>JAFREE010000043.1:0-167777 GCA_019400425.1 Hymenochaete sp. R1
TCAAGACGTATTTAGAATGATTTTTCAAAAATTTGATGGATATATTGGGACGAAATACTTGCTTGTGTTTGTAGTGATTACGCATAAAGGCCAACTGAACTTGGACAAATTACAGGAGCGAGCATAAATGCGAGCGAGTTTCATGAGGGAGTGGCGGCTTGCAGGCTGTTTATGAAAGTCTCCGACACCAGTACTAGTACTGGCTTGAGACAAACAGTAGAAGACAGGACGTAGTCGAAATTCAGTGCTATTGCAGAACATCGCCTGCTACAAGCGTGGAACCATTTTAATAGTCGAGGAATTTATTGTATGCAATTTATGATGATATTGAGAGACTTTTCTCATTGAAAGCCTTTGTATGCTAAGTAAGGGAAGACAGGGTCAAACTTGAGACACGGCACGATGTTGGCCGATAGGGAGCTGAGCTCGAGGCGAATGCGATGAAGGTAGAGAGGGCGGGGAAAGAAAAGCAGGGATACAAGAGTAAATGTGAAGAACCAGGGACGCGAATGTGGCGTCGGGGTGATTGTAGTGCAAACAAAAAAGGGAGATGAAGACAATGCAGCAGCTATGAATCTGTGAGCAAACAAAAAAATCGCTAATGCGCAAATGGTGATTGATAAGTCAAAGAATGCAGCAAGTGATGAAGAAAAAGCATTGAGGTGGGGGCAATGGGATTCAAAGAAGTTCTGCGGAAGTAGAAGAACTGGGGAAATTCGTCGTAAAGTCGTAAAACCCACGAATCGTACGTGAGAGACATAATCTGCTTGTGATGGCGTGACCTCAATTTCAAGCCTATCCCAAGTCCGAACTCCCTCAGAGAAAAGTCGACCGTATTGATCGCCATCAAATAACTATGCGCCTCGCTGTGCGAGTGCGTTCGAAGTTGAGTTTCAGCTCGAGGTAGCGTTGGAGTGCTATCGGTCACCAGATTCTCCGATGGGAAGATGTGTTTCATGCAAATCTATTCCGTCAGCGTGGAGGTAGACGGAGCAGTCGGTTGACCGGCGAAGCTTGCGGCTTTAACCGTCAGTCCGCGTAATGAAGTCTTCGATACGATCCCAGTCAATCGACGTCTCTTCGAGAGGGCCAGACAAAAATGCCTGGGAACCAATGGCCTCGGGTTCATCGTATGGGAACATCTCGGCTCTGCTCTGACGCGTCGCAGGTGCAAGTGACAGCGGACGAGTCTCCGGCGTGTACGTTGGGTGAGCACTCATTGCTTCCTCATAGCTGGGCGGAGCGATATCGACCTTGCAATTCAGACGGAGACGGAGCGGCGGGGTTGTCGTCTTCGAGGACGGCAAAGGTTGCGTTGAAGAGATAGGCGAAGCCGCAGTTGGCAAGGCAGGAAGTGGACGAGGTCTCCTTCGAAGTTTCTCTTCAGGTTGGAGGAAGTACGGCGTAGGCATGGTAAGGGTGGTGGAAGAACTGGAGCCATAAGAGGACCACGAGTCGCGACTCGAGCTCGACTCAGCTGGCGAGACTGGAGACTCCGATACTAAATCTGAATAATGCGCTATCAGTGACCCGATGCAAGAAATATAATAAAAAGGCAGCATACCCAAGTCATCCTCTTCGTCAAAGTCGTGGGCACGTTCCTCAAGGTCACGACCGAGGCCAGAATCGTCAGAGCAGATGGAGATTGTGCTGCAGACCGAAGGCGAGCGGGGTCTGGAGTAGACGAAGCCCGAGTCGGAGCGTGGGCGAAGCTTGGTTTTGGATGACGACGAACCTGGGACCGGAGGTAAGGAGGATGAGCTATCGTGGTAGTAGTGGTAAGGGTCGTAAGCCATTATCGGTTGGCTAAGAGGGCGATGGCCTGAAGCTGGCATTTGAGCTTTGAGGAAGATAAGATGGATAGAAGGGGCGGGGATGGTACGAGAGAGGGAGGGGAGAGGAAGGGCGGGGTTGTATTTGTACTGTCGGGAGGGGAGGCATGGTTGTTGAGTGAATAAAAGCGAAAGGGCAGAGGAGGTGGGAGATAGAGTTCAAGAGACGTCCGATTCCGATTCCGTGGTCGACGGCCTTCTCTTCTCTTTCTCCTTTTTTTCCCTTTTTTTTCCCTTTTCTTGTTCCTTTTTCGTCGAAAGAATTTTTGTCGGTAGTTTCTCCAATTTCTGACGATTACTACTTTTGTCAATATTTTATTTATGATTTCATGCCCTCCCTTTCGCATCGCCTCTTTCGGGCAAATGTCTCCCTCTGACGACGATTTGGATCTAGTACTAGTCACTCAGTCCAACAACACCGCATACATACACGACGACTCATCCACAACATCCCCTGATAGCATCTTCAGTCATAGTCAGACTAAGCTCATTCACTTTCAGCTGGCCAATGTCAAAATAGCTCTCTCAGTCGACGCAGCTCCAGGTCCGATATGAACAATCTTTCTGACTCTTCAGCACTTCTGACTCAGACTCTTTCCCTCCTTCCTTCCTAAGGCTGCGGAGGCATCGCGTGGCCAGATGGTCAGGTTAGCGCAATTTCTCCCCATTCATTCATTCACGTCCAATTCAATTCCATTGCTCGTCTACTCTCCGCTTCCGACTCCGATATCGCTCTCACTTCCGCTCTCTGCGCCATTCCGAGCTCTCTCTCCGTATTTATCGCTCCTCTTTCTCAACTCTGACAAGACCCACGCACATGCGCATACACTTAGGTCCTAAGCGCATATCTCGCCCATCGTTCCCCTAAGCTCGCAAATAAGAAGATAGTAGAAATCGGTAGTGGTACCGGTCTTGTCGGTCTCTTCGCCGCCGCCTTGGGTGGCCTCGGCACTCAGGTATGGATTACTGATCAGCTGTATGTACGTTCGTGCTCTCTCTTTGGTTACCTACTACTGATACTTGTATTATTAATTCTGCTCACTCATCTCTTTGCTTACCTTTCTCGGTACCTATACGCATCTACTTCCTCCATTATGCGGTATCTGCGGGATGACTCAGCCCTCTCTTACCCATAATGCGCGCAAACGTCGGTCTCAACGCCCTCGCCGAGCAAGTGCGCGTCCTCGAGTACAATTGGTTCGTTTCCACCTTCTCTTCTAACAATTCACGCCTTGAGCTGACTTCGCGCTATTCACTATGTTTTATTCATCACTCTCATAAATGAAATTGTTCTACAAATGACTGGCCATCCCTCTGACGCCCGGTGTTCATTTGCATTCCCGAATTTGCTTTCCCGAATTCCTCGTATTGGTGTTTTCGCGTTTCCTTTTATGTGGCGCTCGTATTCCTTGCTCATATCCTTTATACCATTGCCTTTGTTTGGCAGGGGCGAAGCTAGACCGAAGGATTTGCCCGACCCGCAAGACATTGACTTAATAATCGCGGCAGATTGCATGTACTTCGAGGTAACTACTGGTCTCGAGCCACTTCGAGTGATTTCATCTGACGGTTAACTTGTTTTCAATGAATAATCGCTCTCTTGCTCGGAACATCCCGAACACATACCTGTTTCCATAACACGGAACTGCATGACGCGCCGATCTGAATCGGTTGCACCTCGACAACGAAAATCGTCGCCAGCCAGCCTTCCCGCTTCTCGTCCGCACACTCTGCGACCTCGCGCCATTCACAGACGCATCGCCAGATTCGAGGACGGGAACTACGGCGGGTGCAGATGTGAAAGTGAAGAAAAATCCAGAGATTTTATTTTGCTACACGAAGCGTCGCAAAGTCCGTCGTCTAGAATCTCATTGTTTCCGTGTTTTTCGAGAGCATTTACGCTTGCGAATTGTTTCGTGGATTCGCGAACCCACGTGGCGATATTGCAAGTGGTCCTTCTTTCCGAGTCGCGCACCGAGTCGGTCCAGACTGTCTTTGAACCATTCGTACTCGGTTTCCCATTTCTTTCTGAATTGCTAGAGAGACCCGAAGTTGACGTCGACGCGTCGCGGACAGAATGTGCCGCATCCTTTGCCGCTCCTCCAATCGCGGATATCGACGGCCAAAGAGCGGGAGAGAGTATGTGAACCGCCTCACGCCTCAAACCGCGTGACCTGACCGCAGAGTGCGCCTCTTAGCCGAGATCCCCGTCAAGTTGCGATGCCCTCGTTGGATCGAGCAAACAGGCCAGGATCTGAGGGCTGAAACGGGACGAACGCGTCGGCATTGCAAAGCGTCTCGGGATGCGTGTTCGCCAGTTTCAAGTCCCGGTTTTTTCTATCTAAAAAAAATTCTTCCTCTTTCGTTGCATCTGTGTCTTCTTACCTCTTCTTTTTTTCCCATTGAGTTCGCTTGAGACTCATGTCGCTGACGGTATTCATGCAGGCCGACAAACGATTCTTTACCTTACTCAAGAAACATTTCGAATGGTCACAGGCGAGTCGGTCTTCTTTCCCCTCTCCCCACTATTCTCGAGACTGTCTCGTTTCACTACGCACCCGTCCAGCTAATTTCGCTAACGCGGGGCCTTCTACCGACCAACGAGCGAAAGCTGGTTTCCTTCCCCCATTTTTTTTCTTGTTTCTTTTCGAATCCTCGCATAGGATTCTCCCATTCCCATCGTAGATGTGCCACCATCACCATTGCTATGTCACCCAGACCTTCGCTGCTTCCCGTTACCGAAACTCGAATTCGGAGAAGCGCGAGTGTGCATGATGGACTCAGGATCGACTGAATGCATAGATACCTGACCCCTCTGCGCCCGGGTTTCATGGGATGCAGCGCGCAAATAAAGAAAGCATTCGATATAGTCATGCCCATCCAATCTGCTCTTTTCTTTCCCATGGTATCAGTAGTGATGGCGGGCGGGCTGACATATATTCTTGGCGATAGGTTGATGACGATCCAGCATATCCCGTCTACTCCCGTGAAGCCATCTCCCTGCTCAGGCTCACCAGGCGCTCAGTGAAGCACAGCCGTTTGGGTGGCACTTGAAGGTATTTGGGCAAGAGATCAGTTGGAGACTTTGGTCTCATAAAATCTGTGTATATGAATTTGGGCTTCGTTCGCGTTCATCTATTTTGGCATACGTTTAAACATGTATCTATGGGCAATAGTAGACCTTCCTAGGTTGCAAATAAACGTGCTTCCGTCGTACATTGGGCAACGGACTCACTGGTGCGAGACGCGCATCTTTTGAGCGCCTTCACTTATTCCGTTCTCTAACTTATCCAGTCTCATCCAAATCGTTGGAAGCGCCTTTCTCGGGGTCGAAATGCTCCTGTCGAGTCAATTCTTAAAGTATAGATACTATACGTGAAAACGATTATGAACACTGAACCGGCAATTTCCAAATCGGGTGATGTGGCTAAAGTGGCTAAGTAATGCAGACGCCACTGCTAGCAATAGTGCTACGACACTCTTCCCTTCTTCTTCATATCCGCTTCTTTCTTTCCAACAGTGCTTCGAAAAAGGAGCAATGCAACTTTTCTTTCACGCCGAGATAAGCAAGCATACAGAGAAAGCATGAATGCATTGAGTTTCTAAAGCAAGAGAAAGTGGACATGTGCGCGACTAGAATCTCCGAGCGGGAGGTGCGCCACGCCGGAATCGGCTAGTGTCGGGCATGTCTGGTCGCCGATTAGGTGCGGGAGAGGCGGGAAGAAAAAGCCCAGCTCCGTGGTTTACCAGAACGCAAAGACGGGTTATAAGTGGCTAGTGTAATGGATTGGTGGATCTCTAATGCTCCGTGCGTCAGCCTTACTGGCTTCGTGATTGGATATAATCGGACGTTTCTCCTGAATCGGCGGGGTCCACATGTAAAGGAGAGCGTTAACAATAGCATAGACGGGATAAGCCCCAAATAAAAGCCAGATTCAAGCTGCCGGGTCTTCGAACCGTCGATAAAACCTGGGCAGATTGACTATGCGATAGTGCCTGTACTGGATTAATTGGACGGCTGGCGCGGACGTGAAGAGGACTGAGCTTGCGCCACATTGTCCGGCTCAGCTCTCGCGTATCCTTAAATTGCTGCTTTCCGTACCAGCTCTCTTCCGGCGGGCACGACACGGTCGGCGTAGAAGTAGAAAGGCAAGGGCGAAGAAATCGGTCTCTGATTTTGGAAATGTCGGGGCTTACGGGAACGAGTCCGTCGGGATGAAGGATGAGTCGGTACAGCCATAGATGGATAAAGTTTCACGACTTTCAAACGGAAGTAGACATCAGTCAACGGACGCCCTTTTCTACCGAATCTGAGTTGGAATGCTGAATCTGAGAATTGGAAGAGCCACAATAACAATAGAGGTAGGATACTCTCTAACCCATTACCGTTCTTGCTCAAAATTCTGCTCGAAAAAGGGGAAACGGGATTCACTGAAGAGGGCGGTCAATGTCGGCACATGGAGCTTACGTAGCAAGGAAGTCATTCATCAGCAATCCGCGATTCCACGAATTCAATGCGCACTCCAAAGCGAACGGACTTCTCTATGGGAACAGTTTCCTTTTAAGGAGAAACCACTCGACCCGACTCCGACGACCCCGGCATAGGATAAAAGGTGAGAAGGCGAAAGCCAAGGGAAGTTAACGGGAGAATGTTCAAAAACCCGTACGCATTGGCTGCTACGGTCGAAAGCCTCCACTGGCACATCTTGCCCGATATGTTGAATCGATAACGAAGCACGACGTGAGGTGAGACACTGCCGTGGTTCTCGCAGGAAGGAAGGCGTACGGTAACCTGATCCATGGGATACGCTTTGACGACGAGTGCATTGGCCTTGTGCATAAGCCATAAGATAAGATGGACTGCAGTACACTACACATACTGTCAGTCTGTTACGCAGCAGGTTCGAGATACTCAAAAAGATTCTTGGCTGCGTACCGCAGCTCCATCGTACGCTCGGAAGCATTGCAGAATCTTCGAAGTCTATGGCATTGAACTCCCCGCAGTGCTCGGCGCAGGTGCACACCATACGCAATGTCACTGAAACTCGGAAATTGACTGTTGACGGTTGCTGGATCCTAGGATTGCCCGTCTTGAGTCGAAAATATCAATAGCTGTTCACCTGATACAAGAATCGATGTCACGTCGCTGAGAAAAGAGACGCGCGTCCGTTTATGATGGAGGATTGGCAACCCTCGGACGGCCAGATGTCGGTCATCTATTTGCACCCTTTGACGGGATCGGAGAATTTGATTCCGAAGTCAATGGGTTAGAAGCGCCGATCCAAATTTGAAGACCGGACGATCAACCTGTCCTGTCGATCATCGGGTGTACCTGAAGAGGCTCCCGATTGAACTTTCACGACTTTTAAGACAGTTGCCACAGTTACAGGCCATAATAAAACGGTAGTTGAAAAAGGTCAAAGGACTAGAGCAAAGCCTAGGGCAGTTCCAGACGTAGTAATTCAGACACCATACAGACGATGCATCATGTCAGTTCGACCTGTTATACCCTCGTACCTTTCATAGCTGACTTTCATTACTCTGACAAAAGACATCGAGGATGATCAAGTACTTGATGTCTTTGAATACCGCAAATAGGCTCTCAGTGCAGCTCGTAAGCGTATCGTGGCTGCCAGGGATACCGATCAGTGTCTGGTCCATATCTGAATGAGACTGGGCCTGCGGTTCTGATCACCCTCGAAAGAGCACAGCCCAGTCCTCGAAGGCCAGGCTCGATGGATACTGTAGAGCCCAAAATAGACAGCTCAGATGAAAGCACTTAAATTTTTGAAAGAAGTTGTCGATCTACAGAATTTGAGCCAGATTAGTTCGATAGCGGAAAATAAAATCAACACCTTCGTAATTCATATCTCCTCTACTGGGATCTTGTCCTTGTTCTTTTGCCTAATTCCAAAAGAAAATACGAGAACATCAGCAACAAAAATGTGTAAAGCAAGGACTGGAAAGAAAGCGGCAATATAAGAGCACCAACACGAGGTAACAGCACAATTGCGTGCGATGGCAACTATGGTTGAAAAACAAGCAACATTCGCAGTTTATCGTTGTGGTTAGACCAATGGCATCGCCGATCGAGATTGCCATAGATCGTCTTTCATCGAAAGCAGCGATTGGCGGCGGAGGCAATATCGGAAGAGATAGGGAGCAGACGGAGCCCAGGCGTTGGTGGCAGCTTGTGGCGGACATCTCGGTCCAAGTACTAGGACGTCCAAGGAAGGATTCAAAAGACATCCGGTTGAAGGCTCTCGCCTTAGAAACGTGCCCTGTCCTTGTTCCTTTTGTCTTTTTTTTTTTTTGCAGATACTAAGTTTTCTCCAATTGGACTGGAAACACGAGTTCTGACACGTCCATCGTCTCCGCGAAAAGGAACATATCCTTGTTACCAGATATCTATATTGCGTGCATCAGGTTCCTTGTCTCTTTGGCCTTGTGTAAGCAACATTTGAGCAAATGCATCCTTTGTAAAATCGGGGGTAGGATGTAGCAATAGCCCTAATCTTCATTAGGAAGTATTAAAGGAGGAAGTATACAATCTTTAATATTCTGGACCTTGGAATGAAAAGAGTCTCAAAGGTAAAGTTACGAGACAGTGTCTGCTTCTGCCATTGTTTTCAGCTGCAAGAGTTAAGTGACAATCAGTAAAGAAGGTACGAATGCGAGACATTGGCACGCACTTGTAGACCATGAATCCCTGAAATCTCATCCTTCAGTACGCCATTGACCATTTTGTGTTGTTTAAGCATTGGTACCCCTTGGAAATCTTTGCTTGCTATCGTTATTGCGTAGAAGGACCCACACCCTCCTGATGTCAATGAAGAAAGTCAAGGTAGACGTTAAATTCTTCAGCCATCAGGTTTCAGAGCTTCACAAACGAGGTAATGTACCTGATACATCTTGTACTTGCAACTTTGAAGGACTGAACTTCTCCTTCAACTTCGAGTAAATAAGTCTCTCTCCGTCGAGAGTAATTTCAGGAGGAAAGGAGGCATTAAACCTCCGCTGCATAGAGACTGGGTGGGGTTTCCTCGTACATGACGACGTCCTTAGGAACGATCTTAAAGACGCGTGCATTTTCGAGTCACAAGGGTATACCGTCCAAGATGAATCGCGAGGGGAGAAAGTGAGGGTGGGAGAGGACGAACGAATAGGCGTGTTCTGCTGACGAAGAAGTTACGGGAAAGCGGGAGACCACGGATCGACGATTCCGAAGCTCACCCGATTTTGCAGAAAAGCTTGACTTTGGTACTCTCTCTCACCTCATGCTGCCTCCAACGTCGCTCTGGGCGGCGTTGGCAAAGTCATGCAAGCAAGGCGGCGCCCTGCAGGCCTCCTTGCTACGCTCTCGATCCTCTGCGAGCTCGCCCACAAAGCTACTGTTTAAGGTCGTTCCGTCAGCTTCCCGGACCTTTGCCTCAAGGACTTCCAGTATTTTACACCTATGCGACGGATTTTCGAAGACAAAGGCGAATGATTTTGTCTGTTCGAGGGGCCGTTTCTTTTCTGTGAACTCGAGATTGCGGTCCGATGTTATACAAGCCGACTCAAAAGTCGATAATTCTCAAACCAACGCCGAAAGGGAACTCCCGACCCTTACACCCCCTTATATCGGACACTGGCTAATGGCAATCACGGGTCTCATCTATGCGGTCATTGTCGTCGGTGGTGTGACTCGTCTCACGGAATCTGGTCTGAGTATCACGGAATGGAAACCCGTATCTGGAGTCATCCCGCCTCTTACACGAGAAGAATGGGAAAATGAGTTCACTAAGTACAAGGCTACGCCGGAATTCAAGCTGTGAGTTTCGATTTCTGAGTAAATTAATCGCGAACTTGACATTCGTATAGGCTCAACTCGAACTTCGAACTGGAAGACTTCAAGCGCATATTCTACATGGAATGGGGACACCGGGTCCTCGGTCGTGTCATCGGGGTTGCATTTATCGGACCTTTAGCCTATTTTGCCATAAGAAAGAGGATTACGCCTGGATTGACGAAGCATTTCACTGGCCTTGCCGTTCTTCTTGGACTGCAGGGCGCCCTTGGATGGTTCATGGTTAAGTCTGGTCTCGAGGATTCAATCATGACTACGCCTGGAGCCGTACCGCGGGTTTCGCATTATAGGCTTGCGGCGCACCTTGGGGCAGCTTTTGTTCTGTATGCATCCATGTTCACGACAGGCCATAACATCATTCGAGACTGGAAGTTCGTGAAGAAGGGTACTTGGAGTGGGATAGATGGATTCGCCTTTGAAAAGGTACTTCAGAATCCTTTAGTGCGAAGGTTCCGGACACAGACATGGGCGCTGGCTGGTCTCGTATTTCTTACGGCCATATCTGGTAGATTATCTCTTCATATTATACTGTATCTGCCGTGTTACTTATGACTGACTTCGTGCAGGCGCTTTCGTTGCTGGACTTGATGCAGGTCTTCTTTATAATGAGTTCCCTCTGATGGGTGGACGACTTGCTCCGCCAAGTGACGAACTCATCAATCCCGCCTATGCGTCACGTCCCGATAAATCTGACATGTGGTGGCGTAACATCTTCGAAAACCCAACGACTGTTCAATTCAATCACCGAGTCCTCGCAATGACTACGTACACGGCCACAACCGCGCTCTTCTTGATTTCCCGTTCTGCAGCCATGCGGGCTGTATTGCCTGCTGCGACGCGTCGGGTGGCGACGGGAGCGTTTGCGGTAGTGAACCTCCAGGTCTTGCTTGGGATTAGCACTTTGTTATATTTGGTTCCAGTACCGCTTGCAGCTGCGCATCAAGCCGGTAGCGTTGCGTTATTGTCGATGGCTATTACACTGGGATTGACTCTGCGGAGGCCAGGGGCGGTTGCTCAAATGTGGAGGCGGCGATCGATGATAAAGTTACCCAGCAAGAAGACGCCATAAGGCCTACTCAAATGCAGTTGCTGCATTTGATTAATAAGGCATTCCACCAGTAATTTATAATCTTCGTAATTCATTTCCCCCACTCTCATGATGGTTTCAAGGATGGATATAATAAAATTGAAATACTAATACAACATACACAACTACCCTGACATCTGCACGTCTTCGTCTCCTCCTGCTGGTGGTGCTCCACCTTCTGTTCCGCCAGCACTTTCCTCAGTCGCCAGTGGTGGGGGTGCAGTCGTCTGTTTTGGAGGTAACCTCTGAAGGAAGGGCTCGACCTTTTCTTCCTCAAGCATGCGGAAGGGACTCCCTGGTAGAACATTATTCTCGAGTTCGCTCGCGGGCCCGATGATACCGATCGTAGTGTTTAGAGTAGTAAGCTCTTTGTCTTGCTGCAACGTTTCGCGGAGGGCATGTAAACCATGGACAATCAATTCGTCCAGAGAGGCTAGAATGGAGATATAAACGTCAGATAAGCTCTTCCATTTTGAATCCACAGGATGTACACACAATCTGGGAACGACTCAAAATGTTTCTCGAGATACGTCTTCGCACTCTGGCTACGGGCTCCAATCGACATGGCCACATACTCAAGGGGGTTGCCAGCCGGCGAGAACTCTACGAGATGGGGTCCAGTCTCGTCTTGGCCGATAATAAGGAACCCAACACCGTATGGCCGTCTACCATATTCTTGCGTGTTTACCTGGGCCTCTGTCGTACATATGAGATATTATCTGGCATTTAAAGTTGTTCAAAGACTCACTATCCGCAATGGAGGAAACGATGTCGCTCACGGGTATGGGTCGGCCGAATGACATTCGCTCGCCCATAGCTTGCTGCCGCATGAAATTACTTTATCGAGATGAGCTTGCATACCGTGGCAGATTTACAGAATGAAAACGTACCTCAGCACTCTTGCATCGGACGTCAATCCTGCGATGCCAATGCCAATGTGTTCGTCAATCCTGTACATCTTTGGTTGATACGACGAAAGCTCTCCTGTGCTCCTCTATCCACAGCCCATTAGAACATTAAATCACATCAAGTAATACAAAGTTCTCATCTCTACTCACCTTCAACGCGAGAAGTACCGCATGAGTTTTCGAGCTGAGGCCTACAACAGCAGAACCCTGTTTAACAGCCTCCAATGAATATTCCACTTGGTGAATGCGCCCTTGCGGCGAGAAGACAGTGTTGTCTGAGTCATACGTATTTCTGAACTATAAACAGGTTGATTTTGGTGAATCGCACCTTGAACATGCGCATAGATGCACTCACCATAACTGTAGACGTTGAAGGGACGGGACAAGCTGCGAGACGCGTAAGACCAGATCGCCATGAAGTCGACGCGTCAGTCGACACGCATGTATTACGTAATCAACATAATCTACAGCCTGGAGTAAATGCCAGACATTAATATCATCAATCTGTTCCTACGAGCATGGCATACATAGCAAGATATATGTAACTACATGATTTTGGCTGCATCAGTATCTATGAAACTTTAGCGAGTCACCGTCCACCTTTCTTATCCGCTCGCCACTCCTTGAACATGCCATCAAGGCTCTTGTACAGTAGATGCGAAGGCAAGCTACGGATGATTTCCCCAACCCTCTCGTTGACGTATTCTTTTCCCTTTTCGTCACCCATTGCCTTAGCAGCGAATTCGGTGGCAAGCCGCACGAAAGCCATCACCGCGAGTGATACGTGTGTTTGCTGCGACGCATGCGGGTTTGTGGGGTCAAGCGCCGCCAAAAGAGGTCCTTGAATCGACGGTGTCGGGACCGCTGATCCATTTGGCGCAAAGGGGGTCGCACGTTCACCTCTGACGAGTCTCAGTAACACTTCTAGAATGTTGTCAGCCTCGGATAAATGTGTCTTTAAGAAACGATTGCGTTCTGTCACGGCCCCGACAGTAGAATTGCCAGCCCAACTCGACAGCACCGATTGAATGGTGGGAGCCTGGGAGAAAGGTTAGAGAAGGGAAGCAAATGCAACAGCGATCGACGTACAGGATCAGGGTAGCGCACTTCAATCTTCTTTTCCCAACCAACAGCATCGCCAGCAACCCAGAAACGTCCACCAAACATATCTTTTAACCAATCTTGGATATCTCCAGTTTTTATCCACTTCGGCTCTGATAAAGGACGTTCCTTGTCCAAATGAACAACCACTTTCGCTCTGGAGCCATCTTCGAGCCTCCAAAAAGGTGGTAACGTTTCATCAGAGCCCAACTCTTCCGAGAGCTTAAGGAGCGGCATGTATGCTTTGTTCTCACTTAAGGTCTCAATCTGAAAGAAAGGGAATTGAACAAAAGAGGAAGAAAGGATCAAACGAGGGGCAAATGTACCAAAATCCCTTTTAAGCCCTCATCCACCCGCTTCACGACTGTCTCAATCTCAATCCGGCCTTCAGCACGGAAGACTGTGAGCTTGTCCACAACCTCGGCGTCCACAAGGAGTCTTCTCGTCCCTGACGCATATGCAACAGAAACACGGTTAGCGGAAGGCATCCTGGATCCACTTGTAACAGGTTTAGCAGGAAGATCGGGGACCGCTGTAGGAGTGGAAGTGGACACGGCGCTACCAGAGAACGCCGTATTGGACGTCGGGGAAGCGGGAGGCTCTGGAAGATGATCACTTTCTGCTTTCAGCGTATCGTCTATCTCCTTGCTAGCGGATGAAGATGATGGGACGGAATGCGCAGACTCTGCTCCACTCTTCGTTGTATCCTCCGCTGTAAGATCGGCAGAAGGTGCATCAGTCACTGAACTAGGCCGATCTGAATGCACATTGGAGTGTGGATCAGGTGAACCGTGCTCGACAACCCTAGTCACCTCTAGCTTTTCATTCTGGACATTATCAGCAGCAGCTCGATCTCCAACAGTAGGCTGTGTTAATAGAGAGGCACTATCCTTCGCCTCAAGGTCCTGTTGCGCGGAACCATTTTCATCTCCATCAGGTTCATGGTCATCTGCCAAGGTGACAACAAGCTCCTCATGATCCTCATCAGTTTTGACTTCGTAGTACTCGTGCCCTTCAAAAGAGAGAGAGAAAAGAAACACATGCATTAGTAAGGTGGACGAGCCAGACGTCGAACTTCCTCGTAAGCCGTCCACGCATTTTGACCTTCTCAACGAGACCAATCTGAAGCTCACCATCATCCACGGTGTGGTCTAAGTCCCCATCTATTTGGGTGGCCTCATAGTCCTCGAACTCCCCATCCGCATCTGCGTCGCCATCGCCTTCAGTGTCTGCTGCAATTGCTGCCATAAGCCAATCGCCTTCACTAGCAGTCTCAGCAACACTCGGAGCTACGCTGCTCCTCTCCATGGTGGCATCAGGCTCAACATTCCCTTTAACACTGTTCGCATCCTCATGCTCGCCTTTCGAGCCGTTAAGACCAGGGGGCGGTCGAGCACGATGACCGTCATCGGCATCGGCATCATCATCATCAACCTTCTTTCGTTTTCCCTTCCGAGAATCCGAGGGTACGATCGGTCGAGCATCGTCTGCAGAGGGAGGTGTATGAAAATAAATGCGCATCCGACCTGAACCTGATCCAGTCGGGCTCGAGGACAGAGGAGATGGCTCCTCTGCTGACATGTCAGATTTAGCGCCATTCCTAGAGTCACCAAGGGCATGCGAATCGATCGGATGCTCCTGCTTGACCTCGGCCAGATCTCCAGCTTTAAGTTCTTCTTCGTCCTTCGTTTCTGTCACAGGTGCACTGGGAACTTTACCCCATTGCCAACCCAGACTTTCAATGGCAATCGCCACAATTTTAAAGTCTGTCAGAGTACGCCTGTTCTCCTCCCGTTTACTCATGCTAACAGCATTGGCAGATCCAGACGCTCCACGGCTTTGGAAAGAGGAGTCAGATCGTCCACTTCCACCCCTTTGACCTCCACGCCCACCTCGGAACGAGGCATTATTATGGTGGTGTGGTCCACTAGCAAAAGAACCCCCTTTACGATTGAAGTTACCGCCGAACCCTCCACGGTCGCGAGAATGGCCTCCGCGAATAGATCCACTCATACCACCGCCACGACCTCCGCCGTGCATCCCACCCCCGCGGCCTCTGTTGGCGTTCATGTTTCGATTCCCGCCGCCCGCATTTCCACCCCGCCCGCTCTTATTCATGTTTCCGCCTCTACCCCCTCCCATTCCACCACGTCCAAAACTTCCTTGGGATTGCATGTGTCCAGATTGAGAAGAATTGCCCGAGGATTTGCTAGGTCCAGATGGTAGACCATGCATTGGTGCTTGGCCTTGGAATCGAGGTTGCTGGGGTGAACTGTCGAAACGTTGTCGTTTTGCGGGCGGAAGGTTTGTCTGAGGAGGCGAATGCTGCATTGGGATAGGAACTCTTGATTGTTGGGGTTGAGGGGGCGGTGAAGACTGCTGGTAAAAGGACTGCTGTTGAGCCTGAGGAGGCTGTAAAGGCCTATACGGTTGCTGAGTTTGGGCCATGGGGGCTTGAGGTAGATAGGGTTGTGGAGGCTGAGTGTACGATGCATTTGTTTGAGGTTGGTACGGGCTGTAAGCCGGCGAGGCAACAACCTGAGAGATGGGCTGAGGCGCATGAGCATAGTGAGGCTGCTGGGGAGGTTGCTGCTGCTGCTGTTGGTGCTGCTGCTGCTGCCACTGTCCAGTCTGATGTCCGCCGTATCCATAATTTGTATACATCGTCGGGGTGGTACCAAGTTTAGCACCTGGGGCTATATGAGCGTGTTGGGCCCCTGGCCATTGCGGAGCCGGGGGATTCCATTGTGGATTAAAAGCCGGTTGACCAGGCTGCTGCTGCTGGTGTTGTTGTTGTGCTGTCCAATAGGTATAGTCTGCTGAACCCACCGGTTGGGGTGGTGGTCCAGGTGGAAGCGGTGGTTGATGATGAGATGGAAACGACGGCTGGGGAACAAAGGGATTCTTGTTCATCTCGAAAGCTGCTCAAGCAACAATGCTGATGAAAGTGTCTTGGAGTGTTCGTACTTTTTCCGCTCTGATTCCGCCGTGTGTTTTGCTGGCGCCAGTTTGAAGACCTTCACCTCTTCAGGATGCACGACGCTTTGGTTAGTTCCGAAGATCTGCGTTTTACATAATATAAACAGTCCGTCGTCGTAAATCACGTGACCCAGTTCGGCATATTAGCCGAAGCAGCCGAGCCGCAGTCAGCAAATCGGGTAAGAGATACCTTGCTCCACAGAAGAAATTGATTTTTTCTATCATGATGACGACAGATTCGGAAGTCTAGAGTAGAAGCTTTACGAAAGCCCGGATATCATTTCGGCCCCTTTAGGTCAGAGTTCAGAGTAGATTTGAAGACAGTGTCGTCTATGGTCGATATATGCACGCTATTTATCATGCATATCATATAGGAAGACGAAGAGATGTTTCTGAGAAAGATTGAAAGAGCGACGCTCCATGTCTGACATCGGGTCAATAAACATATGAGGAAATGGGTGCTGCAAATAAGGCGAATATCAATCCAAGAGTTCCCCTGAATCTATGGAAATCTTGCCCCTGGAAAATACGGTAAAACGAAAAACGGACAAGGAAAAGATTTAAACTGATGTACACGCTTTTCTTGTGACATTCACACCCCCTACCGGCTGCGCTGCTGTGATTCTAGTTTGAGCAAGAACGCCAGCAGAATGGCGGATGATAGCAGCTTTCACCCGGACGTCAACTCTGGAAGAGGAAGACCCAACAGGCTCTCTGATCTTGTCCTCAGTGCCGAGCCTCCAATCGACAATCCTCCCACTCCTCCCTACAGGCAGTACCCGGCTAGCATCCATTCTGACGTACAGTCGCCGCCTTACCGATCTCGCTCTCAGCTCCAGCTGAACGATATGGACGACGAGAAACGCGGCATGGACGCTACGGACGAAAAGCGACGCTCATCATTCGAGGACAACTCCCATGACGCGTCCCATCATGAACACGAACACGAACGCAACGACGACCACCACCATCATGCCAAAGGAGTTCATTACCCAGAGGAGTTCCCGCGCAGAGAAAAGCCAGTCAAGTTCGACTCGACCTCTGAGCTCCCTTCAAGGGCCCCTTCGGCGGCCCCTTCGGAAGATGAGCATGGTGACGATGACGATGAATACGACTGGTCCACGGACGATGATGAGGTAGACCAAGAGGCAAAGAAGTTTGAACAGGTAGCAGTAGGGTCAAAACAGAGTAGCCTTGCTGTACGGTGAGTCGTCGTCCGTCCTGTGTTCAACTCAGTAACCGGCGGTCTCGCTAAACTGATTTACCTCTTTTCGCGAACTCGAAGCATCATCTCGTTCTTCTTCACCACGTTGATAGGGTCAGCTATCACATCCGGACTGTTGGTCGGCGCGGCCCTCCTGGTCCACTTCCTCTATTATAAACGCAGTAACGATGATAACCGTTCACATCGCCAGTTCGTCACTCGAAATGTGGAGGCATGGTTCTTCTGGGCAGCAGCAAATCTCTTGGTCTCATGGTTTCTTGCTTTCATTATCAACATAGTCCCAGGCCTTGTCATATGGGTTATCTTTATCGTTTGGGGACATATATCCGAATCCATGAAGAGCCGTGTCGAGCTGTATAATTCTTTGAAGGACACAGCAAAGCCAATCTTCTACGCGGCTTCGGGTTGGCTTAGCTGGGTTATCATCTTTGGAAACATTTTCGAATTGTATAATAAAGACAATGAAGACGAAAGTCGCGCGTCATATACTCCACGCGTGAGTGATCTTTTAATTGTCTTAAATCCGGACGTATCTGATTCCTTATTGCACAAGTTATATCAAGTTATCGAGTTTATCTTTTTCCTTGTTCTAGTATTCAGCATCCAAAGAATGTTGTCCCAATTAGTTGGTACGCTTGATCACTTGCCCTCCCCCCCCCCCCCCTCCTCCTCCTCTTTCGATCTATGCTAAACAAACATATAGCATTTTCTTTCCATAGAACTGCATTCAAGGATCGTCTGGAAGACCTTCAATCAGCATTGAAAACCATCGACCACTTGAAGAAGTATAAACCGAAACACCGCGCCAATCGTTCTTCAGGTCTCTTCGCTGGTTTTAACCCAATGTCCAAAGCCGCATTTGGTTTCAAGTCCTCTCCAAATACTCCGGCGGACGAGAAGGCGCATTTTTTCTCTAACGTGACTTCACGCTACAATTCGCCGGATGCGTCACGCAAGGGTACACCAGATCCGTATGACGAAGGCCACTCAGCGGATTGCGAAGATAATGCAAACTCTTCGAAAAAGGGTAAAGGCAAGGCGAAGACCGACAGAGACAAAGGACTTTTGACCACGCCTGTGGAGTCGCGTCCGGAATCTCCCGCAAATGCTTACTCCGGGAAGCTCTTCACGAACGTGAGCCCGGTTCATTCGTATCCTCCAAGGCTTTCCCCTTCACCACGTCCTACACCATCAAGAAGGAACTCCAACGAATCAGATAAAAATGTTGTTTTGGAAGCTGGAAAGGCTCTGAAAAAGGCTGCGCTGCATGATGCTCGGAATATCACCGGGAACGGCGATAGTGACCTTGGTGGCTTGGGATGGGCTGTTGGATCTACCGATGAAGCCAGAGTAAGCGCGATCTACCTTTAAGTACTAACTTCGAGACTTACGGAATGCACTTGCAGAGGCTTGCTCGTTCTATCTATGGTGCTTTCAAGTCTGACAGACGTCGTAAATACCTAGTTGTTGAGGATTTCTATCCGGCATATTCGACGCATGATGCTGCTCTGGAAGCTTTCCGCGTGTTTGACACGGATCACAATGGGTATGCCTACCCCTACCTGCGTATGTAGATTTTCTAAATTTCATTCTATTATAGCGATATCACGAAAGCGGAGATAAAAAGCACGCTGGTCAAAACATACCGCGAACGGCGATTCTTATCTCGTAGTATGCGTGATGTTGGCCAAGCACTAAAGTCTCTCAACCACGTCCTGTTGGTCTTCGCTTTCATCATCGTCTTCTTCATCTCCCTGTCAATTTTTGGCGTTGAGATCGGCAGCTCTATTACATCCTTCTACACAATTGGTATTGCGGCGAGCTTCATCTTCAAATCGACTGCCACGCGAATGTTTGACTCCATCATGTTCCTCTTCGTCACGCAGTAAGTCGATGCTTTACTCATACTTTCATATGCTAATGATACGTACAGTCCTTTCGATACCGGTGATCGTTGCTTCATCGACGGTGAGACATAAAGCACAGGACTCTAGAGTCAGTTTGTTGATATAGTATCACTTTTCAGAGGAAAATCTTGTAGTAAAGAAGATGGGGTTGTTGGCTGTAAGGATATCCGCCTCTTCCATATCGAGTATTATTGACACCATTCAAGACTGTTTTCCAGCGTGCTGATGGAACTGAAACGTACTATTTCAATAGTCAACTTTTCACTAAGTTCATGTAAGTGACGCCTAAGAATATTTTAATCCATTATTTGTTCACGGTTCTTCCTTTCTGAAGCACAAATGCACGCCGCAGCGATGTAAGTCTTTTCTCAACTCTCCAATGGAAGGTAGATCTTGATGTCCACAACAGAAAACGGGAGAGTTAGCAACCTTATTTGTCTCGTGGAAAACGCCTCTGGAAAAAATTGATGAACTGGAGAAGTGCTTGAACGAATGGCTTTCCGTCGATGAGAACAGGTGGTACCAACCCACAACGAGCATCATCTTCCAGAACATTCAAAATCAGTGCTATATGGAACTTGGAATTGTTATCCCTCACAATCAGTGAGTCGTAGTAAACGATCGGTCGTGGTATGTTTTTCTAATGACTGTATGTAGAAACTGGCAAGACTGGGGACTACGCCTAGCGCGGAAGAGCACTTTCTATGCAGCAGCGACGTACTACTGTCGACAGCTCGGCATCACATATTCCCATTCTCCTATGCCACTTATATGGGCGAACAGGGATGGTCAGTCGCCAGACTTGAACAAATCACCCAGCATGTTCTCTGCGCAGCTCGATGTGGACGATGCGGCAGGTCCGGATGCGATTGCGCCTGGATCGAGAGATTTGAAGCCAATGCTTGGGTTCTTACCGCCACCCGAAAGACGTGATGCCCACCTACTGCGTGCTCGGAAGAGCAAGGGTGGGAAGAAGGCTGCGATGCGTGCCATGGACGGTTGATAAACGAGTTTACGATCATTCCGAGCGACTGAACACAAGCAGAAAGCATCTACTAGAGATAAACATTCATCCAAATCATTCTTCAATCATAGTTCACACTCGAGCATTGCGCCGGCGCTTCGACCATCATTGATTCGTTATTTGTTGCATCCTTTTTGAACATCACTCTTCCCATGCTGCGTTGTCTCGTACTGAATTGCGTGTCCGCATCTTGTTGTGCTATGTTCTTCCACCTTGTTTCTTCCGATTCGGTTTTTCCTTTTTGATTTCAGTCATGGCATGTAGATAGTGTCGTTTTTGAAGTTAGAAATTAGTATTGAAAATCCAAAGTCTAAGCAATAATCGGTATTCGGTCATTGGTCAGAGCTCATTCCTATTTTAGGACATTTTGTGTCGATCTGCCAACGACCACAACCGGAAGACTTGCACGAACTCAACGCAATCCACAAACCTCCTCACTCATGTTCGCCACAGCTACGAGGGCAGCACGGTGCGCGAGAGCGCAGAAAGCAACATGTTCGCGTAGGATGCTGTCCATTTCTGCTGCTCGGAGGTCGGAAGGTCTGTTCGTGGTCAGTATCAACGGATTCGTGTGTACAAGTCGCAGAGCTTACACTCTTTATACGTTTAGCATCGTGACACAGAGTACAACAACCCGAAGGTAGATTGCATGACCCTCAGAGACCTACAGCTTCTGACACATGCCATCATATCCAGATTCCCTTCGAGTTCTCAGCAGAAAACCTTCAAGAAGCCAACAAAATCATCGCGAAGTACCCTCCGCAATACAAGAAAGCTGCCGTCATACCCCTCCTTCACCTCGGACAGGAGCAGAACAGCGGATGGACGAGCATTAGCGTGATGAACTACGTCGCTAAACTATTGGAGATGCCACCCATGCGTGTGTACGAAGTTGCAACATTCTACACCATGTTCAATAGGTGCGTCCCATTTGCACCGAGTCTGTCGTATACATAGCACAGAACCAAATGAAAATTGCATTTATATTAGGGAACCTATTGGCAAAAACTTTGTTCAAGTGTGCACGACGACTCCATGCATGCTCCGCGGGTCGACGGAGATTCTCGACACTGTATGTCAGCATCTGGGTGGAATCAAGCCTGGGCAGACGACCAAAGACGGCAAATTCACCGTTATCGAAGTCGAATGTCAGGGCGCGTGCAGTAATGCCCCGATGATGGTCATTGGTGACGAGTTCTATGAGGATTTGACCAGTGACTCTACGGTTAAGATTTTGGATGCGTTCGCTAAGGGCCAGAAGCCGAAACCAGGGCCTCAAAGCGGAAGACAAACGTCGGAGAACTCCGCCGGGCTTACAGCTCTGGCATCGAAGGTGTGCAGTTTAATAATCACCAGCATGATGCAGTTCCTGACCTTCATTCAAGCCCTATGGCCCTGGCGAGCATTGTTCCCCAGACTTTGCATAGATGTATTTGCCTTTCGATAAAATTAATAAATACCAATCACAGTTGGGTTGAATGACTGGGTGCAGTGATATGGGCATGTGAAAAGGCCTTCAAGTCAAGTAAGTCAAGTAATACGACAATTGCATTGTATGAATGGTGCTAGTCGTCTCCTTCCCCATCGTCTTTTCCGAATGCTCCTTCTCCACCCTCAGGCAAACGCTGGATAATGAATCTATGACGCATGTAAATATCAATTAACCATACATTAGAGCATAACACTCACTCAATCTCGTCCCTCAACTCGGCGCAGAAGTTATCTGTAGCAAAATCAGTTCAACGTGATGAGGTCAGTGCTTCGATCTCCTGACCTAGCGGGAGATCCGTTTCGTCGTCACCTGCACAGTATAAATCAACAATGAAGTCATTAATGAAGGGGTAATTTCGGATTTCACTTACCAAACGGCATTTCTATTTGGTTCGCGATGCCCTCGATGCCCATTAATGTGAATGCCACGACGGTAACGATAGGTATCATTTTCCAATTCAATTCTCGCACGAGTGTGAATGGAAGCGCGAATAGGTACAAGGTGACACATTGTTTCAGATGAATACCATCTAACATCGAAAACGGAAATTAAACCATGCCCATTAGACATGACCTGCACAATAAGTAGAACAAAGAACTCACATGACTCTGGGATCGGAGTAGTAGCTATTCTCTCCATGTTCGTCATCTGGTCTACCATCGACTGCAAACTGAGGCAAAACATTACAACGCGATGTTCTGTGGAGGTATTCGTACTCACAGTGTGTTCATCGTGTTAGTTCCTGCCGGTCCGACAGTTTCTAAGTATCCATCTCTTTTGAAGCGAAAGATCATTCGGCCGATCTCATGAGCAATTCTAACGCAAAGGTCAATCTACTGATAGAAGAAGTGAAAAGTGACCCACAGAAGAGGCAGCGGTGTCGTCATAACGGTTGTAGCAGGGTGGAACTGAACGGTACGGTGGCTACCACTAAGAAGGGGCGTGTTAGGTCCAGAGTCTCCTGTCAAAGTGACGCCGTGAGCAGAGAAGTGCAAGCCAGCCGACTCGTGGGAGCTGCGAGGTCGAACGACCGGAAGTCCGTCTTGAGCATTCGTTGCGTCGGAATCGGAATCGCCAGAATCGTGCTTTCCGCGGGGCTTCATGGTACCTGTTGCGTTGTACCCCTTGTTTCTTCCTGTTGGAGAAGCAGAATCGGAGAAGCCAGACTGTTCTAGGCGGATTATTGAACGTGGTACAACGTCTTCATAATCAGCGTAATCCAGCCCATGTTCTCCTCGAAGCCTGTGCTTGACAGCGTACGCAAATGCAATGCATAACCGAAGCAGGTCCGCCTTCGCTTTTCTGAGCTTATCCGGAGACATTTGACCTCCTGAGGGGCCTAAAGGAGAGTTTCAGCATGCCAAACATAATACAAGCTCTGTGCCATACCGTGACCAGCTGTAGCCGCTTTCTCATCTGGAGGGACTGCAGCGTTGACCCAAACAAGTCGGCTCAGGTTTCTTATCTGGGTCGCGTATTGGGTAATGAGAGACAACATACAAAAACACTGAACAACTCACATTAGAAACCATAGTGCCAAAATCTTTTCTTCCTTCGTAAAAGCGATCATATGATGTCCTAAGTGTTCGGATGGATTATGATGTCCACACTGCAGGCAGCGCCCAAAGTACTCACGAGTTTCTGAAACAATTGGTAAAAAAAAACAGATAAAAGTAATTAAAATGATACTTCTCACCTAAATACAAGAATCAAACCAACCTTTACATTCCAAACATCAGCGATTCCACGGCAATCAATAGGTAATGAACAAAGATTATCACTCACAACAACAGCCAGCAAAGGAGAGACATTGTTCGTCAGAGTCACGTTATGACCTTTGTACCAAGCATACGCTATGCCCGATGCAAATAGCGTAACAGTAAGTACCGGTCCAAATATACGGAGCGCGATCTGTTGGGTTCGGGTGTGGCGCGTTACACACGACGTCGCGCTTTCATATATCATGCAGAATCAACGTACACTTCCTTCTACTCTCAAAACGTCCGGAAGCCATGAGTACTATGATGTAGTGTGAGCAATAATTCGGCACGAAAGGATAAGAGGTAAAGTACGTACGCGGCTAAGATGCCTGCGCGAGATTTTGGGCCTCTATACGCTTTTTGGTCAGGACTTCTTGTGTACGATGACATACACAAGCAATTCAAGTACCTTTAGAACTTTTGTAAGTCTCGAAGATAATCTGGATACTGGCATTCCGTTGTCTGTATTGCAAGAAGTCGACGTTGAAACAGTGAAACTCAAAGGCGTAGCGTGACACAGTCCACCTCCACTTTCCGGAACGAAAGCAACAAGTAGTGATCGACACACCGATTTGATCGGAGATCCCGACAGTAAAGCCATATATGGAACAAGGATGCTCGACCACAGCTCAGCAGAACCGAGCCAAGATATCAATATTCGACGATTAAGGACGTCTTGTAGTACAGCTTCATGTATATAACTAAAGTGACACACACTATATTAAGCAAAGTACACTACGCATTTACTCGCTGGGCCTGATCGGGAACCATCTACTGAACAGGAACTCTGGATCGTACTTCTTTTTCAACTCCTGCAAACGAGGATAGTTGCTTCCGTACAAAAGTGCCGATCGGTCTGTCGTTTCAATGTCTCCAGCTGGGCCAATGGATGAGTCAAATGTCCGTTCTCTACTTTCAAAGGGGCTCACAATAATTTCCATAAGCGCGATCTTTCGAGGCGAACGTATCTGGTTGGAGACTGGCAATGAGATTCGAGATATCCGTGACATACGTTTTACCAGCGGTCATGTTCTCAGGCGTATTTTCGTCCCACATGCAGTGAGTCAACACGCTACTTTCCTTTGAACGGTTATTCATAGCAGTGGCCTTATTCGACACCGCAATGATCTTCTCAGTAGGGAAGTGCTCGATTACACTCGTCACCTGCAACTTGTCTCCCGGAGTGATTGCCATAATCCTATTATAGACAGTAGCCATGCCTTCCGGATTAAGATCGCTGCACTTGACTCCTCGCATATACACGCATCTATTTTCGCCGACTAACTCGTTCTATAAATGAGTAAGATGAGTTTCAGCCGTCTTTCTCGAGACATTTGTCTTGCTATGTCGTACCTGCAACGAGTTCATCTTTTCGTAAGGAGTCTCGGAAGTCATGTCGTGAGGTTCTGCAACGGATTAGATAGATAAACTCCTTCAATGCAAAACATTGTGCTTACTGAGGTCAAGAAACGGCTTGAATCTTTCTCTTCCTTGGGCTATAGTTCCATTATGGAAAACCAGACAGGCTATGATGGGCTACCCACATACGGATGAGATTACTTTAATAAAACTGTTCATGTGACTCTCGCACCTCGCGCTCAGGCGGTGGGCCCCTTGTTAAGACTTGCATTGTCGCGTCATCTGGTCCTTGCGTTTCGAGCCATTTTTCAGTGACTGCTGCAATTTCTTTGACAAGAGACCCTGGGTAGAGATAGAATCCGGCATAGACCGACGGGCTTTGCTCATGCAGCTGAAACACGAACTCTGCGCAAACTCCGAAATTGCTTCCACCACCCCGAATAGCCCAGAACAAGTCGCTGTTCTCATTTTCGTTGGCTATTAATATGCGTCCGTCGCCAACTACCATTGTAGCCTACAGGTGGAGATCAGCTATGATTGAAAGGACAGAGAGAGAGAGAGAGAGAGAGAGAGAGAGAGAGAGAGAAAAGCGTAAATCTGACCTGTCGAAGATTATCGAGTGCCAGGCCGTGACGTCCCGAGAGCCATCCATAACCGCCTCCAAGGGTTAAACTTGGGGAAATTAAAGAGGTGAGATGGATCGGAATCTCAGCTTGATGCTCTATTGGATCATGACTGACATGGGAATTGCACGTACCCGGCCACTCCTGTCTATACAAAGTCCATAATGAACGTTCACAATCAAAGTTCAATTCATATCCGGGTCGTATGAAAAGGGATCCACTTACATGATTCACCGTCCCTCCCACGGTGGCGAGCCCATGTTTAATCGCAGCTTCGTCGACCGTTCTCCATACGGCACCTCCTCCGACGTATCCCAGCTTCCTCACGGGATCGATCCTTGCTATATCAAGGTGCCTCGATAGATCGATGACGAGGCCCCCCTCGATTGAGGAAGCTCCTGCAACATTGTGCCCTCCTCCCCTAATAGCGATCAGAAGCCCCGCGGACTTAGCATATCTAATAGCGAGTGATATGTCCTCTCCGTCTTTGACGAAGGCAACGACTTTGGCTTGACGCTGAGCGGTCACCGACCAGCGAATGAGAGCTTCTTTGTAGCCAGGATCAGCTGCGGTGACGATATCACCTTTGAAAGCAGCTCTGAACTCATCGAAGGAGAAAGACATTTTGCGTGAGAGCCTGGATATGAGCCAAACTCTTCAGAAGCGAGAAGTCTTTATATTTGCGAATTCAATTCAGATGCCACGGCATCCGTAACGGAAGCTGAACTTTGTAATCCAAGACATAGCATCAGTGATTTCCATCTTGCCATCATTTGGCCTCTTGAAAGGTGTCGCCAAAGGTAAAGATCGAGTACTCACGGTCCCATCGCACCAAGTACCAAGCGAGAACAGCAGAAGCACGGTCAAAGCTAAGAAGAAAGGATGGACACGGTGGAACGTAAGGCGGGATTGCCATATAAGGGCAACGGCACAACTACAATGCGCTCTAACCGGAGAGAAGTTCTTTCGCCAATCCACCTTGAGCTTCTTCAGAAGCTTTGCCAAAAGTTGCGCCATAAAGCATGATGCTAAATAGAATTTCCGCAATACACGGCACTGAAGTATTTGTGTTGTTGATTTTGAGTAAAGTCCCTGGCACATGCGAGAAAGCAATGCAGTTCCACTGCAGCTCGATCACAGGCAGGATCAAGATGGTCGCGAGTGGCGACAATACTATACATTTGAAGCATCGGACTTCGCGAATTGCGATGATGTTGTTATAACTCTAACATACTCTACAGATATGGTTTCAGGATCTTGATCGGTGCTGTCTTTGGTATCTCATGCTGCAGGTCTGATAGGGAACCATCTATTAAAAAGACTTTCGGGATCGTATGTCTTCTTCAAGTGTTGCAAACGTGTATAGTTGCTTCCGAAAAGGAGGGCAGAGCGATCGATAGTCTCCATATCACCAGCTAGTCAGGGAAGGAAGAGAAAGATGAGACCGCATCAACAGTTGTTCGTTACCCCTGAACAATTGAATGTTACACACAATAATTCCCATATGCACGGTCCTTCGATGCAAATTTGTCTTCTTGTAGGTTGGCTACGAGATCCGAGACGGCAACCACCATATTTCGTCCAGCTTTGAAGTTCTCCGGCGTGTCGTTCGTCCACATAACCTCCGTCAGCACACTACTTGATTTGGATCGATTGTTCATAGCCGTTGCATCATTGGCTACTTCCGTAGATTTTTCGAGTGCAAAATGCTCGATCAATGAAAGTAGCTTGAACTTGCCTTCTGGATTGACCTCGAGTACTTTCTCGAAGATTGATTCCATTGCTTGCGTTGTGAAGTTTTCGAATTTGACGCCTCTCATGTAGACACATTGTCCATATCCCGCAAAATCATTCTACAAAAATAATGGGTTTGCGAAGTTAAAGTACGTGTTCGGAGGATACATACTTGTAGAGAGTTGAGTTCTTCATACGGTATCTCACTTGTCATATCGATTGGTTCTATTGTCGCATGAACATTTGGCGATATATGGCTTGACCGGACAGAAATGGAAGACACTTACTAAGTTCGAGGAAGGGTTTATAAATTTCTCTTCCTTCTTGCTCGCTCCCATTGTAAAATACGATGCAGGCGATCATAGGCTGTCAAAATTGAATGAAGTCGTAGAATGGGGATGTCTCACGAAAACTTACATTGTTCTCTGGAGGAGGGCTTCGTGTTACTGCCTGGATCATGGCTTCCTTTGGACTTCTAGAAGCCAGCCATGACTCAGTGACCACCGCAAGTTCTTTGATCAAAGAACCCGGGAAGATATATGTTCCAGAATACACTGTCTTTCTTTGTTCGTGCAGTTTGAAGACAAACTCAGCGCAGACGCCGAAGTTGCATCCGCTTCCGCGAACGGCCCAGAACAGATCGCTGTTCTTAGTGTCATTGGCCACCAGTATGCGCCCATCTCCGACTACCATCGTGACCTTTGAACGGAGTTAGACGTAGGGAATGAAGGATGGCAAATGAGCTGACCTGCGCAAGATTGTCCAGGGCTAGTCCGTGTTCTCCAGATAGCCATCCATAACCGCCCCCGAGAGTTAATCTTGGTAAATTAAAAGGGTGTTGTAAGATCATCAAGCAAACTTGAAGGCACGATATCCATATAAGTTCAACGACCTACCCTCCCACGCCCGTCTATATGAAAGGCGCGAGTTTAATATTTGAGATGATTCATCCGTCAGGTATGTGCTAGGCATCTGAACAGCGACTCACATGGTTGACCGTTCCACCTACTGTTGCCAAACCGTGCTTTATCGCCGCTTCATCGACTGTCTTCCAGACGGCACCTCCACCGACGTAGCCCAGCTTCTTTTCCGAGTCTATTCTGACGCCACCGAGGTATTTTGAGAGATCGATGACGAGCCCATCTTCAATGGAAGAAGCGCCAGCAACGTTGTGCCCTCCCCCTTTGATAGCGATCGGAAGGCCGGCGGATTTTGCGTAGCCAATTGCAACCGAGATATCTTCGGCATCCTTTACAAATGCGACCACTTTTGCTTGTCGCTGTGCATTGGAAGCCCAGCGAATGAGAGCTGCCTTATAGTGAGGATCAGAGGGTGTGACGATGTCGCCTTTGAAGGAGGAGATAAAAGAATCAAAAGACATGTTGAGTCCGAGCGCCGAAGAAACAAGAATGAAGCCGAGTAAGGTGAAGAAGGCTCATCGTAGTCTCAAGACTCTTATATATTGTTCATGAGATGCAGTCCGGTTGGTGTCGGATGATCAGGGCCATCTTGGAGTCAGAGTCAGATACGATCTCCCAATACCTGTTTAATACTTACGAGACTAGTCAAACCCGCCATATTCGCATCGAACAAAGCATGCCTGATGAGCGGAACGAGTGCAAGTCAGCTCTGCGAACAAATTCATCGAATGAAAGTGACTTACATAGGAGCATTGAATGGCAAAAGGCGGTCGACAAGATAAATAGCGGTTGGACGGTACCGACTCAGCGTGAGACGTTCCTTCTTAAATTGGAATCTACCTGCTTCACACTTGCTTGAATGCTTCGCATCTCTCATCTTACTATGCAGCCAGCCTTTCACAAGCACGATTACGATTGTTGTCGGCGAGACAGAGGCAATCGCGTCTCTCAGAGATTCAATTCTGGTCAGCGCCTTCGTCACTCATCGCATAAGATAATCGCGCATTTGAGTTCGTAGCTCGAGCGCTCTTCAGCAACGTTTGATACAAGCTATTCATCTTGCTCAAGAAGGCGGTCAGACGCCTCTTGCACGTACCTGCCGCCCTTCAGCCGTTCCACGAATGTGTCTACTATCTTCTCACCTTTAAATGGTGGAAGAAGGGACCTCTTTTCTGCTCTTAGTCGTCTGAATCAATGTCGCCGTGACTTCTTCATGGCAAGAGGCGAGATTGCAATTCTAGGCATCTGGAAGAAGCCGCCTCGAGGCTTCGGCGAGGCAGCAACCACACCAAAACCTCACCCGCTAATACCTCTCCTGGACTTCTGTGGCTCTTTCTGCGCCATCGACAGACCGTCAGATGCATTGTCTCAGCGCCTGGCACGTATAAAAATCCTACTCCTCTTCGAATAACGCCTTTCTCCTGTTGTCATCCAACCTTCACCTTCTCCCCCACTCTCTTACCCTTGCAAAACCTCTTGCATATTTACACACCATACCTGATAACTTACAATGTCTTACGGAGGAGTCTACACGCCCGCGCCCATCTCGCACTCGATCTCGAGCCGAAGCGGCTACCCGACGCCTAGGACTCCTGGTCCAGGCTTTGACGACTACGCTCAGTACCCTTACGGCGATCCGACCTACGATGACGAAGAAGAGTACCTCGGAAACGAGGTAAGTTACCCTGCCTCAAATTTCAAATGGCACCATGCTCATGAATGTGTCCAGTATCGTGCCCCTTCTACACACCCGTATGCTACCCCTCGAACAAGCAGCTACTACGGCAGTGGAGGTGAGACATCATTTTCAACGATTTTCTTTGACGAAAGCAGCTAAGAAAAGAGGTCAAACCGCAGCATACGATGATCTTGCTCTCAACAGACGATCTTCGTACTATCCTCAGTATCCTGGCACCGATCTCGACTATACCGTTCCGTTAACCACGAGCTCGCCATACGCAGCCAGCGCCATGACCCCGTCTCGTTCTCGTCGTTCGTCATCCATGGCTCTGCACAGTTCCCTCATGCCTTCGGCAATGGGGAGCGAGTACAACTATGTCCAGAGTGCACACCACCACAAAGTGCCCCGCATCAAGTTCCGTTCGCACTACTCTGGTTCAGGAATGTCTATCATGGAAGCAATCAATGGCGTCAGGCCAGTAGGCTCGGAGCATTACAGGTGGCACGACCTGCATGTAGACAGGAACGGCGAGATCTACCTGCGTGTAGCTGTAAGTGGTTTTGCTTGATTTGGAGCGTTTGGAGCTCGGGAGTGATACTTTGGTTTGCTATCTGATCAGTGGAACGGATATCGCTCAATCACGTACCGGGTTCCCGTAGATTGGAATGAGAACCGCATCCGCATGTCATCCCTTGTGCGCCGGGTCTCACGAGCAATTGTTCACTACCTGAAGGTAAGCTCTCCTTTCTGCATTCATATGTCATGGTCCTTATATCCGATGCTATGATACAGAGTAATGCTATCATGACCCCTTGGGAGCAAGTCTGGATACACTCTATCGAGGAAATCTCGCACGGTACTTGGCAACCTCAACTAACAGTGAAACACTCAGGCTGGTAAAGGAGCTCATGGCGATGAAGTTGGTTTTTCTTCACAGAGATACCACGTCCAAAACATTCTGGACTCCTTCCTCCGAGTTTGATGTACATGTGTTCGCAGGCACGCCCCACCCCCTCTTTCACCCGGATGCAACGATTCGTTCAATTCCCCTTATGAATCTCTCTTTTCATTCTTTTCATTCTGCCCTGCGTGCTCCGAAGCCATGCGCTCACGACCCCCTCATGCCATCCTTTCTCTTCGAGTTTTCACATTTCTACTCGCTTGGATAGGGTATACCCCATCTTCAGCCTGTTCACATTCACTATCTTTTTCTTTTCTTTACGTCTGTATCGTTTTGTACTTGGATAGCTTCACGTTATGTATTTTCCACTTGTGATGTACCTTCGCACCACTGTGAATAGTTGGATACTTTTTATTGCAAGTCCTTTCCTTCCTTCACCTTAACTGTTCCACTCCTATTACGTTCTTTTACCGTATTTATGCTCTTCTATCTTTCCCATATATATAACTGAATGGTCAGGCATCCTTCTAATACATACCGCTGGCATCTCGGTTGACATCAATCCGGCTTCGAGTTTGCCTCTATCCGCGCCCCAGAATCAAAACCAATTCAGTCCATTCCGGCATGCGTGAAACACGAGTAAACCTTCACCTCGCGCGGGAATACCAAAGAAGCAGCTCACTGGAAGATACGTACGGAGTACGAATTGGAGTGTGGGCTCACAAGGTATGCGTACGTACGTATGCACCGTAACACTTCGCCGAAAAACGCCCGAAATCTCCGACCCATCTGAATCGAGTGCGAGTGAATGGGTGAAGTTCAATTCAAGTTGACCATACATGTAAACATGACTTTCTTTCCGGAACTTCGAAAAGGAGGCGCACCCGGGCCGCACGGTCGGGATGACGGAAACCCACTCATCAAATGCGGATTGTTCGACCTTGGAGCGTCATATGGTGATTTTTTGGCCCCGGGCGATAAAGTAGGGTAAGTGAGTAGCACTGTGAAAAGGAACATGCCAAACATAATGGACAACGTTTGGACTCGGATCCAGTCGTCCCGTAATCCCTTCGACGTGATTATGTCGGACTAGAAAGACAGATAGCCTTCCACCTCCAGGATTTGGCGAGGTCACTGGTTGTATGTTCCTCGGCTGACAGAGGGTTCGAGGCTGTGAATGGTTACTTGAAGACATGGTCGTTTCATCCTTTAAGGCAGTTTTATGGCCAGTCGACGTTCCTTGAGTTGTGCAGAGGAACAAACTTTTTCTTAGTTGAGCATATGACGATTTCAACTGATCGACTCAAAGCAGGCATTGTGGTCCGGATGGACGATTATGTATGCAAGACACATCAAGTTTGCGAAGAAAAAGAAAAGAAAAGATTCCAAATAAGCAACAACAACGCGAGTACACGACTCACGTGAAAAGATTCCGCTCCGTTGAAACTTGAAAGAGGTCCTCAGCAATTTTCTTTTCTGAGAACTTATAATGTGTTTCACTAGAAGCAATAATTGTACTTTCTTTGATTATTTACGAGTATACTAACACATTATGAAAAAACAATTTGTAGTCTACTTCAAGTTCATAACGGAAGTCTCCACATTAGGGGAAAAACGAGGAAGGAGTCCATACAGCAAGCTTGGAAAACATGAAGAGTAAGATAACAATGAGAAAAGCATAAAGAAAGGATGATGAACGTCAGTTCGGAGGGATGGATGACGCAAAGAAAAACATAAAGATGCAACTGATCAATAAAGAATGGATAGTTTTGGAGACTCGAGTCCGATAGAGGGGGATTGTCTCTGAACGTGAAAGGCAATGCAATGAATAAGGATAATAAATTATCAAGAGAGGAGAAGAGTGAATAGTGAACGAGTCCATCAAGATGAAGGCACATGTGCACCGCATACATACACACCCAACAAGATACCGAACCCAAAGACCTTCAGGAAGAAAACATAACACTCCGCCTTTTCGCGTTCGCAGCAGCGATGAGCACGAACCCATCAGGAAGCATCCGCGACGCGCGCTCGTTCCGCTTCGACACCCGCTTCCACGCCCGTCTCACGAATTTAGTGTACAGACGCGTTAGAGCGTCGGGCGATTTCGAGCTTGACTTTGATTTTGCGTTTGACGCCAAAGATGGGGACGGGGAAGGAGTGTTCCGAAGGCGGATGTGGGTGTGGATGGGGTTGTCTAGTGAATACGACCTGTGTCGAAGTTAGTCGCAATGTTCCGTTTCTGAATCTTAGTATGAAACTAGAGAAACGTACTTCGTAGAATGACCTTGAGAATACGATTGTATCAATTCAGAGCTCGACGTGCGGGCCGAACTCTCGGAAGCACGATCAATAGACCTGGTTGCAGAAGAACGCGAGCGAGATTCATGCTCGGAGTCAAAGAATCCCAAGTCGATGGAAGCGGGGGCGGGAACGGCGAGTGACGTATGCATATCTATGGTTGTATGGGGTTCGGTCGCACGTGTCGGAAGCTCGTGGGTTTGACAGGAACGATTAAGTGACCTCGGTGACGACAATTGTGGTTCTGGTTCCGGATGAACGAACGCAAAGGGCGCGGTGCAAAGTGGCGAGAAGTGAATCACAGCGGTCAAAGATGCTCGGGGGAACGCTTGTCGGGGCACACGTACGGAGCTTGAGTCTCGGAGGTTCGTGCAATTAATTAATGATGCCAAAAAGTTCGGGTCGGAATAACGTTCGGAAGAGCGATAGTAAGTATGGGTGTTGAATTTATGGTTGATATGTTGGGTGTAAGGGAGCGTGGATCCAAGACGTCACAGACGAAGAGGATAGAGTTAGAGATTAGTGAGGTGCGGTATATGCTGCTAGTGTTGTTTTGTCTATAGTGAGAAAGAGGCGGGGTAGAGTAGAAGATCTACAGTGAGATACCAGGGCGGAAGAGGGGGAGGACGAAGATGGGGATAAAGAAAAAACCAACCAATCCTTCATCCTCCCAAATCGACGCATCCTTTTATATTCCCCTTATCGTTCTCTCAATCTCGAACCTTGACCTTGAATGGATCCGGCGCAGATCGAAGGCCGGGGAACTCCTGTAAGGGTTGGATTTTCGTGCAGTCTCACGGACGGGATACGGGTTTCGCTGGATTAGCGGGCCCGGACAAAAAGGCCTGCCCATTTTGGGAACGGTGCGCTTGTTCGAAGCGAAGCGCTCCTATTGTTCAAACACGCCAACTCGACGACGACGAATTTGAAGCTGCACTGGTAATTTAGCGTAACCCTCCTTCTATTCTTTATTTTTGTGTGTGCGCCGCCCAGAAATGGACTGATAAATTTCTGTAGTCACCAAGGTGAGAAGAGAAGTGGAAGCGCCGCTGGCCCATGTTTGAGGACAATGCGCTGGCCTGTTTCGGAGGCAAAACAATAAAGAAGGAAGGAAGGCCTCGACGAGGGAAAATCATCGACAAACAAACACAAGCAAGGACTCACACATTCCCACGCGTTCGTACATCTACGCCGCCGAATCTCTCTCTTTAATTGTTATCTCGATTGCAAATTGAATACTTCGATAGGATCTACAGGGTTTCGTGAACTTGAAAACATAGCTGTTACAGTCATTGATGGAATCATGAATTAGCGAGTGAACAAAATGAGTCCTTAGCGCAGCGGTAATCGGTGTGAATGGGCGTCCGTGTATATGTTTGAACTTTAGCGTCTAACTCTGGGTCAGAGGTCCGAGTCCGAGTCCTAGTTCGGGCTGGCATTGCAATTTAGTTAGGGACGATAGTGAACCATTTGGAAAAGAGCATGTCCGGGTCATATTTCTTCTTGATTTGCTGGAGCCGAGGGTAGTTGTCTCCAAAGACTTTCTGCGCACGATCGAATCCAAGCTTTTCGTCGCCCACTGCAATGAAACGTAGTCAATGATTGGCTCTGGAACCATACCGCTACGAGGGTTCATTTACCGTAATTCCCGTATGCTCTCAACATCGATACCTCAGGAACGGGCTCTGCGTCAGAGATGATATCCGTCATCGCCCTCGCTGTCATTCTCCCCCTCTCGTTTTCCGCCTCTCCGCTTTCGCCGTCCCACGCAACAGTGCACAGCACATTACTTGCCGATCCACGAAGATTGAACGCCATCGCATCGTTCGGCTCTTCGTTGATCTTCCCGAGTGGGAATAGCTCGAATAACACCGTAATTCGAAAATCGCCTGTGGGCGAGGACAATTCAGTCATGCGCTGGAATACTCGACGTGCGATAGCGGGCGTGTAATGGAGTTGAGTCACGCCACGCATGTAAATGTTCTGGCCGTGGTGGACGTTCGCGTTCTGTAGCGTGTTTTGTTCTTCGTAGGGAACAGCACGTGTAAGATCGATCGGGTCTCCAGAGAAAAGGAGCCTCTCTTAGTTGCGCATTAGATGAATGACGTGGAAGGGGAAAGCGTACTGAGATCTAGGAACTCTTTGAAGTGCCTCCTGCCTTCTTCGACAGATCCATTGAAGAATGGGATGACAACGATGCATGGCTATCATTCAACGCTGTAAGTAAAGATTTTGCGTTTGCAAGGCTAGATGAATGCGTACTACAAACTCCGGAGGAGGCCCGCGAGTCACCGCCTGCAAGAGCGAACATTTCGGTCCGTGATCGTCTTTCCACCACTTCGCGGTGACATCAATGACCCGATCAACGAGCGGCGAAGGGTAGATCATTAATCCGGAGTATACCGTTCTTTCCTGAGGATGGAGGCGGTATACAAATTCACAGCATACACCGAAGTTGCAGCCGCCGCCCCTGATAGCCCAGAACAAATCACGGTTCTCGATCTCCGACGCTGTAAGGATCGACCCGTCGCCCACGACCATTGTTGCCTGTTGAACATTCAGCAACAAGTCCGGACACGACAACTGCAGACTGACCTGTACAAGGTTATCAATGACCAACCCATACTGGCCACTTAGCCAGCCATAACCTCCTCCGAGTGTCAGCCTGAAAAATCAAGCTAAAGGTTCACTTTTTGAGAAAGAAAAGCGAAATTTCTTACCCTCCAACGCCAGTCTGTGAGCATCCGTCAGTATATGCGCATGAAAAAAAAAGATATATGACACTACTTACATGATTGACTGTTCCTGCGACAGTAGCAAGGCCATACTTTACAGTTTCATTGTCAACCGTCTCCCAAAGTGCGCCTCCGCCGACATACGCCAGCTTATTTTCAGCATCGACGCGACAGCCATTGATATACTTTGACAGATCAATGACCATACCTCCCTCGCACGAAGAGGAACCAGCAGGGTTGTGACCACCCCCTCGAATAGCCAATTGCAAGTTTGCTTCGCGGGCGTATCTAATAGCGAGAGACACGTCCTCCGCGCATTTGACAAAGGCGACGACTTTGGCGCGTCGAACGGCGTTGGCTGCCCAGCGCTTTATGGCGTGTTCGTAATCCGGATGACCTTGGGTTACTATGTCGCCTTTGAACGCGCGCTCAAAGGCGGCAAAAGCCGCCATAGCGAGGAGAGAAGATTTTGACTGAAGAGAATGGACGACCATGATTGATGAATGTCGATGGTATGGGAGGAAAGGGACTGGAGAACGGCGGGTTACGATTCTGTCTGGAGGGGGTTGGGGTTATGAATGAGCCAGCGGGGAAGTGGAAGAGGGGAAGGAGCTGGTTTTATAGTCGATCGAGGCAGCGGACAGTACTACTACTAGCTGACGTCGACGTCGAGCGCGTTTATTAAAAACGTTTTCTTTTTCTTCTTTTTCTAATTCTGGAAGAGGATGTTGTGACCGACCTGAAAAGAAAGTAGTAAATTAGGAATAAAATATAGATTCCCTTTCCAGAAATAGACATAGAGAAGGACATCCACGAAACTAGACTTGATTCTCTGACAGTTGACAGATTCAGATAAGCTTGCATTAGACGATTCTCCGCTCTCCCGTCGGACATGCACCTAATCATGGACTGAAAGAGTCATTATACTGCACTGGCATAAGTAACAAACTCACTCACCCCTTCAATATTCTTCTTTGAAACGGTCCTCGATCAAAGGTCCACGCTTTTGGTCCACGATTGAAGTACGGGGTTCACTAACGTGCTCAAGGCACAAAATGCGGAATTCCAGTGCTATTAAGGTCTGAATTGCCACCATGGTCGATTGTTTCGTGAGTCTGTGAGACTTCCAAGCCTCATAATTGACTCAGAGATTTGTCTCAGTTTCTTCAGTTTTTCTTTTCCAGTCACAGGCATAGCACTTGAAAGTAGCCATCGTTTAGGCTTTCGATCCGCAAGCCCGGGTGAATGCGAGGAGAGAAAGGCATGAGGATGTCCTTCTTTCTGATATTGGCCGACTTCTGAGCGGCGTGGTAGACGCGAGGCATGGCGAGCGAGGCCAAGTTACAGCAGCTGAAAAATCAAGTCAAAGCGTGATTGGGTAATCAATTCAGATCGCTCAAAGTTATCGGCGGCGGCGCTCACCAAGTCGCTTCTTCTCATCTTCCCTCTTCTTCTTCCTTCCCTCATCCTCCCCTCAACCCTCCACACTTTTCGATTATCTCCTGCGTTGAGCGCATCCCATTCAAGGCGCCCAGGATCTCGTTCTATACATTGTATCCACTTTGCTCGCTTTTTTCCAACGCTAGCTACTTCGCACAGCGTCTCTTTGCTCTCCTCCTGCCCTCCTGCAATCTTACTTCTTAGGTCTCAACGACCATCCTCTGTACTATCCAATTCTTCGTGCATTTTCCCTCGTCTCTAGCCCCCCTTCACGAATTTTGATATGTCTGAAACTTACGAACTTGTTTTCGAATGGTGCGTACATCTATTTTCGCCTGTCTCCATCCCGATCAGTAAGCTTATATTCTAATTTAGGCCTCACTCGGAGCCCCGAACAGTCATCGTTACTGGTTCTTTCGATAACGTATGTATCTATCTTTATATTCGGCCTAAATCCCTGCATCTCACCACATTATGTTTCCCAGTGGAGTGCTTCTCGTCAGTTGACTCGCGGTGCAACTGGCTTCTCGACCAAAGTGTCAGTCCCATGGGATTGCAAAATTGTCTACAAGTTTATCGTTGATGGCAACTGGACTACACACGGTGGCCAAAGTACTGAGCACGATAACATGGGCAACGTCAACAACGTCGTCCACACTCCGTCGAAGCCCGCTCCTGTGGTTGTTGCCGAACCCGAACCCAAGGCAGTAGAAGCCGCCGCGGAAGCGCAGCCGAGCGAACCGCCTAAGGAGAAGCCGACAGTGAATGTAAGTGCTAGATTGCATTGACGTAACATTCATAAAAACGATTCTCAATACTTAATGCGCATCATTCTAGGCCCTTGAAGTTGCTCCAGAGGTTCCAGTGGTGATCCAACTACTTACGGATCCCAGTGCTGACACATCGGTGAGTTGGTGATACCTTATGCATACACTTGGATAGCGTAGTTCTCATGAAATTCTGAAGCTTGAGGCCAAACCTGTGGCGAAGACGGAGGTTGAAGCTTCGACGCACGTCCCTGCTGAACCAGAAGCTGTCAAGGAAGCGGAAATTGCCGAGGCAGAACCTTCGTCTACTCCCGCCTTAGCCGAGCCAACTGTTCAAGTCGAATCCTCTGCTACACCAGCGGAGCCGGAACCCTCTAAGCCTGTCGAAGAAGCCTCAGCGACTGCCTCTCCCATCCCAAGGCCCTCGACGCCACCGCCACAAAAGGCGGCGGCGGTCTCCGCCTCTGCGCCTGTCACGCCCATCAAGACCGTCACAACCCAGACGCCCACAACCCCTCAAAACCACGCCCGCGCCTCAACAACCGCATCTACGACCCCACCATCCTCTATTGCGCCGTCGACCCCAAAGACGCAGAGCATGAACCCGATGATCGCGGAGCATGATGGCGAACGCTCGAGCAGCATAGCTGCAAAGCCGAAGAGAAAGTCATCGATTTTTGGGAAGATCCGGAAGGTTTTTGGAAGTCCGGACGGGAAGAAGAAGAGGGTGGTGAGCGCGAGTGCGGCGACGGGCGCAGGAGCAGGTGCGAATTGATACTATGTGCTGTCCCCGTCCTCGGCCCGCTTTATCGACGTTATATAGGTGTTCGGACATGGACGGTACTACATGTTCGATCACTTGTCGTTTTTCTGTTTCTTTTGCTCTTCCCTGCGACACCTTTCCTTTCGAATCGGGATGCGACCCGTCAGGTTCCCGATCGATAAGCACACGCTTGCATTTCATAATCACCTCTTTTTCACCGATGACCTGAATGTTTCTTAACGCTCCTCACGTCTCCAAATTAACCCTTATCATTACACAAACTCCAAATCATGTCTTCTACCGCGTTCGTCTAGACTTTCGGCTTCTGCTTCACTCCATCTTTTTCTGTCGGCTCATGGATCGATTTTATGCCACTTTGCTGTTTTTTTTGTCTTCGTTGTCTCTCACATTTCGTCTGCTCTTTCGTAATCTATTATAGTGAGTGCGTGTATTTAAGTTCTTGATTCATTTTTTACTTGGATTCGAAATACAGAGGGTTTTTTTTACACTGATAATTTTCACGGTGGGAGACCGGATCGACTGGGCTATATCGTATACCGGCAAATCATTGTCGTCAGTTTTTATTTAGGCTCGACATCCAGGACGATGCCTATAGAACAGTACTTAAGTCAGTGGCCCAAACGAGTGAGATGGATGTAGTAGGAGACGAACCAGCTGCGACCGTCTCCCCATTCCTCCTCAACAATAACCTCCCCATATCCTTGTTCACCGCGAACGGCTCGATCGGAACGACCTGTACTCTTCCTCCTCTCTGCTCCTTCTCACCTCCCCCACCCCCTTTCGCACCAGAACCAGAGCCAGAATGGCTTAGTGCCCCCAAATCTATCGACGCACTCCCCGTCGTTCCCGCCGCCCGAACCGCCACACGGACCTCCGCCGACGTCCCCTTCGTCAGCACGCGCGGGTTGCGCCGGACGACCGTACCCGTCGAGCGGTCCAGGATGGAGATGAACTGGACGAGATTTGCGGGGCCTGTGTAGGCGTGGGTGAAGAGTTCGACGGGGGCGCCGAGGGTGAGGGGTGGGGATGCGTTAGTAGCTACGGCGGCGGCTGATTTGGTCGTGGAGTTGTCGGAAGAGGAGTTGTCGAAGATGAGGATACGGGCTGTGAAGGTGTTGGTGAGGGGGACGGGTGTTTCGGGTGGACAGAGGACGGATCCGAGTGAAAGATGGAGTTCGGCGGAGGCTGAGGGAGGGGTGAGGTAGAGCGTTGCGTTGGATCCTGCAGCGGCCCACGGGACAGTATCATCGTCTACTTCGATAGCTGTGATGCATAATGTTATTAGAAATCCTTTCCGGAATTGAAAAGATCGAAGAGATGAGGAGGGGTTTTACATTTGACAATGGCGGTCTCGTCGCCTGGCAATATGCGTAACTGCTCGCCCGTTTGGACGACCCCGCTGCACAGACGTCCTGAGACAGCCATACCACTGTATGCGGCTTTGAAGACGTTGGAGATCGGGAAACGAAGGGGTCGAGTTAGAGCCCTGCTGGGAGGCTCGAGTTTGTCTGGTTTCAAATAAAAGGTCAAATTTTGAGTTCAATCATTCACTATTCATTGTTCAGATCTCTCACCTAGTAAATCGACTAGCGTTGGGCCTTTGTACCATATACGTAGGCCTTCCGCCTCCTGCATATCTCGGGAGACGAGATTGATCCCAGACAAAGCCCCGACAGGCGCAAATGCTATCTTGTTACTGCTGAATCCAGATTGAGATAAAAACGGCTTCAGAGCTTCGCATATCTCCTCGAATCTGTCCCTGTTCCATTCCACCTAAAGCATTATCTTGTGAATGCCGTCCAAGCCCTCGCAATACTTTATTATATTTACCTGATCTAACTTATTGATCGCGACTACGACCTGACTCACACCCAAACTACGCACGAGCACTAAGTGCTCCCTCGTCTGACCCCCTCGATCAAATCCAGCCTCGAACTCACCCGTTGAAGCGTCAACGACTAGTAGGGCACAATCAGCTTGAGTCGCTCCAGAAATCATATTAGGAACGAAGTCTCTATGGCCGGGTGCGTCGAGGATGGTGATGTGCCTGTTAGGAGTCGATAAAGCTTGCGTCGAAATATCCATAGTCACACCTCTGTTTCCAAAATGTAAGAGTCGATCCTACCAGACACCGAACACATGCCTTACCTTTCTCGCTCTTGAATGGTCCCATCCATCTCCCAGGCCCAAGAAAAACTGCTCTTTCCGATTTTTCCGCTCTCTCGTTCGTTCGTGAGCCTCTTCCTCTCATCTACAAGACCAAGCTCATAAAGTAGTCTCCCCATCAGGGTCGACTTTCCTGCATCGACGTGACCTATGGGAGAATAAGTATAGTAAGCATGGTTACCTGTTAGAAACTTGCGCACCTATTACGACAAGGCTCACTGCCTTTTTACTACTTGAGTCGATAGCCTTTTGAGCCTCTTCTAACACTTTCTCTCTTGCAATTGACATTTTTGGAGGAGGTTCATATAGAATCTCTTCTTCGTTCGGTCCCAAATTCAGGGACGCAATATCAAGTGCTTGTTGGTCTACATGAGTCCTTCCTTGTGCGAGCCTTGCTTGTTGTGTATTGCCCGTATTAGCAACTTTCTTCGCACCTTTGGCATTCTTCTGAGGGGAAAGTGGTATCGATGACGATGCGCGAGATGCTCCTGCAGAAATTTGCCCAGATTTTAGACCTTGTAATTGTTTATTTTTGGCCTTCTCTGCCTTTTCACGCTCTCGCGCAGCTTTAAAGATTATATCAGCGACAATAAAAGGTATGAATGGAGATAATATAAGATGAAAGCCGAATGAGACCCCAAAATTGTCCATACAAAAGGAATTGGACGGAGAAAAGGCAAGAAAGCTTGGAAAAAGCACGGCATGGAGCGGAATATTCAGGTCAAGAACCACGATTGCGCGGCTTCGATGTTTGTATGCGGCCGGTGTTGCCCAATGAAGTTCCTTTGCGTGCATTTATAACGACATCGTCTGGACTCGGAACATCAAATGCGAATGCAGAACCTTTCAACACAGATGGATTGAGCAAATGCATAGGAAGAAGGGCTTCTTTATGCTTTCGCCTCCGTAATCGGTCTTCTGATTTTTGCTCATCCCTCTGCTGACGTGCATCAATTGTTCTTTCCTTCTCCGGAACCGTGGACCGACCATAATCATCAACAAGCAATACTGCGAAGGGAGAAGGCTCAGCGATTGCAGAAGGATCTCGATTGTGTATAAGGCTTTGTGCATGAGTACGGGCGCGTTCGAGAGCCTCACGATGAGGATCGTCTTCCTGTTTAGGCGATATTTTGGACTGTGGCTTCTTCGCCTTCGCTGCCAACTTTGACTTGTTTTCCGGTATAAAATAGGAAGATGGTAGATCCGCGCGGGAATAAGGAATCATGTTCTCCGCTGTCTGAGTATATGTGGTAATCGCTGTTGTCATTGATGACCCTTTTGTAGTGGGCTTCAAGTACTCCGTTGTCGCGAAAGGTGGGCTGAGAATGCGAGGCTTCGTGATTCTACGGCTCTCTTGATCACGGCTGGCTGCTTTAGCTTGCGCGAGCTGGGCTAGTTTCGATGGTGCAGGTTTATCCGCTACGGAAGGAGGCCGTTCCGTCACCAAAGGCTCATTCTCTGGGCGATCCGGATCCATGTCAGGAATAGATTGTGACTTTGGTATTGGAGATCGGCCCGGTTGAGATGAATGAACCGACCTTGGTGGTGGGACAGGGCGCGCCAGCGTAGTAGGAGTAGATGGGCCTCTCGAAGGGACTCGCGGCATCGTGTCCTCCATCGCCCTCGCAAACGTCGCCTCTCTCGCGCCTCTGGGTGTATAGCTGAAGTTCTGAGGAGTAGTCACTCCTCCCAAAGTTTTCAGCGCATCAAGATTCTGAGCAGATGACAATGACTTCGGTCTCAAAATAGGGAACGTTGCAGTCGAGTCCGTGCTTGCGCTTGTTGAGACAGACACTTCGCTAGGTGCCCTTCGTGAGCTGGCAAGTGAGGCCAGCTTCGACTTCTTTGGTACCGCATCTGCTGTCATGGAAGATGAAGACAGTGATGGTAGCTTTGGTGACCTTATGTTTCCGGCGGCGAGTTCTGAGTGGACGCTACGAGCGACAGTAGCCCTTTGAGGATCTTGGCGAAGAGCAGACAAGGAGCTAACGGAGGAGGAAGTCTTCTGCGCAGGAACAATCGGACGTCCGGTTTTGACCTTCTGTTGGTGATGTTGGGGTTGAGGCGGAGCTTGCATAGTTGAATGAGTGCCTCCCGTTTTATCCGTACGTGAGGGGCTGGGTGTTCTTATATTCAGTTGACGGACTGCCGATAACGACGGCGAAGGGTCTATGTGATTAGGATCCACAGCCCGATCTATATCTATATCTGCTCTCAGCAAGCAGATAAAAAATTGAACATTAGAGAACTTACCTATGACCTGTCCATAGTCGTCAGATGATGTAGCCCCTGATCTCCTATCTCCAGCTTTCGCACGATTGAATGCAAATGAACTTGCGGAAGGGTGTATGACTTGTCCAAAGGAACTCGTCGAAGTTGGGGTAGAAGGAGGTCGTCGCTGGCCCATGATCTCTTGACGCGTAGGCCACGGTCCACTGCGTTGAGTACGTGGCGATCTATCAGTGCGCTCCGTCCGCTCAGAAATAGTCGACAGCTTCCTATTGAATCCAGTAGATTGAGGTTCGAGGTATTCGTCTGGAGACCCATAGAAGCCGTCATACCCCTCTGGCGGTGGAACAGGCAGACCATTTTCAACTAGGTATTCTGTATCATCTTGTAAGTAATGCTATGATGAGAGAATACTGTCGATGGCTGACGGTAACAAGCACCTTCGCTCTCACGTACACTGTGGCGACGGTCCGTGCCGAAAGCCCATAAGAGCGACACCAGAAGAGTTGGACGTATGGAACACGGATAGAGTACAGAAGGGGGGTCGATTCGAAACTATGAACAATAATCTCACCTCTACGCTCTTCAGCAACCCGTATTCGCTCATACTCATCTGCAAGCAACCTAATCAGTCAAGAAACGAAAGGTAACCGGGTTCAAACGTACCAAATACACTGTCTACGCTCTTTTGAACATCGAAATAGTTGTTCCACACCGCATCTTTCACAAATGATTCCGGGATACCTGATTGCTCAAAGTCCGGACCGAGGGCGTTGAAGACTGCTTCGCACGCAGTCTCAAATTGTACTACCAAACAATTCGGGATTGTTAACAATTGATTCTCCTCTTGGAAGGCGCAGCGCAGATAAAGCATACCTGTATCCTCCGGAGACATTGCATACCCTTCATCATCAGGTAAGTCAGCATCGTCAAGCTCCTCTGGTGGCAAACGTGAGATTAAGCAGCGAACCCCAGCATATATGCGCATCGAATCGTACCGTCTATATCCAGGTTCCGAATGTCTCTGTGCCGTGACATATTGTAAGGATATTAAAGATTCCAATGAAAAAAATTGCGAAAGAAACTGAAAGCGCCGAAGCCTAGCGAACTCGGGGAATGTGATGGTTAGGAAGGAAGAGGTAAACAGGAAGTCGTGGATCGGTAAACGACTGCTAAACGTCACGTGCAGCCAATGACTGCGTCCGGTTTTTTCGAAGTCTCTCATTCCCTTCCTCTTTACCAATAACCAATACCTTATCTTCTATATTTAAAGCATTCAACTTCGACATGTTCAACCTCGCTCGTTCAGCAAGAATTGGCGATGCAGCGCAGCGTGTGAGTATTTTGAGTGCTTTTGGATCTGCGCTCTGAAAGCTGACGAGTTCTCATATTGGTACATAAAACGAAGCTTTTCACAACCAGCGCGTCGCGCCAGTACGACCTCGCGAAGCTCACGCTCGTTGGCCGTATAGGTAGAGAAGCCGAAACGAGATACACAACGACGAACAAGGAATACGTGACGTGAGTCTCGAAACGTCTCTGCGAACGACAAATACCAACGCTTTGACTTCGAAACAGGTACACCATTGCAACCCGCAATTACCCTCCTCCTCCTGTCAACCCCGACGGCAGTATGTTTCAGGTCATCTTGTTCTCATACTTGCGCTGACGAAAATGTCATAAAGCTCGTCCTGAGGCGACTACAAGCTGGCACAATATTTTTTGTTTCAATCCCCAGGCATACAACTACCTAAAGTCTCTGCCAAAAGGTGCCCAGGTCTATGTCGAATGCAACTACGAACTGCGCGAAGCCGACAGAGAGGCCGATCCTGGAACTCCGCAGAGTCAACGTCAGATTTTCTTGAAGCATGGTGAGTACTGCCTTCGAATCCTCTGTGGAAGGCTGGCGTTAACCTCTCGATTAGATTTGATCCGCCTTCTGAAAGGTGTAAGGACGCAACCCTCGGAGGATGCGGAGTCTACGGAATAAATTATTGCTCGTCTGGCTGAAAGTAGACCTTTAATGTATTTGACTTGCTAATTTTCTAGTCGCTTTTCTTGCTTTGTAAGCGATTATCCATATGGAATTGAAGGTGAAAGGTGGCAATATTAATGGAAAGCTGAAAGCGTCGTAACTGCCGCTGCAGCCAGCATGCAAGAGAGCCAAAATCAAGAACTAGGAAACACGATACAAAATATGTCTGAGGGTTTAGTCGGCATACTCGTACGGCGACTCTGCTCGCACGCTTCGATTTGGATACGCTGCATTCGGGGTATATCCCGCTTGGTTCGGGTACGCTTCAGAGTGTGCGTGATGATTCTGAATCCACTCCTAAAAGAAAAGGCGGGGGAAAACAAGAGACCGGTCCCAAGAGAAAGGGGAGATGGTATACAGAAAAGGGAAACAAAGAAAGGGCCATGAATAATCGTGATCATAACGGGGAAGCTGAAATTAGAGGAGAGGGACCCAGCTATCGTACCATGCTCGCGCGAGGGCCGTTTGCCATCATTGAAGGAGACTGAGAGTCGGCGATGTCTTTGAAACCGAAGGTTTTCGAGAGGTAGTCACGTATGGAGGTAACAACCAACTGGAAGGCAATATATGAGAATGGGACTTGATACAAGTCGAATGTTTCATACTCTATGATCATCCGCACTGGAACCCCCATATGCGGCAACCTGGAGGGATGGAAATACAAATCAGTCGGACTTTCATAGCGAACGACGAATGAAGGCAACTTTACAATTGCTACGGGGCAAATGAGGGAGTTCTGATTGCATTGAATTGGTTTTACTTAGTTCACTGGACACTGGCGTGTGATCTCTAAGCGTTATTCACCTGAAGCCATATAGGAAATGCTGACGAAATCAAACCATGAGCCGCAGTCTCTTGGGAGTTAAACAGAAAGAAAAGGGGAAACAATGCATACCTCCACCATTTACGCTGTATTCCCCTCTTATTCCAATATCTTTAGGCGTCTTTCCTGAATCGCCGGCTAAACCGTCAATCTTGACTTTCAAGTGCGAATTCTAGCTTCAAACAAAACGCACCCATTGCCCCAATCCCTTTCTCAACATAAAAACTTGAATGCCCCGTCCGTCGTACAACATTTAACATGCCCTCCAGGCTTGCCCAAGCGTCAAGACTCACATCCCCTAGAGAAGTTGCCGCTTGGAATCGGTTTCAATACGGTGTTTTAGGGGTGAATAGGTGTGGTAAGAACGCACCTCCGAGTTCACCGACTGTACAAGAAAATAAATCATGTCCTGGAATAAAGTTAACAAGAATTCACGTTTAAAAGTGCATGCAGCTCACCCGCTATCGTTTGAATTTTGATCACCAACCCCCGTCCCTTCGCAGCATGTCTCGACGAGCCACGAAACCGCTTCCGAATGGACAACCCAAGCGTCACAGCATCATTGGAGCTGAAAGCGGGAAATCGATAGGTCGTCTAAAGTCCGAAGCCGGATGGAGGTAGAAGATGTCAAAATGAATTACCCGAGATGAGAATTAGGAGAGGAAAGGGGCGGACTTCTTCTGTTAGTGTCTGTGCTGCGATTTCTGCGTCTGACGGAGACTGAGCGTGTTGGGAATATAGACCGTTGAACATTGCGTGAGTGTCGTAGAAAAAAAGAAGAGAAAGAAAGTAGTCCACGAGAGATATAATAGAGGGAGAATGAGGGGCAAGGGGCTAGAGAAGGGGTAGGTAGGCTAGGGTTAGTAGTCGTCGCCGTTGTCGAGGCACGTTGCGCCAACGAGGAAACGGTGCGTAAAAAGGTTGGTTGAGAAAAAAAAGCACCTCTGCCGCGATTGGCACAATTGAAGGCACCTGATCGCGTATTGCCGGTCAACACCTACCAATTCACTCTCATCTCTTTATTGTACACATCTTCATGGAGTTCTTCAACGATGTCGGCTCGGACTCTTCACGGCCATCCATATTCGAGCTTATTGCGCAGGAGCAGCTTAGGGATCTCCTGCAACCAGCCGTGAAGTATGTCTTGTCGGTGCGCTCACTCACACGCTTTCCCTACCTCTAAAAGCTGATTAATTTTAATTGTCCACTGAAATTAGGTATTTGCTCAACGGTACCCAAGGTACCTCCTTCGGATTGTGAATAGGCACGAAGAGTTCTATGCGCTCTCGATGTTGTTTGTGGAGAGACACTATCTCAGGGAACATGGTTAGCTTCCTGATCGGATAGTAATGCACATGGGCTCAATCTGTAATCAGGCGCCTCGTTCGCTGAGAACTTCTACGGCTTGAAACGTCGCCGGAAACCTCTGTATGACACTGAGCGGGCCAAAGCCGCAGTGGGTAAGTATTCGGCGCGCGAAAACCTCAGGAAAAGGGATCTCCGATTGTCGTTAGTGTTCCTTGTAAGCAGCTCGCCCAACAATTCTGCGGCTCTCTTGCTTCCTTGGATTTCAGATACTCGTACCTTACCTTCGAGCCAAAGCTCAGGATCACTATGAAGCTATTGGTGGAGGTATCGACGCCTCATTGTTCGAAGATGAAGGCCAAGGTGCAAGGTCGGAGGCGGAACCAGTGAGTATCATATTTCTGCTCGAATCACTATCTTTCACCGACATCACATCAGACGTCAATATGGAAATGGAAAACGCTTTTCAAAAAGCTATATCCATGGATGAATATGTCTTTCGAGGTCTGGCTCATGTGCTATAACATTGCATATCTCTTTGATCGCACGCCCTTCTACCGACCGTGGCTTTCCTGGATGGGCGTCGATTTACGTAGGCTCGGTCCAGAGGACATGGTGAATTCATGTCTTGGCTTCAGACGAGAGTGTTATCTGACAATAACATGATTGTGCATAGCCTATACCGAAAGTCTCCGCAAGCATCAACGAACACCAACGCACAACCTCCCTGCTCAAAACCTTCCAACGTCTCCTCTCCCGGAGTCCTCGCTTGCTCCTTGAGTCCTTGAAAGTCCTTCTGCCGACAGCCATTTTTTTCATTAAATTCCTCGAATGGTGGTACTCGCCCTCCTCACCCGCTAGAACGATAACGGCCCCACCTTCAGGGCCTTCCGTGCCGCCTCCCAAACTCCTCCTACCGCACCCGGATGGTATAAGCGTGGATAGAACGAAATATGGGTTGTGTCCTTTGTGTTCAAATGCAGTTGCAAACGCGACCGCCGCGCCGTCGGGGTACGTGTTCTGCTACAAGTGCATTCATGGGTACGTGGAGGAGAAGCAGTTATGTCCTGTGACGCTTACAGCGACACATATCTGGCAATTGAGGAAAATTCTGGTATAAAAAACAATTTATTTCGTTGTAATTTATTCCTTATAATAGTTTCGATATTTTGTGACCCTGTGTTATCTCTTGGGGATATCATATAGATACTTACTAAGTTTAAGGACTCGGACGGTGCTGGGACCAGGGACTGAATCTGATCGGCCGTCGGTCGAATACAGGAATCGACGCACGTTCGAAACTCTTCCCTTTAGCCACCGAAGACCGGAGCTCAGTGGCAAAACATCCCTCTCAGCGCATACACCCCGTCAACAGATTAATATTTAGTTTCTCAAAGATAGTGCTCAGCATCGATGCCTCATTAACATTCTCCTTCTTTCTCTGTCGTGCGAGCCCAGGTCTGGCTCATTACTGGCGAGCAAGTCAGTGCGCAGCGCTTTACGAAATTTAAGCTTGAGGTCGAAGAACTCGGCTTCGCCGCTTGACAAATGAAGGTCAACGCCCTATCCTTCGCTTATCGCGCTCATGTCCTCTGTATACTGATCTCATCCTCCAATTCAGTTCGGCAAAGAGATTCTTGCCCAGCAAGTGCCAGGATGGTCGCAATACTATCTCGACTACAAGGGTCTCAAAAAGGTCGTCTCGTCCCTCACTAAGGCCAAGTCAGGCGTCGAACTGCCTGAGAGCTTGCCCGCGGATCTGTCTTCAAAGGGAGGATCGGATGAAACCACAAGAACGCCACGCTCAGAGCTCCAGTATGGCCAGACGTTAGCTTTATTGACTGCCTCTGGGAAGGACGAGGACCGAGGGCCTCTCTTCCACGCTCAAAAAGCAGCGTTTTTCTTCAAGCTGGAGCGCGAGCTAGAGAAAGTAAGCCAAGTCCCGCAGAATTTCATAACGCATCCTTATAGTCACACGGGCTGTAGATCAATCAATTTTATTTACAAAAAGAAGCAGAGCTTAAGCTGAGGCTTGAGACGCTGCTTTCAAAACGAATGGCCGCGGCTTCAAGGAACATGCCTGCGGCAACTGACTCGACACCCAGGGACGACGTCGAATGGAAGGCAGTAGAGGAAGGTTTTCGACTCCTTGAACATGACCTAGCAAAACTTCAGGTGTGTACAATCATGCTGTTTAATGTAATGTTGTTTAATTTGGTATGTGAAGAGATTCGTGGATATCAATGCCACCGGATTCCGTAAAATCCTCAAGAAATGGGACAAACGGTCAAAATCTACCACAAAAGAGCTTTACCTTTCCCGCCAAGTTGATGTACAACCCGTCTTCAATCGTCAGCTCATCGCCGAGCTTTCAGATATTGTAACAGCTTGTCTTATGGATCTCAGTGATCTAACCGTCGGCTTGAATACAGGAGGTTCGGTTGTCAACGATATGATCTTGACCCACCAGATTGCTCTTGAGCGCAACTACCGTATGGGACCCTTCCGTGATCTTGAGACCAACCTGCGAAACGCTATCAAAGCCACAGATGAAAATGCAATTCGGGAGATTATTCAGCAGTGCGATTCCTTCTTATCCCAGCCGGAAAGCAAAGTTCACGGGTACCGAATCATCTGGAAGATCGTGATCGATTCGCCTCCTGTTTTTGCGGACCTAGTTCTCAACAGTCTCGCAACGCCGTTTGATTTCGGGTTCATCGACGACATCAATGGCAGGACGTGTTTGCACGAGGCTGCAATCTCGGGTCAAAAGCGGCTTGTAGATTTGTGCATCTCCAAAAACGTTGATGTCACGCACGCAGACTTTTATGGTACGAAATCAGTGTATCTAGATGGGTTTCGTTTGATTTTGATGTGATATCGCAGGTCGGACGGCGTTACATTATGCTGCAATGAACGGCTTCTCAACAATCTGCCACAGACTTCATGAAGTCGGTTTATCGACGTCGAGTCTCGACGTGGACAACTACACGCCACTCATGTATGCTGTCCTCAAGGGCGACCCGGTGTGTGTTCGTATCCTTTTGGAAGACGGGAAAGCCAATTTGGGTCCTCCTCCTGCCGCGAGTGACCTCATTCCGCTCACATTGGCATGTCGGGTAGGCAGCGTTGAAGTGGTCCAGCTCCTGCTACAGTACAACGCCAGCAATGTGCCCAACACGAACGGCGAGTTTCCCATTCACGTTGCAGCACAGGAGGGTCATCCACAGATCTGTCGGCTTCTGCGGAACTGCGAAGGCTGGGATGCTCCAGACAGATACAATGAGTGGACACCGCTCTTCCACGCTGCCCGCTATGGCCATGCTGAATGTGTTCGTGAGTTGCTGGGACTTGGAAGCCGGGTATATGCTACAGACGAGACGGGACGGCAAGCCATTTTCTACGCTGCTTGGTATGGTCATCAACAATGCGTAGACCTCCTTCTCGAGGCCTTGTCGGGGTTAACAAGACCCGGGAGACAACCAGATCCTTTCGTACGCGCTGAGCCATTTGAGTTAATGGATATGCCAGATTTCGAAATCGACACCATCCCCTCCTTATCTCTGCCGCCGCCCATTATGCCTTATCGGGTGTACGGTCACAATTTCCTCGACAATGCGTGGCTTATTCAAATCTCTATCGGGCATACGTCTTCGCCGTCTCAGTCTCGTAGCAAAGCTCCTTCTGTGAGTCTGAATCCGCGTATCGCCAGCGCATCTGTGGGAACATCGACGACGCAATACCCGAATGCCTCTCCGCTCTTCAAGCTGGTCTTTACCTGCAAGCCGGACATCACCGCCGCGCCCTATAGTGTTTCTATTCCAGTTAGAGAAGAGCGTAATCACTTCACATTCCAGGTCGCGGATATTGAAAACATGTTCTTGGAGTTCTCTATATGTCCAAACTTTGGGACAAAAATAATAGGAAGGGCAGTAGCAATGTCCACGTTGCTGAAGAAAAACCGTGACTTTGCGTACGTATCACCAATACTAGACCATCATTTAGCTGTAATTGGAGAAGTGAGTCGGTTCCACTTTGAACACGCTGAACCATCGGCTCATGTCACAAGATACGTTATGAAGCCCGGATCATCTCTCCGTTCCGAGAGGCAGAATTAAAGGTCGGCGGGGCTGTCGAAACCTACTGGAAATCACTTGCTATGCCGTTCAACACACCTGTACCGAGGGTTACACAAAAGATGGCACATCCTTTCAGGTCGCTTGGTTCTGTACAAACTTCACCATCCAATCAGCTTGTGTCAAACGGCAACGGACACACGATAACTCTTTCTTCCTTAACAGGAGACTATATTTATATCTCTGTCCAAGTGACTCGCGACTCGGTGCCCGTCATTTACGACAAGTGGAAATTACCAGTAGATGGGTTCGATTTAGGCGTATTCGACGTGACTCTTCCACAATTGAGGGCAATCTCGATGAGAACGGGAAACCATATCGGCACCGACCTTTCAGCCACACCCGCTCGAGAATGGCACACGCGCCTACGTAGCTCGCTCGTGCCACTGAAAGAAGTGCTAGAAGTACGTTAATTTTCCGCGCCAGTCTCCGAGAGCTGCTTCTTTCTCCCACATACCATATTTGATGCTCAACGACCTTGTTACCCAGATACTTCCTCCGAGCTTCGGACTGCACCTCGACCTGGCCTTTCCCTCCGAGACTGTGCGGAAGCGGCATTCAATCAACCATGGGCATCTCTTCGATATCAATGGTTTCGTTGATTCCGTGCTCAGGACAGTATATGACGGTGCCTCTCCATCTTCTGCTTCTCCTTCCACCCCTCGGCCGCATCAGAGCATTGTGTTTAGCTCGTTCAATCCGGACGTATGTGCTGCCTTGAACTGGAAACAACCTAATTGTAAGCCTGCTTCTCACGCACTACTTCAAGCGCATACACGCTCACCACCGCTCCCAATCTCCGTCTCTATCCTTCCTCTTCTGTCTCTTCACGTCGCAGATCCCGTGTTCCTAGGCTCCGAATGCGGTATCCAAAGCGCCTCCAGCCCGAGTCCTACCGCCCTCGGCCCGGAGGACGTCGACGATCGCCGGCTCTCAAGCATCAGCGCATCCGTAGATTGGGCGAAAGCGAACAATCTCCTCGGCGTCTTTATGGATGCCGATCTTCTGGTCAGTCATCTCCATCTCCGACCGTCATTCCTTCCCTTTGTCTCCTTTCTGGCCCTCCCTTTGTTCGAATTTTAACTCTAAACTTATTCTATCCGTCATCTATGGTCTTACTTGTTTTGGACGTTTCGACCCCTTGCATTGGCTCGTGTCGTATGTCTTTGGATTGCACTGACATTCATTTTTTCGGCAGACAAAAGTGCCCTCGCTCGTACAGGGCGTGAAAGACATGGGTCTCCTTCTGAGTATCTATGGGTCACCGGAATACGCGAACACTCTCATCAAGTCAGCAAATGCAGCAGATGCAATCCTCGTTGACGCGCATTTTGACGAAGGCGTTTTGACCTTTTTGGATCATTCTTCTCGAGTATCCATATGATCATTTTTTTCTGTATACGTTTAGCCCTTCCCCATAGACTCTTGTTAAAATAGGTAGCTCGGCGAGCTTTCTCGAGCAAGCAAAAATGTTTGTAAGCAAAAAATAGCATTAGATATCGTGTACAAGAACAAATGCTTGGTGTACTCTAGTTACAATGTCGAGGGCTTGAATACATATATTTTCTGACATGACGACAAATACGTGAAAGAAAGGTCTAAAACCGGCAGTGTTCTCATACATAGCACAACAACAGAATACATGAAACCAGCAGGTCCAGCCCCGAGGCATAAATAGAATTCCTCCCGCGAGTATATCCACTCAACATACTGTTTCACGATATAAAGAAGCATAACGCGATCCCGGCCGTGTCATAAGTTCCTCGTGTGTTCCAAACTCTGTAATAGTCTGAAAGATGGACAAACCAGTCAGTCAGTCGACCACGATCAAAGCGTCAGATAAACACAACTTACCCCATTCTCGAACATTGCGATCTTATCCGCACGTCTTGCGATCGATAGCTGATGCGTTATAATTATCACCGTCTTTGTCTTTTCGCCCGTGGACGGATCGCGACTGATCTGATCCACTGCTTTCAACACGTTGTTTTGGGCGTGTGCGTCTAGATGAGACGTCGGCTCGTCAAGGAGAAGAAGGTCTGCGTCGTGTGCGCGCATAAAGGCGCGAGAAATTGCAAGTCGCTGCCACTGAAAAGCGAACGGCAAAACGAATGAGTGTTCCAACCGTACCAGAAACGAAAGTGATGTAAGAACATCAGCGCCATTCTTACCTCTCCACCAGAAAGACCTTGCTTTCCAGGTTCTGACTCGCCGCCAAAGTTCGGTATCTCACTTAATGCCCCCATTCCCAATCCCATGCAATCTAAATTCGTGTCAAGTCCGCATGGCAACGTGCTGACCAAGCGTCCAGCCCCAGCTCGTTCGGCGGCTTGGCGAATGGCATGATCCCTGAAGTCGCAACCCAGGTTCCCAATGCCTACGTTCTCCCGTACGCTCGCGTTTAGTTTCGAAAATGATTGAAAGAGCGCAGTGACGTGACGATGATATTCGGTCGGAGGGATTCGGCAAATGTCGATGCCGTTAATGAGTAGTTGGCTTTGACCAGGCTTCTCCGCCGATTTGTCGAAGTCTACAATCCTTAGGAGGATATTAGCTAGTGTTGACTTGCCTATAGAATTTGTCAGATCTAACGTTCGCGAAGGCGTCGGGTGGATGCTTACCCGAGCCATTGTAGCCAACTACGGCTAGCGTTTCACCAGCTTCTAGAGTGAAAGAAATCCGTCGTAGGGTGGGTTTGGCACTTCCTGGGTACGTGTATGAAATGTTTCTGGACAGAAAAGAAGAGAATCAGAAAAACGGTCTCTTGAAACATCGACATTGACGGCACTAGCTTTATAGATGTGTGGAGCTAATACACACCTCGCCTCTATTTTCATCCCCTTCCCGCTTTTCGTGTAGGAGGTTTCCCTTCCCGCCGGGGGATTCAGATAAGGTTCAACTGTGTTGGCAGCAAAAAACGCTCCCATGTAGAAAACAGATTGAAAAGCTCTTTCGAACGAGTTTCCCAAGGTTCGTATGTTAAAAAGTAACGAATGAAGGGAGTTGCGGTATAGTGAAAGTGATCCTAATGATGTCGACGTCGTATATATGAAGAAAGGCAGCTAAAAAGAGGCAATGTTAGCGCTCGAATAGCAGTATGACCTATGTATTATTTTGACCCAGTCATACTGACATTCTGAGCTAAAACAAACATCTCGGATAAGTTCGTTTGAGTTAAAATCCAACGAAGAGATGCTCCAAAACCTATGCTCGCGCCGAGAGCATCGTGATTGGCATCCAGTCCCAGTGCACGTTTTCTCGAGCTGGACCATGAACCAAGAATCCATGGCGCCAACCCAAAGACAGCAATTTCAGGTCTGTAAGGTTCTCCATGCGCCATTGAGCGCATGCGTTCGGCGCGTTCGGCCTCACGGGCCTCTGCCGGGGAATATAGTGCTTCGGACGGAACGTACATGTCGGACGTACTAAATGGTAGGCGCGGCAGAAGCGATGCGATCAAAGAGACCGCAGAGGGAAGTAACACCGCAGCCAGCATTGGTAGACGCGATGGTGAAGTCCCCATGAAAGACAGAAACTTCGGCAAAGAGTCCTTTGAAGCGACTTTTGAAGCAGAGTACAAAACAAATAACTGGCTCGCGATCTCTGCGACTGAAGATAACACTCGGATGAGATCAAGGGGCGAGAAAAGACCAAACCCGAAGCCGAATCCTGTAAATGATCTTACAAAGAGGTCGGACTCGTGGAGGAGATCACGTATAGTCGAGTCTGAGAGTGTCGGGAGATCTAGTCGGAGGCGTTGCTCGAGCTGACGCTGCTCCATGACGAAACGCAAGGATCCGTTAACGGTCGCCTCGTTGTGATTCCTGTCGTAACGGAAGCAACATTAATATTACTTTGATACTTTACTCGACGCACCACAATCATTTTACTTACGCTATGGCATCAAATACTGATTCGGCAAGCATACGTCCGCACTCTCTCAAAACCAAATGAACCAGATGTCCAAGGTTGGCGGAAGCAAAATTATTACTCGCGATAACTTTTTGGACCTTATTGGTTTTACCGAAGTCTCAGGTCGTGAGCACAGCCAGCCAAATAAAGCGCTCACCTCGTCCAATATTAAAGCTTGTGAGTAACCCCGAAAGGCCGGTAGTAAACCTCTTATAATCGTGAGGAACACTAGCAACGAAGTATGGAGGGGGTTGATCCCCCATAAGAGCAGGAGCAGGTCGCGGAATGTGGCTTGAATTATTCTGAATGCAAGCCACATGTTTTCCAAAGTCCATTTTCTCTGCGAGCCTGGTTGAGAGTGCAAACGCTCACATCGGCTGTCCGGATCCAGGGCAGCAGACGGTCTAGAGGCTTTCCAAAGCCCGAATAGCGATGGTGGAGGAGCACTTGTTTTAGGAGAGGCTTCGGGTGTGGCGTCTGGCATGCCAAACAGAGACCTCGCAAACTCGTACCTGGAAGACGTGGGGGATGGGACATTTGAGCTGGAGCAAGTACGAGAAGTGCTGAAGAGGAACATGGGGGAAGAGGGGGTGAAGACGAGCTGGAAAAAGGGAGGGTATTTGAAGAGAGCAGGACCGTCATCTTGGAACACTTTTGGCAAAGATAGAAGGGCGAAAGATGGAGGTGAAAGAATGAGAGAGCGTTGAGAGCGAGGAGGGCCGCACGTGATGGCTATGACCACGGTCGAGGAAAGAGGAAACCGGAAGATGGGTCGTCAAGAATTCAGAAAATTCATTTTCACATTTACATTTTTTATTTTTATTTATTTTCTTTTTTTAATTTGTGAAAATTAATACTCACCCTTGAGCATGGCCCCTAGGCTTGCAGCTTTTGCATGCATGCATGGTGTTAATGTTCAAGGCCGTCGGTCGTCCGGAGTCCTTTCTTTCAACCTTCCTTTTCTGTGTATATGCGCCTAAGTTTCCTAATATGGAAGTAGTCATGTGTTTTTTTAATACTTTTCTTTTGAGAGAAGCAAGCGCAGCGCAGAGCAGACAAGATTTTTGTTGATCCGTGTCTGGTGGGCTGAAAATTCGTTTGGGGGGCAGTCACGGCGAACCTCTGCTGTCGGTCCACAATCCAAATCTCCTCCTCCTTCCCCCATGTCAGCCCACGGACACACAGCGGTGCTCGACTCGTTGGCAAAGCTTCGCCTTGAGGCCGAGCAGCTGCCTCGAGGCAGGAAAGCTTTGTCTGACGCAGACGTTGACGAGCAGCATCCGCAGCTGGATGGTCAGAGTCAGCCCGAAGAAGAAAGAAGAGAAGAGGAGTTCGGTCAACCGTTGTCGCTGTCAAAGCACACAACAACTGAGCGTGTACGCCGCGAGGGTTACGGCTTCCGTCCAATCTCAGGATCCTCGACCCCTAACGTCCCACAGGGTTCCCAGTCTCCTCTACCGGATCCAAACGGCCTCGGATGGCCCGCAAAGTCGACTCTTTCCCGCCTTTACTCCACTGCGGACGAGCGTGTTGCGCGCGAAAAGAAACTCGCAGATGCTGTGCAGACCCTCCTGGAATGCATAGGCGAAGATCCGGAGAGAGAGGGCCTCAAACGGACTCCCGAACGCTATGCTAAAGCTCTCATGTGGATGACTCGCGGTTATGAGGAGCGCTTGGCAGGTGCGACTTATGAACAAACCCATCTCTGGATCCTCCTTTGCTAATTTTTGCTGCTGTGCATCCTTTTTCATTGTATTCTAGATGTGATCAATGACGCAATCTTCCCTGAAGACCACGATGAAATGGTCATTGTCAGAGACATTGACATATTCTCCTTGTGTGAACATCACCTCGTGCCTTTCACCGGCAAGGTCAGTGCAATGAATACCTTTTGATACTGCGAGACTGAGCTCGTCGCGTCGGAATGCGTGAGAATGAGATGATATCTATCTTAATTTACATCTCAGGTCCTCGTTACCCCGACCATGCTTTTGACGTGCTGCATTTGCTGTTCTATGAGATCCCATTTGTCTGCGTAGATGATGTTTCGGAGTCTGATACACCGGTTTCTTTAGATCACGATCGCATATATCCCAAGGAAACTCGTGTTGGGCCTTTCAAAACTTGCTCGGATAGCCGAGACGTTCAGCCGCCGCCTCCAAGTCCAGGAACGGCTGACGAAACAGATTGCCATTGCTGTGGACGAGGCTATTAAACCTCGAGGCGTGGCAGTTGTCATGGAAGCTACGTGAGTGGTTTTATTAAATCTGTATGAAGTTCTATCGCGTCTTTGCTCAACGACCCTGTTAGCCATTTGTGTATGACAATGCGTGGCGTGCAGAAACCAGGTGCTGCGACGATCACGTCATGTATGCTTGGATGCTTTCGGACTCAGCAAAAGACTCGAGAGGAGTTTTTGACTCTGATGAATTCAAAGAATCGATTTTAAGGCATTTTTGGATATGTTTATTGAGGGTTGCGCATTTACTATCCCACCACGTTTTAGAGTCTCCTGCATTATCATATCGGATCCAACTCCCCAATCACGGATACTGCGGAGCCCCGTCTAATGCTCTCTTTGCATAACCATCTTGATTCAACTCATCCCTTTGATTCAACTCACCGCTCATGCGTGGCTCACTGTATTTTTTTTGTAATGCCATACTGGAAAAAAAGAATTGTATTTTTCTCTCCATCGCTGGGCGCAATTTGTAACTTGCTACGTAGGTTTTATCGTTGTACTTCTCCGTCATCGTTTTGCAGTCACATTTCAAAATGATTCAATCGTGCAATGACTCGGGAAACTAGGTTTGTGATCGGAATTAGTGACGGTGGCAAGAGGAGATTATAAACGGACGTCACTGCGGCTCTGCTGCGCGACGCTCAAATAGAGCGTGGCCGACACGGACATGGGCGCACAGGAGGGCAGCATAGCAGCACAAGAGATCCGAAGATGTCCTTGCGAAAAAAGAATCTGTTATTCCGGGATCTGGTAAAGAGTTTGGTTTCATAGGGCTGAGGTGGCTTTAGCTGATTGATTCAGCTTCCAACCCCGAGACAGACTCTTGCTTCATGCAATTTCAGTTTGCGACATTACCCGGCTTTCGCATAATAAACGGATTGAGACTAAGTTGGTAAATTTGGTACTTCCGACGATAAAATCGAGGCCGGGTCTCTCTCTGTGCGAAGCCTCCTTTACTCTTTGACCGTTCTTTTCCCATGACCGAGTTAGGCGTGCCTTATTACCCCGCAAAGGTCCAATACATATCATTATTGCTTGGGAAAACTTGCATGCGCGATACGCCTCAGGCTCATTCAGACGGATGAAAAGCCTCCGATGTCGCCGCAGCCCTCACTTCTTCCACCGCTGCATATGTCCTAGGCACAGGGACACGCCGAGAAAGCACCTATAACACGTTATGAAGTTTGAGAAACTGCAGACTATCACGTTCCGTTTGAAATTACTTTTACATGAACAAATGTACGTTGTTGCAAAACAGACATGAGCAATGAACCAGGAACAACGAATCACCGGTACCGTAGATGTAAGAAGTCCAAAATATGTACTCGATACTATCTTCCAAATGCCCTCTGTAGCATGCGATTGCGGTCAATGCGAGGCTTCTTGCTTGGTCCCTTAACAGGTTGTGACCCACTGCTAACGGGAGGTTCCGAGACGCCATTTTTATCACGGTCGGAATTGGAACGCTTGAGTCTTTCGCCAGGTTCATCGCGACCATTACTTCCCGTAAATCGGCCAGCTCCTGGGGACTCATTAGGAGCGGCGCTTATACGCTCAGCCAGACTCGACACCGATGGAGACTGAGGTCCGTTATTTGTTGAAATCCTCGACACATTCTCAAGTGCTTCCCGATTCATCTTCCACTCGCGTTCGGTCCTTCCACCTCTCTCCCCCCTATCACTACGATCCTTGTCATCACGTTCTCTTTCCGCTTTCTCCGTCCTATCTAGCAGAGCTTCACGAATAACTCGATCTGTTTGTTCACCACGGCCGCCGCGTTCATTCGTTCGCTCGACTCTGGCACGTTCTGGCTCGCGGTCCCTTTCGCGAACTGCTGGTTCACGTGGCAAAGTGGTGACAGGGGAAGAGTCACCGCGGCCCAAGCGCGGGGACGTCAGCGCCATAGCGCGAGGCGCAGAAGGCGGCAGTCCAGCCTTGGACAAGGCAGAATTAGCTTGCTCCGTCGCTCGTGGTCGGTCAGGCTAAAACGTAGCATCAGAGTGGCCCTCAGGCGAAAGACGTGATTTCATACCTGATCGATGAGTGCAGGCTTAGTTGGGGCCTCGGCGTCATGTTGCTCACGATCTTTGTGCCGGCGCTCAGTATCTTTATTTGATTCGCGACCCGAGTCTTTCTCCCTTTCCGAACCCCTTCGACGTTCTTCACGGTGACGTGAGCCTCGTTTCGAACTTCGATCCGACTGATTGTAGGGGTTAGGTATTTAGTTTGAACAGGCAATAGAGACTCGCCTCATCTTCCATGGGCCGGCGGCGCTTTCCAAGCACATCTTCATGAGCTGGAACAGTAGGGGTCCGTACCCTTGGATCCTCAGAGCGGATAGGAAGTGGAGATGTAGTTTCTACATCCTTTACAGAACCCGACTGTTTCTTTTCCCTATCTCGCTCCCGTTCCCTGTCGCGATCTTTTTCTTCACGCCGGTGTCGTTCACGGTCTTCCCTGCTATCGCGATGCCGTTCCTTATCTCGTTCCCTATCACGATCCCTGTGAGAATCCCGCTCACTGCGTTCTCTCTTCTCCCTTTCGCGTTCTCTGTCACGGTTCTTGTCACGATCCCTACCTCTTTCGCGGTCAGACTCCCGTTCTCTGTCAGTGTCACGAGTGCTGCTGCCAGGAATACGGTCGCGGCCGGAGCGCTCGCTTCGTGCTTCACGATGTAAGCCACGCTCTGCCCTTGAAGGAGCATCTACATAAGAAGCTCGTTTGTTATCCTCCGTTTCCAATTCCATTCGCTCCTTCCTAGACCTTCCGCGTCTACTGCTGTTGCTTGTTTTGCTCTCTACGCTAGGATTTCTCGTTCCAGGCCGCGGTACTGGTGATTCTGAACGCTGTTTATGTGAAGTCCGAGCATCGGAACTGGTATCATGGGGACTACGACCGTGCCTTTCCCCACGACGTGAGCTGCGCAACTCCTGCGCTGATACGGTTTGACTTGGTTCATTCGGTGGAGCCATGGGGCGTAGCTCTCGGACTCGAGGTGAGGAAGGATGGCTGTCCCTTCCGTGCATCGGTGCTTCAGACTGCGTATATATTTGAGGCGTTGTAGGTCTCGAGTGTCCTCCCGCACTCTGAAGTATTTCTTTTCTAAGTTCAGGGATAGAAGCAGCCGGAGAAGTTCTTGTTGCAGGAGGGTCCGGTCTGAGATTGACGGATTGCGTAACTTGTGCATGAGGATTGGCACCTTGTTTTGCGTTCGGGTTCACAACTCCATTCAACTTTTCATTCACTTGCGTTTGGGGAATATTAGGCCTTTCTTCAGCAAAAGCAGCATCTGCTCTGATGCCTTGGGCCGCTGCTTTCCCTGACTCGGTAGACGAAGAATCAAGTTTCGGTTCCCTAACTCTCTTAACGACTTCAGGTCTAGGGATGCTGATGCAAGTTTTTTTCAGCTCTAAATTCATATATTCATTTGATTAAATCCATACTTTTCAAGGTCCAATTTAGATGCAGATGCAGGGCGTTCAATAGATATCGACTTTTCCGACGCCGTCTGTTGACCAGCCCGTGGACCCAACGGAACAGGCAGCGAACCAGGCGAGGGCGAAGGTCGCGTAGAATCTATTGTGCTCGCAACGTTCGACGACGCCGTTCTGGGTAGAGGTGGCTGAAGAGCCATAAGTTTAACTGATCAAAGTACAAATTAGATACATACCTTAGGGGGTTGCACAATTTTAGGCATAGCCCATTTCTTCTCTCGCTTCTTAAGGCTTGATGAGTAACTGAAGAACATATTAGGGTATAACATAGTTAGTGGACGATAAGACGAACGCTCGTGCCAAAATCTTCAGGTCCCCTCTTTCTTCGGTCTGCACGATGCGTTGAATCTCGAGATCGATATTTGACCCCACTACCTCATTCACAGAGGCAAGGGGGAAAACTTCAATGATCTCTTTCAGCACCAAGATTGAGTTATATACCCGCATGAAGTCTCCAGCTTGTAGACAATCGCAAAAGGCCTGGAAAATATCGTTAGTGTTCGAAATTGCGTTGCAGACTTTCTTACTCACTTGGCCAAGTTTCCTGTGACATTTCTTTAGAAAGGACTTGAAATCTGTCCACTTCAAGAGCTCCTCGGGAGCCGTTGGTCCATTGCGGGTCCAGTGGGTTTGCAAACCGGGTAAGAGTATAGTCGCTGAACCGACCTTCTGGCGATTCGCAGCGTCGAAGTTTGCTTCTTCCTTTTGCCATTCAAAGAGATCATGTAGAATCGTTTTCAAGAATCGACCTGAAGCAAATTCAGACTTGATAAGAAAATATGAACTGGAAATTTTGGCCCACCATAGTTTCTCGCTTCGTTCTCGCTACAGGAGAAGATGATGACCTTTGCATGTTCACCGAGAATCTAAACATGAACGATAAGGAAGGATATAGTCCTTGTAATCGGGGTATCGCAGACCTTGTTATAGCACATTAAAGTATGAAAACCAGGCGTTCCTCGTTCATGAAGGGTGCGAATGAATTTGGCACAGAATACCGCATCCATAGGCGATAGGAGACATCGAGGTTGAATGCAATGCTCGATGAAAGCCTGTACGAAGTTCGCGCTTGTCGCGGTGCCAGTTCCAACTGCTTAGTAGTCAGCATATGTGATAACATTGTACATTGATGCCTCACCATGAGAAAGCCAATGTTGTTTCTCCTTGTCAATCCGACCATCTGGGTCAGTGTTGTAACGATATACGGTCTCCTGCGCTTGCCTTTCTTTCTTCAGATCAGTGACGGTACTGAGATATCGATCCCTTTGTGCCCTCAGCCCATGGGCTGTCGCTCGTGCCGACTTGTCATTCGACCTTTCTGCTTGCCTGGCTTTGTTGTAGATCAATTCCGCAGAAGATAGAAGGCTCTTTTCTGTCTCGAGGTATCTTTCCTTAGGGAAGTAAATGTCGTAGCCAGATAATTGCCAGAAAGACAAGTAAAGTCCAGGTCTGAAAAATATAGTAAGTAATAAAGTAAATCTAAATCATAGGTATGCGTACCCGATTAGGTCATACGCATTACCCGGCGCTACGGCCTTTGCCTCGTCGAAAAGAGCAAGCAAGTCTGGCACCCACGGTGACTGAGAATAATCAGCATATATGTTAGGTCTTTTTTGAAAGTAGACTTACATTATTCTTTATTTCTTCGACTGTGGTTTCTTCGACTTTTATCTCAGGTCCACCATTTGGCACGTCCACGTCCATCTTCTCACCGTTGATTTCAGAATGGGATGCAGATGCCTCGTTCATCTCCTTTTTCTCGGACTCGGTATTCGGTGGCTGCGTAGATGGCTCGCGCTTCGCGGCAAGTGCGGCTTTAAGGCGTTTTTCCGTTGCTCTGGCTTCTTCTACCTTCTTTCGTTCCTTAGCTTCTGACCAAGACACTGCATGTCTCTTCGATATAATCAATAAGAAAACTTAAAAGGAGTAAAGAGTAGAACTTACTGAAATGGCATCGTTAAGCATTGGCCGTAGGACTTGCATAGCAATAGCAGGGCTCATGCCGTACATAGATACGAGTGTGGTTAGAGATGGGATAATGCCACAATAATCCTTGGGAAGCACAGCAGTTGGTGATGCTAACAGCTCAAGATATTGAAACAGAACACCATGGGTTGCGTCATACAGAAAGGCCATGGACTTGAGATACGCATCCCTTGCTTTGAAAACGCAGGCCTGTCTCTGTTGTGTAACCTGTACCAGGATAGCAAAAGCCAATTTTGTATCGATAAGTGTCCGCCCCAGACGCTGTGTGCCTTTCAGAGACGCTTCAGACGCTTCAAGGCCTGCTCCTCGTAGGTCAGAAGCCACTGCTTCAACACGTAGCGCCGGCCCGCCTGCCATGGACGCAATTTGTGCATCGGATAGACTGGGAAGAGGCTCGATCCCTGCCATTTTGAGAATCAATTTCTCCAAGACGATAATCTCGGAGGTTTGGCCATTGTAGAGCTGATGGACGATGTACTTCAACACTGATGATAGGTCTGTGCTGTAGCGTCGGAATAGTGCACCCGTGAATGTCGCAAGACCTGAAGGTAATGAGAAACATATTGGTCGATTTATTGATGAAGGAACATACTTTGGAGCCAATCAGACGCATTAGCGCCATCGTCTTTCAGCCTGTCCTTGTGTGGGTTTGCAAGAGCGTCGATAACAATGAATACGAGAACATCAAAACCCATGTTTGTCGCAAATCGGAGAGCTTGGATTACGACATCAGCTAAATTATCGTAAGCTTGGATCTGGTTTACGGCATTTGTGAAAAATATGCATGGGTTGGTATGCGCCATTTTCGCAACTTTCCCAGCCAACGATTCGACGGTTTGAGAAGAAAGTCGTCGGAGTATGCCCTTCGACTCTCGTTCTTTTAGAATGCGCTGGACATTCAATTCCGGGTGAGTCTTATAAGACGCATCTCGCCATTCGCCGTACAATCTCCAACGTATGGTCATATCAAAGTAGCGGAGTATGTTCCAAACTTCAACCGTACATATAGCGTTTCCGGCCATCATTGAAAGTGCAGGCAGGAGGTGCTTGCGAGCTGTCGAGAGCCAAAATTGCTGAACAAGGTTCTCTGGCTCAGTGATTGTTGGAATGCCGCGCTTCACCTTTGCCTCTGGATCGCTTGGTGTCTGCGGAATATGAATAGGCATACGTAAAACACCACTACCAATATATACGTGGTACTCACAGCTTGTATAAGATGCACTCTGCCAAGGCGCAAGAACTTGTTTAAAAACAAAGGATCTCGACTGACGTATACGCCAACAAATCTCAGAAGAGGCTCAACTACATCCATAAGGTCATCCAAAGACTGACACATTGGTATCCACTCCGACCATTGGGGGAAAAAGAATACGCAATCATGAGTATGGGTGCTGGGGGGGACGGGCGCGCATAGCGTGAGTTGCGCTTTCCGTATAGGTATCACTATTTTGCCAGGTGAAGCAAAGCGAGAGCGGGGTTGCATGAAGCCCTGGTTGCGCCCTTTACCGTAATGTTTTTCGTAAATGGGAGCAATGGAAATTTTCAGAGCGCGCATTAATAAATCCGCTATATCCTTCTGGATATCGACGAGCCAAGGGTGTTGAGATAGGAGCTCGATCGCAGGGCGTAACACACCGACTGAAAGGAGAGCGACAACGATCATTGCTTTCTGGGCTGGAGGATCTTTCACTTCCGAAGTTATCTTTTCTTCGTTCGCAGCCTTCGGTCTCGAAGAACCTGATTCGAGAGGTGCCGCCATGGCAAGAAAATTATTGGCGGACGACTTGACGCGTTCCTGTACATCGTCCAAATACCTCTGGTGTAGAGCGGGAAGGTCTTCTTCTGCAGGACTCAACTGCTCGTTGTAAGAAATGAGACTTACAAACATGCCACGGCTAGGTGAAAAAACATACATGAGGGTACAGGTCTTCCAATTCGACAAACTGCTCTCTTATCAGAAGAGCAGCTACAAGATAGAGACCTCTTGTGCATGGGGCTGTTGTCTCTTGCGACTGAAAAGGAGTATTGAGGTATCAGAGACCGGTATTCAACTGGGGGGTGTTAAGATCACTGACTTGGTAATGCTTAAACTTGAAGCCAAGTACCTGTGCCAGAACTTTCGACTTTGACTTGCTGGAAGCAAGGACACTCTTCATTTGTCTTTCTGCCAAACTCAGGATTTCTCCTAAGCTCTTTCCGCGAAAAAGGTCGGGATCCTCGCTCTGAGATGCTGGGCTGTTCCAATCTTTCAATTGTGTGCTCTGACCCGCCCACATAGACTGCGATAAGAAAGCCAGGAAGAAATGCCAATGTGTTGCGATGTTCACGGAAAAGACATCTAAAACAATGTCCAACACCCTGTTTGGGTCTAAATCAAAAGAGCCTATGAGACCAACCACACGCTTCCAAGCTGTCGCTGCGCGTATTTGGACCTCAGCAAAGGTTTCCACGGGTGTTGCGGTTGCCGGATCATTTGGAGGACCGAGGCTACTTGTAATGTCTGTCGTAAGTTTTGAATAACCTTCAGACTGCTCGCGAAGAAGATTGAACTTGTTTTGTTTGTAACTTGGGGGTATAAGCCGAAGCGTCGTGACACATAAGACGTGGGTAGACTTACAACAAACCAGTCCGGGTACGTATTTCCTTCTTGTCAAACCCAGTCTTGTCCGGTATCAGACCAGCTGAAGTTAAGAGCAACGTATCTAGCCGTTCGCGGCATGCAGCTGGTTCTGCAACTTTCATGACCTAAAAAGGTTTCAGTAGAACAATCGCGGTGATTTGGAACCATACGTACGACCAATCTTTTCAACAAGAGCGCGACTTTTTCCTTGTCGCCCTCAGCAGCATTCCGGACGCTATCCAATTTCCGAGTTTTCTCCAAAGTATCCTCCTCCACTTTGTCATTTTTTGGATCCACCGAAGGCAGTAAAAGCTTGACATCCGCAAGAATTTCATCCAGCTCGCTATCAATGGCCCAAATGAGGTCAACCACTAGTTCCCCAAAGAGAACAAGCTCGCGAGGACGCTCTCCTCCTACCGACGAAGTCGACGGAAGTTCTGACAGAACACTTTGAATGAACGATTCAATGGCATGGACATCCAGTCGGGTCTTAAACGATGGTGCCCATGATTCCAATGCACTGTAGAATAGGGTCTGGTAAGATATTGCCAGTGCGTCCGTGTTCGAAGGGTCTTTGAAGTGAGAATGGTTCGACTTAAACATATTTCGGCTGGAGAAAAAAGAGTGAGTTTGAGATTAGCAAATACAATCGAGTAGCTGAATTTGTGATAAAATTCGATTTGGATTCACCATTGCGCTTCGCCGCCGTCGGTCCACTTATCCACACATTCCTTTACTTGCTCGATGAGGTCCATGAACAACAGCGAACTGCACCAGCCGGCCTCCGGTCCGTTTCTGGCCCTCCCAGATATTCGAAAATTCAAAACCAACTGCAAATAGCAGTCGCTGAAGAGTCGGAGTGAAGAGCAAGTTTCTAGGGAAGCATGAAGTTCAGAACGCAGACGTGACGATGTGTGCCAGAATGACGCCGATCTTGCTAACGTAATACGCGTTTAGAAAAAAGCTGGAGGCATCGGCAACCAGATGATTTTACAACAACGAATCTAATCCCTCAAACTCTTCTAGTAAGAAAAGACGATTGAGATGTATTATTCTTACAACTAACGGCCTGTTGGAAAACATATACCCAGTAATGTAGCTCGACCTCCTTGACGCAGAGAATCGCAAAACCTCAAAAATGACGCAAAAGAAGTGTCAATAATAATCCACTTGCGCATGCTATTGATCGTATACAGTGACTTCCGAATGCAAATGATACGTATTGCGAAGCATTTAATTTTATGGCTGCTCAGAATCTGCCCCAATAATACCTTCCAAGACTTGAATAACACGCTGTTGCCGCTTGAAGGTTGTAATTTGTTAGTTAGACTACGATTCCGAAGAAAATAGACCCCATACGTCTTTTGTGCCAGGTTCGCTGCTTTCATACATCATTGGTACTCCATATTGTTCTAATGAAGTTTGCTGCCGTGACGTCAAAGCATCCCAGGCTGGAATCACTCGGTCCCGGTCGAACTGGTGTAGCTCCTTCATGAACATCTCCTTCATTTTCTGTCTCGAACCCAGCCATTAGTACACCGTAAAGAAGACGACATTTGAGGGAATACAAACATTGGCTTCACCCTCAGAGATCTGGGATCCTAACATATTCGTCCTAATGTGACATAAGCAACTTAACAGACTTGTTCGTTATCAATTGTGAATCGGCACTGACTTTGTGATCATAACTTTAACTTTTTCTTCCTGCTTCATTATCAGAGCTCGCCTTTCATCCCATAACCGCCTTTCCAATTCATGCTGGTCTTGGCGTAGCTTCGAGTGTTCAGTTTATACTTCAGTTTACACATAAAGTCAAACGTTCGTCACTTCACCTTCCTGATTTTATTGACAAAGACTGGATCTTCAGACGAGAGAGCAAGATGTGGTAGTGATTGCTGGAACGTGTAATCTCGCAAATCTGCTGTACTTCTCAAATAAGATGTCGTGGGCGGAGCTGCCGCAGCTTGAGAAAGATTATCGTTTCCTGATTCTGGGCTTCGTAGGCGAGACAGAAGGTCGGAGACAGATTGCTCAGATATGGCGGAAGCGTTTGGGCGCTTAACTTCCAAGGCCGGTTGATCAGCGGAGGGGAGGTAATCTAGCTCCGAGTCTCTTTCATTCAGGTCGGCCCAAGCTTGAGAAGAGCGCAGACGGTCCAACAAAGCGGATACTCCCGCAGGATCCTATGTCAAGATTTACAATGAAATTGCAGGGCGGTAGCAAGCTGAATGTCGACTTGCGTTGATATTTGTGAAGTCCATGGATATGATGGTGTAACGATAAATTAGATAGAGATCCTAGTAAGAGAAGGCTTAGTCAAAGCCTTGAGCGTCAGAGAAGTGACAGATCCAGAAGTAGCAGAGCAGATTTTGCACATCACGTGGTACTGTACAGTACTTATTATATTATTGGCTTCACGGTGAATTCAGCTCAAAACATCGACAACCAATACAATCCAAGAGCAACAATGAGGTGCGCAGTCATTTCATTACCCAAATGAGAAGATAGCTCTAACGTCGTTTGCAGTCACCGTAAGGTATGTCGACCCGAGAGTATAGCTAAATTCGAATACCTTGATGTTTAATTCTTCACTATGCAGTACGAGGAACCCCGACACGGTTCTCTTGGATTCTTGCCCCGCAAGAGGGCGGCTCGTCACCGTGGAAAGGTCAAGTCGTTCCCGAAGGATGACCCCAAAAAGCCTGTCCATCTTACCGCCATCATGGGCTACAAGGCCGGTATGACCCATGTTGTTCGTGATCTCGACCGTCCTGGATCTAGTACGTATTTTCCAGCTGAAACAACTGGAGCATACTCATACAAAATAAATTTGCTACAGAGATGAACAAGCGTGAAATCGTCGAGGCTGTCACCGTTGTAGAGACTCCCCCAATGATTGTTGTTGGTCTCGTTGGCTACGTTGAGACGCCTCGCGGCCTCCGTACTCTTACGACGGTTTGGGCTTCTCACTTGTCGGACGAGCTCAAGAGGCGCTTCTACAAGAACTGGTACCGGTCAAAGAAGAAGGCCTTCACTCGATATGCAAAGAAGCATGCAGAGGACAACGGCAAGTCTCTGGCTCGCGAACTTGAGCGTATTCGCAAGTACTGCTCAGTTGTCCGTGTTCTCGCGCATACCCAGATCCGCCAGACGAGCCTGAAGCAGAAGAAGGCACACTTGATGGAGATCCAAGTCAACGGTGGCTCTATCGGGGACAAAGTCGACTTCGCCAACGGACTATTCGAGAAGCCTATCGACATCAGCTCCGTCTTTGAACAGGACGAGGTCATCGATGTTATTGCGGTCACCAAAGGTCATGGATACGAGGGTGTTACGCACAGATGGGGAACGACAAGGCTTCCTCGCAAGACCCACAGAGGTCTCCGTAAGGTTGCTTGCATCGGTGCATGGCACCCTTCGAAGGTCATGTTCTCCGTTGCGCGTGCCGGTCAAAGTGAGTAGGGTATATGCATTTCATGTCCCAGAATCTCATTGGATTACCCTTTCCATAGACGGTTACCACCACCGTACCGAACTTAACAAGAAGATCTACCGCATTGGTAAGGGTGATGATGAGCACAATGCTTCGACTGATGCCGACGCAACGAAGAAGGCTATCACGCCTTTGGGTGGCTTCCCTCATTACGGTATCGTGAAGAACGATTTCGTCATGCTTAAGGGCTCCATTCCGGGAACGAAGAAGCGTGTCATTACTCTACGCAAATCGCTCATGGTTCATACTTCGCGCCGGGATCTCGAGAAGGTCACTCTCAAGTTCATCGACACTTCCTCAAAATTCGGCGTAAGTCAACATTTGGCGTTAGCGGTGGATTATTATCTGATTATATGTGTTCCTAGCACGGCTCGTTCCAAACTGCCGAGGAGAAGTCTGCCTTCTTGGGCACTCTCAAGTCCCGAGAGTGAACGGCCCGGGCGCTCTGTCACTGGCTGTACACTTATGTTCTTTCATGTTTTCTCCACTCGTATCCCTGTATTTCTTTGCTATGACATTCATGATGGAATCGAGACACATTGAAGAGGGCAAAAGTAGCAAAAGTCGCCTGAGCGTGACCCTGATCTTGCGATATTCTGTGATTCCTTATATAACGAGTTTGTATCTCTCATGTCGATCGTCTAGATAATTGAACGTGAGGTCGCGAGGCGTACGCCCTCTGGCTCCTCTAGCCCCTTGTATCATTCCTTCCATGACCAGTGAGCTCAGCGTCCTCACCCCAGTTGAGCCAGAAGGCCATGAGAATAAGGCGGCTACTCCTGAACTCTGTTGCTATGCATTCGATGCGCTCTACTGCGAGCTTCTGAGACATGAACGTGTCCCGCCAAAGTTAACAGATGAGATGTAGTGAGTATGGCTCCTCGGTCTGCTTTCATGAATGCGATGGTAACACTCGGCTTTCATGACTGCTAGCCCAATGTTTGTTACTTGGAATGCGGGCTCCTCGCATCGCCTGCGAGGATGCATTGGAACCTTCGAGCCACAGCCTCTTTATGAGGGTTTGTCCGATTACGCTCTCACGAGTGCCCTCAGAGACACACGCTTCATGCCCATAACCAAACGCGAACTTCCCAACCTTCAATGTTGGTGAGCCTCCAACTTTATCCATGCAAACTCTAATGATATGTTGACTAATGCATTTAACAGCGTTTCGTTACTCACGGACTTCGAGGATGCGTCGAACTACCTTGATTGGACCGTCGGAATCCACGGCATCTACATCTCATTCACTCACCCCACCCTTTCTGGTGTCCTTTCCGGTGCAGGAGCATCCGAAGCGCCTTCTCCACTCTCAGCCTCGCCTATACCTAGCTCCCGCTCGTCTCGCAACAGCTACACACGCCGCACACTGACGGCGACGTACCTCCCGGAAGTCATGCCCGAACAAGGATGGGACAAGCTCGACGCTATCGATAGCGCAATACGCAAGGCGGGATGGGATGGGCGGATCACCGAAGACCTGCGCCGCAGCATCAAGCTGCGTAGATACCAGAGCAGCAAGAATTCAGTCATATACGATGAGTTTAAGGAGTGGAGAGCTGCTCAAGGTTACAAGGTCTAATCAACAATCTCGATTCCTGTTTTCTACTCACTATCAATTGTGTACAATGTCGCTCGTTTGGGTTTTGAGTTGGACTGACAACCAAGCCTTTGTATAATATTGTGTGGAATAGATGAGAAAGCAAATGGCAAAGCTATACATGAACATCCCGATCCGGTAAATCATACGTCCCATACTTCGTCTCCAATGCCCGCATACGGCCACTCTTGGGGAATCGCCAATGAGCGTTCACCTTTGCCCACACCTCTCGCAGGATGTCGAAGTCACCGCCGGTCGTCTTCTTGACAGCCGACATGATCCAGCCAATGATACGCTCATTTGGCTCGACCCGGTCTCCCATGTCGAAGAAGGCATCCAAGATGACTTTAAGTCTATTCCAGTCCCATTCTACATCTTGCCTAGGCACGCGCTCAGATCGAGACAGGCACTGCCCGTGCTTCGCGAACCCAAGGAAGCACCCGCGGAAAATGGGATAGGTCGGGTGGAAGAACTCACCGTCAGGGTAGGAGCGGCGAGTTGCTAACATGTCTGTGAAGACTTGCAGCGCCTCGACAGGACGACTGTGGTACGCGTAAGCTTGGATGACAAGGCTATAGATTTCCTCTGAGGGTACGACCGATCGCGGGATGCGGATCCCTTCTACATATATTGTGTCTTCTTCGCCTTTCTCATTCGATGTGAGGCCGTGCATTAGGTTCTCAAGGTTTCGGCGTAGTGTGTTATATACGCTTTCCACGACGAAGATCCTGTTCTCGCGAGCGGCGCAGGTCATGTACGCGCAAATAGCGTCTGCGCCGATGTCTTCAGGTTTTAGCGACGAAAGCAAAGACTGTACCCCTTCCAATCCTTCTCCCGCGTGAAGGTAAGATAAGACCGAGAGCTGAGTGATTCGATCATGTTCTAGGTCAGACGCATGGAGAAGCCCCTGCGCATGTTCAATGGCTGCTCGGTGACGGGTGCGTATCGCAAGGCTGAGTAAAGTATTATACGTTATGATATCAGGTTGCATTCGTGCCACGAGCCGGTGCAACCCTGCCGTTCTTGCCTCGTCCACGTCAACCGACATGTCCGAGAACACCGCCAGAGCCTTGTTATACGCAGGAAGCGGGACCCTGCCGCGGAGGCCTACGCCCGCGAAATGAATGAGGTTGTTCCATTCGTGGGTGGTCAAGTGGGGCATTCCACGGCGTCCTCGCTCCTGGCGAAGGCGATTGAGCACGGAAAGCAAGCGGACGTAGAGTTTTTGGAAATGACGGCGCTTTCGTTTGCGCTCTTTGATGAGTCTGCGGGATAATCTGACTAGTAATGGCACGTCGAAGGCGCTGTGGGCGTCGAGGCCAATGGCTCCGGGAACTTCGAAGGATACCAGACGTCGATACGCTTCCCAAGCATCTTCTAAAGTATTCGGGTCGTCGACCCAGATGATATCTTGAAGTTCGGGTATAGTCAGGCCCTCGATAGGTCTCTTCCGGCCCCGCATTTCGATTAGCTTCTTCGGGAAAACGTGTTGGTCGTTTTCGTCGGCGAAAATTTGGCCTTCGTCCAGGTGGTCGAAAAGGTCTGTTGCATTCGAATCCGTAGCTTCTAAAGACGTTTCTTTGCTGGCGAGGGGCGACTCGTCTTGTAATTGTACTTGCGGAGATGCCTGGCGCCAGGATCGTCCGAGTCCCTCCTCTGTATCCTCTTTGTCCCCAGCTCCGACTACTGTTGCAACACTTTGATCCCGATGACTTTTCGGTAGAGGAATATGAATCCGCGCTCCGAAACTGTGAAACTGGAAGACGGGATTGGTCGTCTCTGCAGCTACATTTCGAGCAACAAAGCGAGAGGAGAAAACGAGAGAACAAAATCGGCGGAATTGCAGGGACCCGAGGCATGTGACGATTCTTCCGTTCGTGAAGGCCAGACGACTGTGAACGATGCCTGATAAGGACGCCTTCAGCATCAACTTCGGGTCGTGTAATCATTCTTTCATACGAAAGAAAGCTGTCAGCAGGGAGTAAAGAAAGATTAGAAAGAATGAAAGCGTACCACGACCTGGCCGGCTTCTACAGAGCAAGCCGTAGGCGTTCACGCACGAGTTCAACTTTAAGTTTTAACTACAACGCTGCGCTAACTAAGCTTCAGTCTGTTATGGGACGTTTGGGAAAGCTTAGCCTAGGGAACGCAGCTGCCGGTTGGCCAGAATTTCGCGCGTCCTGAGTGGATTGGATGGTCAAATGACATAATCACACTCAAAGATCGACACTGAGCTCAGCACTTTGTAGGGTTGTCCGGGCTTCATTGTTCACGTTGAACATCCTCCTCTTCAAAACGCAATGCGGTACGCAGTACTAGTAACAGGCCCAGCAGGCGCTGGAAAGTCCACGTTCTGTCGGTCGTTCATGACCCATCTACTGGCATCACGGAGAACGGGCCATCTTGTCAATCTCGATCCAGCCGTAGAATCCGAATCGTTCGAGTACGAACCCGCCATTGACATTCGGGATCTTATCAACTTAGAGGATGTCATGTCAGAGATGGACTATGGACCAAATGGCGGGCTACTTTACTGCTTTGAGTGAGTGAGTGCTTGTGTTACCTCTGGCCGTCCGCCGCATACATTGATGCGGTCATGTGTTCTAGGTATCTCACAAATAACATGGATTGGTTGGAAGACGAGCTTGGGGACTATGACAATGACTATCTCATTTTCGACTGCCCTGGTACGTGGTTAACGTTTCTATTCTACGGCATGCATCTAAACGATTGAATGCATGTAGGACAAATTGAACTCTACACGCACCATACATTTTTTCCTACCCTCGTCTCAAATCTAAGCAGACTAGGAATCCGAACATGCGCAACGTACCTCCTCGATTCCCAGTTTATGGAAGACAAGTATAAATTCTTCAGGTGAGAAAATTTATCTAGCCCGACCTTCTGGCTCTTGACTCAATGCACGGATGTAACCGGATACATTTACAGTGGAGTCATGTCGGCGATGTCCTCGATGGTGAACCTTGAGGTACCTTGGATTAATATCATGACGAAAATGGATCTGGTCACGGGAAAGGTGGACGACCCAAAAGCAGGGCGGAACGGGATTCGGAAACGTCGGAACATTGCCAGGTGAGTCACCATCGACACAACAGGCTCATTTGGTGCTCATACGTCCGATTATACTGTCCTTTGTAGATATCTGGATCCCGATCCTTTGCTATTGGCAGGAGCGCCCGGTGAACCCAAAAGCTCGAATCCAAGATTCCACTCTTTGAATCAAGCAATTGTACAACTTGTAAGGCCTTTTTGCCTGCTACCCACCTTCTCCTATCTCTAATACATATTTTTATTATGAATTTAGATAGAGGATCACCCACTTGTATCCTTCTTGCCATTAAATCTATCTTCAACTGAATCTCTGGAAACGGTGGTATCGCATATAGACTTTGTGATGCAATATGGAGAAGACGAGGAACCCAAGGAGGTGCGTTACCTTAATTTCATACATGAAACTTGTTCTGGAAGCGCTCAATGGGATTGTTTGCTTCGATTGACAGCCGCACGATCTCGATGAAGGCGACTTTGCAGATATGGAGTGAATGTCGTTACTGTATTTGTGTTCTACCTTTCACGCGTTCATTTTTATCACCGACGACCTTCCAACAATTTGAACTGCAGCGTGATGAGGAACAGATGAGTGGAGAGGCTCACGCAGGATATGAAAGTTCTGAGGTGAAGTTTGCGCCATAGCATCAATATTAGTGCTTCCGGGCCTCTGTTCCGAGGGAAGGGAGCAAGTGTGGTCAGACGCCATTCATTCACGGGGGTTGCGACTCCGTCGTTCGTCAATTCGCCCAGCATCTTTCCGGAGGAGAGAGAGAGGAGGAAGAAATAGGAAATGAAGGCTCCGCAGACGACATATTACGTAATGCATTGATATTGAGTTGTGCCTTGTGAGGACATGTGTTTCGTCGATCAGCTCCACTTGAGGTCGAGTCCGAGCCAGCCAATGAGCCATAGTTCAAAGACTCGCGTCTTGCGCTTCTCCCTGGGACATGCATGTATGCGGTGTCCGTTGAGACCTCGACTGACCATTGATGGTCTCGACGACGGCACGTACGGACCATGGCGCCCATCGTGGGCTCAAGTGAAGGCAAAGAAGTGCCGAAAGGGAGAAGAAAGGCCGGAAAGGAAGAAAGAAGCGCTAGGTATAGATCCAGGAGGGGAGAGATCGTTGCTCCAACAACATTATCTGGCCCGTCCCGTGGCGTGGCTACCTGCTGCTGGCTACTCTGCTGCTAAATAAATTTACTGACGCAAGCATTCGGAGCGCCTTAAATACTAGCACCCCCTCCTCGGTTTCTTTCCTCTTCCACTTCTCATCCCAAACTAATCTCCTCTCAAGCACGCTTCTCTAGCGCCTTCTTCCTTGCCTCATCAACTTTCTCAAAACAATGCCGACGTACTCCATATATCCCTCCTCGTCGCACTCTCACCACTCCCACTCGCGCTCGGGCTCTCACCACGGCTACTCGCCATCCTACTCCCATTCACACCATTCCAGTGGCTATGGGTCGGGCTACTCTGCATATGATTCGAACCCTCGGCGACATCACACCATCGGCCATGGATCCTCATCGTCTTATTACCCATCTTCGTCGTCGCAGCAACACTATTACTACCCCAGCAGCTCGTCTGCGCACCACTCATCCAGCCACAGGTACCCGAGCAGCGCTGGTTATTCAGGTTACGGTGGACACGGAAGTCACTCTCAGCGATACTATGTAACCTCGGACAGCGGGCGTAGCCATGGGTATGGGCACGGAAGGCAGTATTCTCATGGATATGTACGTTTGGTATCCAACTACCTGTTAGGGGTCGCGATGTCTAACCATCTTCTTTCATCATTTAGAAACCTACCATCGGCGAACGAATCAAGTGGATGTTTGGCATGCGGTCTTCAGGATACCACGACAGCGGGAAGGGGCGTCATCACTACTCTCGCCGGAGCATGCACGATTCCGGGAGGAGACATGACGATAGAGGAAGACATATCTATGCCGTTTAGAACCGATATCAGTGGTTATTACCTCCACCCACTTTCCCCTCTAAAAATTTCGACGGACTTCCAGCACTTGATCTTTTTGATATTCTTATTCGCCCTGCTTCGTGTCGAAGAAGTTAAAAATGTACTAGTCCCCCCTTTTCGTTACTCCACGTATATCATTTGCATACGTATGTTGGGAATGTTATGTGTTTCTTGTTATCGATTGAATTCAGTTTTGAAATGAAACAGGTGTGAAGAGACTGGGAAGGGAAGGTTGCCAACACAAACTCGACTAGAAGGTCGAATCAGCGGCTTTGTGTATGCATTCATGATCGACATTGCCTCTTTCGTCGTCTGGATCCGACATTCTCCAAAGCAAGATCACCGCATCACTAGTGCTGTTTCTCTACTTAAACCACACCAAATCTCTGTACTGACAGACATCACAATCTGCTCTATACCCAAAGCAATACAATATGTCAAAACCGGACATTGTACCAAACCAGACCGCCTCAGGTATCGCACTCGACCCAAGGTCCCTCGAACGTGTTGTCCCCGAGTCGAAGCGTCCAGACGGAACGTAAGTTCCCCCAGCTCAGCTCTAGCCCTCCTCCCTTCTCTTTTCATCTTACTCAAACGAAGCCTTCTCCTTCCCCCCATTCAAATCTGAATCAAACTTCAATGCACTCCTATCTTTACAACACGACCCAACCCGATCCGAAAACGACGTAAATTCTGACCAAAAACAAAAAAGGGTACGCAAAGAGCTTCGTATCAGGCCCGGGTTCACACCGCAGGAGGACGTCTCCCGTTTCCGTGGGTCTCGCCAGCAGCAGGCAGATCGTAATGCACTACCAAAGGGACATATACTCGGCTGGGTCGCGCCGTCCTCGGAGATGAAGCAGAAGAACGTTGCTGGGGGTAGAGCGGGGACTGTGGGCGCGGGTCCCGTCGCTATCGGAACGGATGGCCAGCCAATGTCGAAGAGCGCGGCGAAGAATGCAAAGAGGAAGGCGAAGAAACAGGCTGAGAAGGAGGCGATTATTAGGGATTCATGGGAGGATTCGGATGAGGATAAAGGCAAGGCGAAGGGGAAGAAGAGCGGAGAGAAGAGAGCGGATGCGGAAGAAAGCAGGGACGCAAAGGAAGAAGTTGCCCAGCAGCAGAGTGGAGGAGGGGATGACGAAGAATTGGCAGAAGAATTGCAGCAGAAGCTGGACTTGCGGTGAAGTGCACACGATGATGGGTACGGTTTTGTTGCGTGTATTACTACTATGTTGTCGTATTAAGGACCAATTATGAGGCTCTGGGTTCTCTTCCACCCGTCCTCGTTCCCTCTATATATTTAGTCTTCCTGAAACTATCCCCTGACACAATACGCGCTTTCTGGTATACCCTCCTCCTTTACAATACAACGGCGAATAAGTGAGACGACGGCATCAAGTCATCTGAGCCTCGACCCCGTCAAGTGATTGGTTCTGTTGGGTGGGAGGTGGGGGTAACAGTGTCGAATCCATTCCGGGTTTGGGCTTTGGAGTCTTCTGATGACTGAACTCGAATGTGACGACAATACATACTGCAAAGGCCCCCAGAGCCACTGAAAAGGCATGAATAAGAATTGGTAAATTGACTTCAAAAGAATAAGAGCGGACTCACAAACGGCTCTGTACATATTCTCCCACTTCATTTCCTCGGTCGACGTTTTCATTTCCCCTATCCCAACGATGGCACGATTCAGAACTTCCTAAAGGGATAAATAAGCGAACCACTTATAGTCTTCTGTTGATTTACACGTACTTCGATCTCAATTTCCATCTGCTTGAGGTCGGTCTTGGATTCCGTCTTGCGATTGTCCAGATCCATCTGTAGCCTTTCAAGAGAATTAGACATCAATTTCGATAGGGTCGAACATTTATGACTAACTCGTGCTTCAGGTTTGCAAGCTCAGACTTCATTTTGCCATCCAAAGCATCGACTTCGCGTCTGAGAGCTGCCAATGATGATTTAAGAGCCGCGGAATCGTTCCGTTGTCGTAAAGAAATCTCATTTCGCGCCTCGGACAAAGCAGCACGGAATAAATATGCTTGCTATACTCGAGAGAGATGCGTGTTAGAAATTGATCGTCATAGAGTATAGCTTGACTGGAAAACATACATTCTCCATGTCCTTCGAACTCAGAGCCTCCCGGCGCACACGACCTATTCGATCGACTATGAGGGCACGCGTAGCTCTCATCAAACTATTCGCCGTCGAAGGTGGAAATGTTTCTTCCAAGGCACAGAAAAACCTATGAGTATCAAAAGGCGGGTGTGCGTAGCTCTGCGTATGAACAGCATCCCCGTTACGGTGCTGTTCCGGTAATGCAGGAAGGTTCGAAGTATTCCCAGAATGGCGTGCTTCCTGGTTCTCTGCGTATTCCTTCGCTCCAGCAAAAGGATGAGCATGCGATTCACTTCCGCTTGACGTCGAGGCTGATGAAGACGCTAGTATGGGAACCAGAGATGAAGAGGAAGGAGGGGCGTCATTCGAAGGATTATAAGGCGGCACTTGGCTTGAGGAGCCTCCGATTTGGGGGTCTGATATTTGTGAACCCGGGCGTCCGGGAAATTGGGCATTCGTCGCCATCACTCTTGTCCGGCACAGCGGGCGAGCTTGTCGAGATGCAGCTCTTACTGAAGCTAGCATCGTGAGTCAAAATTAACAAAAAATAAAGAAGGTGAGAGTTGTTGCAGAGGTCGTCCAGCTGCTTGACCTCATCCCATCCGGGTTGCTTACGATCGGTGTCGATCATTCTGCAATTCGAGCTTGCCCGGGAAAGTCGGCACTTTATTTCTCGAAGCCATGCCTGAGAGTCAAAATTCGAGCGACAACGAAGAATTGCTCAAGGCACTTCAGGCTCACGGCCAAAATTTCTTGTCCTCATTCTGCGGTCTACCTTCGGACCTAGAGGGACCGAGAAGAAAAAAGCAGAAGATAGCCAACGCTGCAGAATCGACCTCGGATATCGAACAACGCAACCAGGAGAGTGAGGAGGAATGGAATGGGTTCGGCTCTAACGATGGTTCATCGTCTGGAGAGATGTTAGAGGATGAATCGGTCGAAGAGTCGTACAGTGGACTGGGCGAAGGTGAGCTCTGCAATGGATCCTTCATAGCTCTGGGGTCTGATCGTAACTCAAGTCGAAGACGACGAGTTTCGGAGCGATGATATTCCAAAGTCTCGGGCTAATGTTGTCGTCTTCTCTGGGACGCCTTCCGTAACTACTCCCAGGATGACTAAGTCTCAGGCAAAAGCGTTTATGGTCTGTACCCATTCGCGGTTATGGAACATATCTAATGTATTTATTTACCTTCCCCAGTCGTCAAAGATTTCAAAATTGAGTAATGTCGTGATTCAAGACCACAAAGGAAACGATGCTCTACCCGATGGAGATGAAGACGAAAGGTTCTACGAATTTCTCTTACTCACTAACTTCGACATAGCTGAAGCATTTTTAGGTCCAACCTTCAAAACGATGCCTTGCTCCACAAGCTTGTCCACACCAAACTTCTATCCGGCTCTCTGAACGCAGACATGCACACAAAACCAGCGCTCAAGAGAAAGGCTTTAGAAGGAAGGGTGCTGGAGCTTGCAGCAAGCGCGAAGCTTGGCCAAGGGGAGCTAGATATCAAAAAGGAGGAGCGGAATAAGGCAAGTAAAAACGTACGCATGGGTCTCGAAAGGAAGGTGCGAGAACGGAAAACGAAGTCTTTGGAGGAAGTTAGTCGGGAATTATCTGTTTCACAAATTCAAACTGATTTGTTCCTCAAAGGCGAAGAACCTGGGGAACTATCACAGTAGCATCAAGCACGTATTTAGTGGCACTGATGTCGCCAAGGAGGACCGAAGGAAACGAGATCGTGGGCTAAAGATGGGTTTCGGAAAATTCTCCAATGGTATTCTAACATTAAGCAAGAGTGATATCGCATCCGTACAATCAAGTAGTAAGCCGATAGGTCGTCGTGGCTTAAAGGGTTCGAAAGGGAGGAAAAGGTGAAGATGATGATTGATTCGTCAATTTCGTTAATGTTATTACGATAATATATACCCATATCTATTGAGAACTGTTTCTACAAAGTGCAAAGACGGATGGTAGGAAAAGCAAGGGGGCGGCCTGCGCTTCAACGAACGTTATACATGACCATGAGACAATGAGACTGAGGGAAAAGAGATGGGGGACAATAGGCTTGTTCGGTCTTTAATTGATCAAGCATAGACGACTTGCGAACGACGACGAGAGCCCCTATCTGAAGAAGCAATGCTGCTTGGGGAGTTTGAGCTCCCAACACGATAAACTTTAAGATGGGTACCCCTAAGATTGACAATGCATGAGACCAAAGAAGAGTCAAAAAGCAATTCAACGGAATAACCTTGTGTCGGGAGCTTCCCGGACGTCCGTGTCGATAGGATCGCGACTACGAATAGACCTTGTATCATGTTCACTACCTACTAACTCATTTGCGTAGCGTGAACGCGGAGAGCGGATGTAATGGAGTATACCGGAGCCGTGTGTTCTGGGGGGGAAAGGGTCATCAGATGACACCTGCCTCCATGATTTGGGAGAGCTTACTCGAAAACAGGCTGTCCGACTTCGTCAGTGACTCGGATTTCAGGCATAGAGGATCCAGAAGATTCAGTGTGTTCGTCGTCAAACAGATCACGGCGAACAGAAGTTTCATACGGGGTACGGTACGCTGATCGTACTCCTCGTTTATTCGATAAACTCGAAGGATAGCGAGAGGACGGAACACTACATGTAGTGGCATCGTAAAGTGAATTACGCAAAAACCAAGCAGGTCGTAGAAAAAAGTGAGAATGCGAGGGACATAAAAACAAAGGTTAGAATAGAATAACATAGACCCAGAAATAATAAGATGACATCATATTTCAGACTACGCTTGCCTTCCGCTAACATCAGAGTCGCTGATATAGATCACTTTCTCCTTTCTGTTCGACGACTCAGAGCCCAGGTGACTAAGTAATCCACCATCCTCTCTATCTCTGAAACGCCCGATCCTACAATATCGTTAGTTAAGTCGAGTGGTATCAGATGGCATAGGATTTAAGCACCTGAACAATTCTTTTCCATTCTCGTCAGTTATAATATATTTACGGCGCCTCAAAGCCGGGGTATAATACTTCTGAGCATTTACACTGAATGTAAAGTTATAAGAAAATGCATAAATTCAAATAAAACAAGACTAGAACTTCACCGATATAGTTCCTGGTTGTCTTGACCGTGGAAAGTGACAGACGTATTTCCGGGAATGATGTAGTAAGTATGTTTGTGGTCAGAGCGATGGCTCGCAGCGAATTCGGAATAGGGCATAAACCCATCGACGTCATTTCCGACCTGTCATCTGTGAAGACAGAACGAACACCTATGATGACTTTGTGCTTACTTCAAGACCGTTCCCGAAATCAGTGAGTATCACATAAGGTTGTGAAGGGAATTGATCCCCGTGAAATTGCGCATTCCTTGGACGAGAAACCGGGTCTGACACATATCTTCTGTGACTCGATTTTTGCTTCTATAGCACCCGTCAACAAAGGGCTACTAAGCTGGATAGGGTGGTCATGCTTACTGGGTAGGAACGACTATAGCCAGCAGAAGACATCGTTCGGGAAGTCACCGGAAGTCCAGCCACGGTTTGAGATGGTGCAGCACCCATTCCACGTTCCCGAACCAAATGGTGACTTCCAGGGACTGTACCATTACGTTCGACGGAGTCTGCGGAACCAGAGCGATTTATGAGGATGGGTGGGTGCTCGGAATGGCTAGTTTGAGATTGAGGAGGAACGTAGCCCATCTCATCCACGTATGCTACAGAGCCAGGATGTCCACTGCCAGCGTAGCTTCCAGGCGGGTGTCCATGTTCATAACCCTCGTCAGCATAATCAACTGGCTCATGCCGGGCAATAGACGGCACGGTTGTCAGACGCCCGTTCTCGGATGGTGTAAACCCTTCGTAAAGTCGAGTGTGATTATCATTCAATTCGTCTTCATAACTGTTGTTGGGATGGACGAAGCCTTCATGAGAGCCGTGAAAGCGAGATGGAGGAGGCACAGGTCTGGGCAGTTCATTGTCTCTAGCTGAAAACGAAGTCTCAATGCATGGTGGGACGGAGGCAGAATAGGCTCACTTACGGACTTCGTAGAGGCTCCCGTACTCTCGCTCGAGTTCAGGGATGGTCCCCAGCGACGAACGCTCCGCCGTCAGTACCCGTGGTCTGCCTTTTTCCTTGCTTTTACGGGAATTTCTCCTGAAGATTTTAGAGACCTTCCTAAACATCAATACAGTTCGAAAGAGAGAGCCAGGCGCGGATCCGTGGAGAGGATCGACGAAAACACCTCAAGAATATAAAGACACCGAAACGTACCTTGCCTCCCAGCATTGCTACTCGAAGTCTGTTTGCTTGATGTTGTTTTCAAAACTAATAATACTACTTTCGGGTCGGTGTTCGTTGAAAGTGAGAGGACTTCAAGTTGCTCAATGGTCGGATACATTAGCAAGTTGTGAGCATTCGTTGCGGAGCCTCACAGCAAGTCATAAAATACGGCAAAACGTTGCGGAGGCATGTTCTTCGCGTAGCTTAGACCCACTTCTTACAAGCCCCCTGTCAAGTCCGCACCGCTTAAGCGAACACGACCAACATCGTGCTTACAGTAGCATGTCAGGCTAAGCTAAGAGGAAGAAGCAAGCAATGACAAATACATTCTGAGATAAAGCTACAAGCGAATGGATCCTTCGTAGAGAAGAAAGTGAGACGAACGTCACTTATTTTGGAATGGCTCTGGCTCGATCCAAAGCATCATAAACTCGACTTATTGCCTCAGCCGTGTTTGCAATGGCGGATGGCTCAAGGGCGGTGGCATTGCTCGACAGCGATGACAGCCTCCGAGTTAGCGCCTGCAATGCTCCATACAATGCCTCTCTGTTCTCGTTCATGACTACCAGTGCATCTCGACCTCGGGAAAATACACCCTGTAATATGTTAGATGCATGCCTGATGAAGTATAAGCAATCTTACTTGTGATTCGTCTGTAGAGCCTGGTGTGATCTGTTCCTCATCCGTGCCCTTGAAGACCTTAGCCGAGATTTGTGAAATAACGATCTTACAAGTCTACTCACTATGACTGGCTCTTTCCCCTTTCCCTTCGACCCACTCAACAGACAACCTTGTGTCGCAAGTTCACCTCTGGCCATCACAGCATCGGAGCTAGGTCCTGCAACTGGAGCGTCTCGCTGAATCGGTACTAAACGTTCCCAGCCTGCAGCATCCTTCTCATCGATATATACAATATTGCAGGCTACGCATTCCTAAACATAGTCAATGTTATGCAATACGTTTGGAGTATTTGTATGAGTTGCGTACCTTTCTGGGATCCTTTCCGCCCACCATGGGAGGCCTCACTAATGGAACACCGAAACAACGAGAGTTCGGACATTCATCAGCCAACATGGCCCATCCCTGCACATCCATCAGCCTTAAGCTCAATGATCACAAACCAAGGAAGCCTACTTTGAGGAGTCTTTTTCCTATCTCTTCTGACGCTGCATCAGATTGCTGTCGCCGTCTGACACTCTCGGCCGTTTCGACAGGTAATGCAAAGGTAGGGGAGCTTAAGCCACTCGAGAGTTCAGTTAGAGGAGTCGTTGTTCTCGAAATTTGCGTGCTGCCCACATATGAGCTGGGAGAAGTATGGCTTGATTCAGCTCGAGTATTCGATGATACGCCTGCAACTATGTTTTAGTACCATAGATATATCATCAAACTTGTCATAGAGTTACCGTTAGGTGTACCGTCACAATTGGCACAAAATACCGTCACCGGGTTATGGCCATTTGGCGATCGCATCAAGGGTACAGCGCAGTTTGTATTTGCGCAAGTCTCTGCCGTCAGCACCCACCCCTTTAGCATGTACTCTCCCAGAGCCTTTGGCACATCGATGGACGGCATTCTTTGTACATATGAAAGCAAACAGGTCTTACTTAACGAGCCAGAGTCTAAGAGGCATAAATAGCTGTCGGTGATGAAGTAGAAGTGCACGTGCCGTTTCGTGGCAAGCGGCCTTATAATATTAATATTATTTAATAAGAGTCTTATACACCTTACACGTCGTCGGCTAAGTACTACTAGTACCAGTATTAGACCAGTCGCAACTCTTCTCAGCTCAGCCTGACGGAGCCGCAGCCTAGCTCTCTAATACAGCCCATTCTCCATATGCGCACTCGTCGCGCATGGCATCAACAAGCTCTAAAAGTACTATTATGTGGTCTTGAACTCTCACTGTGGGGGGTAGTCTTCGAAACCGGTGGCATGCACGTAGAGGCTAGGAGCTGGACGTCCCAGCATAAGCTCGATGCTAGGGAGCAGACAAGAGAACTATGGAATCACGGCTTTAACAGCTATATGCATAACGGTACGTGCCTCTTGGTGAAGGCAAGACAATACACTGACCCGTCCCTAGCTTTCCCTCTGGACGAAGTAAGTATTCGCCAGCCAGCTCAGCGCGTTGGTTGAGCACGCTAAAACCAGTTATAGCTCATGCCACTATCGTGTACGGGAAAAGGCCCCGACTGGGGGAATCCGTGAGTGAGATCTCATTTTCTACAGTTGCTTCATGTCTCCAGCTGAACTCATACGCAGGAATAATTATGCCCACAATGATGTGGCAGGAAACTTTTCTCTCACATTAGTCGATGTCTTGGACACCTTCGTCGTCTTGGGAAACGAAACGGGCTTTTCGGAAGCTGTTCATAATGTCATAGACTGGGTATCTTTCGACGTCAACACTCGACCACAAGTATTTGAAACGACAATTCGAGTGTTGGGGGGATTATTATCCGGTCATATTTTTGCAGCCGATAGTAAAAGCAAGTTCTATCTGGTCAGCTCTGTCCTTAATCGTAAGGTACAATAATTACTCATATTCTTTTCAAATTCTTTAGCCTTGGTATCGTGGCCAGCTTCTTGATTTAGCATACGACTTGGGGGAGCGAATGCTTCCAGCCTTCAACACACCTACGGGTATGCCGTACGCGAGAGTAAGTTCGAATGGAAATGGTAGTCATGAAATCGATCAATTGTTTCATTCAGATAAACCTAAGACACGGTGTGAGCCCTGGAGAATCGCATGACACGTGTGAGAATACTACCATATCTGCTTCGAACCATGTTGAATTCTTTTGCAGGTACCGCCGGAGCAGGATCTCTAATACTTGAATTCGGTACATTAAGTAGACTGACAGGTGATACAAGGTTCGAGCGCGCAGCGTATAAGGCTTTCTTCGCGTTATGGAATAGGAAATCCGATATTGGATTGGTCGGTGAGCTACGTATAATTTTGAATTGCTCAAGACACTTATTTGGAACGGCAGGGAATACTGTAAACCATTTCTCAGGGGTACGATTCTCATTTTCTCGATTACAATGATTTAAATTTGCTCATTTCCGTGGAGAAATGGCTCTTCCCTGAAGTCACCGGGATAGGTGCTGGTATTGATTCGTTCTTTGAATACGCATTCAAATGGTTCGTTCTAAGTGGTGAGTGCCAGTTCTACATTTGAGCTCGGACATTGACTTTTGGGCCACAGGAGAAGTCGAATTTCTTGACGTATGGCATGAAGCTTATGCTGCCATCATGCGGTACTCGAGGGGGGTAGATGGCTTCTGGGTTAGTGAGTCAATCGTCGGCTAAGATTTCATTTTTGAAGGTAGTACCAGTTTAGACCTGTCAGCATACATTCCGGAGACGCTGTGTATAACACCGTAGACTCGTTATCCGCATTTTGGCCAGGTTAGTAACCGTCTTTCTTCTGTTCCCAGCAACAAATAACGTTCCTGCCTCGGCCTATAGGCTTGCAAGTTTTGGCTGGCGATATCGAAAATGCCATCAAATCTCATCTCATATGTGAGAGTTAGGTTCCTTTAGTTTCTACTAATATTGCTGATTTATTTCAGATTGGAATCTCTGGAAACGGCATTCTGGATTACCAGAAGTGTGGGACATCAAATATATGCAAGCAGTTGCAACCCAGTTCCCTCTCCGGCCGGAATTTGTAGAGTCCACCTACTACTTATACAGGGTTTGTTATCGCTCATCAATTCCGTAGGGAAAATGCTAACGTAATGATCAGGCAACTAAAGATTCATTTTATCTGGACGTTGGAGAACGTATTCTACATGACTTATCGGCCCGATCCAGAGTACCATGTGGTCTATGTGGTATAATGGACTTGAGAATTAATAAACGGGACGATAGAATGGAGTCATTCGTGTTATCAGAGACTTTGAAGGTCAGATTACACTGTCATTACTGCAACAGGAGCTAAAAAAAACTGCAGTACCTTTTCCTTCTCTTCGACGATGAGAATCCACTCCATAAGGACGATTCGAATTTCGTGTTCACGACAGAAGGTCACATACTGACGCTAAACTCGAGCCACTTGAAGCCTTTGTCACACGTCCGCAGGAAACTGAGGCGGTCCGAGGATTTACAGTGTCCTGCCTATGAGCCAATGCATCTAGGTTTACATGAAGAGAAGCAGGGTTATACTGGCCTTACAACTGGTATCCTGTTTCGACCTGACATTGATTATGCGAGAGTCCTTGTTGGTACCGCTTCAAGTGACGAGGAAGAACTATGGTGGTCTCGTTACGGAACTTGCGATGTTCCCACCGACGACTTTTACGTGCGTCATCTTATCACCGAATTTTCTTATGTAACTAATCGTTGCACCAGTCCTATGATTTCATTCTATCTGCGGATGGAACACCTGTGCCGGAAGACTTGAGCCCGAATCTGCGAAAAATCTACGAAGTTGACGATGGTTTTGTACTTCAGAATGTGACAGGCATTCGAGCGCATATAGTCACTCGACTAGATGGAAAGGGGTATGATGTTGTCAAACGTATGTATGGCTTGCATCTTGCTCGCTCATTCTGCTTATTTCTTGCATGCAGTGGCTCAATACCCTGTTCGCCGCGGACAGCTTGTCTACGTTAACGACTCCGCACTTCGGCTTTTTTCAGACTCCCAACAAGAAGTTGATGCTGAAGGGTTTCCTTTGAAACGCGCTCGCGATGTACCATTAAGATTTTATCTCAGCGCTGAACCCTCCTTAAATATCCAACCGGTCGACGGTGGCGCCGACATGGATTTCACAACTGTTTCCTACTCGGCTTCATTCGGTGCCGATCCATTCTTAGAACCTCGTTTCACGTCTGGTGCCGGCCCTGGAATAGGAAGTCGTGTTGTTCTCGTACCCACAAACGAGCTGGGATGCACAGTTTATAATCTCGATGAAGCCGCGGCGGTTCTCGACTCCGTTGTGCTCGTGCACCGTGGCCAGTGCACATTCATAGAGAAACTTGCCTTTGCGAGAAGAGCTGGTGCAAGGGGCGTTGTGGTCATCAGTGATGATGACATTCCGATCAATCCCTCTGCAGACGCGTCCGAAGTAGAGACATTCGCTGCCAATGGTTTGGGAGATGCGGCTCTGGTCATTGTTACACGCTCAGCGGGCCTCGAACTGATGAAGCTTTTCCATGCATCAGAATCTCAAGCAGGAGGTGCTGATATATTTATAATAGTGGAACCAGAAGGTCAATCCGGGAGGACGGAGACGTCTGGAACAAGATCAAAAGTCACTCAGTCCGAAGGGAAGGTTCCCTCCACGAGTAAGGTCCTATACCTCAATGGGCATCCGCTCCTAAACACTAGACTCCTTGTTTAACTTGTAATATATTATTTCTTATTCTTGCATCTGCTTTGACGTTGCTCTACACTAATATTATGAGAATCGTGAGCGTTTCACGGATACTTCGAGACAGACTCAAAATAGCATGTCTACAAGTAAAACCAGACCAGATCAAAAAGGTAAATCTTGGTTGACAGCACTGCACTGCAAGGCCTCTATGAATAGTTTTATTCGATATAGGAAATCCGAGTTCTACAGAAAAATAACCGGAGTCATACAATCCATATCCACTGAAGCGGGAGCGTAACAACGCACAAATCAAGAAATTGAAGGAAGGAGCAGAGACAATAGATATTTAAGTCGACCGACCTGGCGAAGGTTTTGGATGACCTATTTCGAGGATGTGTCCTTAATTTCTTTAAGCTGGGAAGCTTGGTCGGACGTGGTGACCTCGGGGTACTCATCGTCTGCTTGGATTATCGAATAACACGGAGCATCCAGCTGCTCATGCCCCTTCAAGCTCGGGAGCCCAATTACAAAAAGGTATCCAACAGTCTTAGCACCACGTTTTGAAACTAGCTCTCCGGCAGCTTTCGCTGAGCCACCTGTCATCAAAAGAGACAAGAAAGGGTTTTAGCAACATGATATGCATATAGAGGCTTGAACAAACGCACCTGTTGCAATCAGATCATCAACTATTAGCACATTTTGTCCTTCTTGGATGCTATCAATCTGCATTTCGAAAGTATCCTATTCACAGAGGATAAGCATACATCGATTCTTCCACGCTAGTGCGCGATATGCTTACAACGCCGTACTCCTTCTCGTAGAGTGCTTGGACGCATTCTCCTGGGAGCTTGCCAACCTTGCGTACAGGAACAAAAGCCGCCCCGAGGCGAAGGGCAAGAATAGGTCCGATCAGGAATCCGCGAGCATCGAGACCAACAACAGCGTCTATCTTTCCTATATTATCACCCCGCGAGAGTCGAGGGATGATCGTGGAGGTGATGTGATAGAGGAAGTGGGTAATGAGTGTCTCAAATGCAACTGGATTGCGAAGGATGGGGAGAAAGTCGAGGAAGGTAATTCCCTACAATGAGCATTTAGTTTAGTCAAATTAGCTTTAAACATGTCTTTCACCTTCTTAGGCACGTCTGGGTGTACCCCGAGATGGCTTTTGAGGAGGGCAACGTCGGACATAACACGGTTGTACGTTAGAGGCAAATAGATGCGTAAGTCGAAGCAGCGTCAGTAGTCTTTTTATCCTTTCGGTCACGAGTCGCGCTAGTTTCGGTTCATAATTTTTACTACTTGCAAATATTAATGGCGTGCATGAGACACGAGACGCATCAACATGCATATGTCACCATTACATTCAAGTCTGTATTAGTGCACGCAAAATGTCACTACCTGTTCCAGCATGAATGTTGGTTTCGAGATAACATCCAACGAAAATAAGGAAGAACACCCTCTATGCATCGTGCTTTGCACGCTAGAATTCCTTCAAGCTCCAATTAACCATCCCATCAGTCATAGTTGCTCGGCATGAAAGCGCATATATTCATGTAGTGCAAAGAACATAACAAATGAATGAACGAAAAAGTACAACAACACGTGCTTATACAGACTCCTGGATCTCCGGCTCCTTGAACTCTTTCGCAACCTTCGTCCCAGTCTCCTGTGTAAAAAAGAAAACCGAGTCAGTTTCTCACATAACTTACACTCACGAGGAGGAAAACGCACATCTGTCGACTCGCCGTGTAGTTCCATCAACTTCGACATGTCGAACTTCGGAGCCTTGATGATCTTCGCCTTGCGAATATAGACATTTTGAAGGGGGTAGATGGAGCGAGTCGCCTTCTCAATCTCACGGCCAATAGCTTCAGGGATGAATTTTTGTACGAGTTCCTTCAAGTCCACCGACGAAGCCTCCCGAGTCATGATCTCGAACATCTTTTTCCGGATCTCACGCACTTGCGAGGACTTTGCGTACGTGGTCTTCTTCACCTGGGTTGGTCTGCGCTTCGTGAAGGCAATAGCGAACAGTCGGAGAAGGTAGCCATCACTCGTCTTAACGTCGACGTGAGCCTCAATGAGCGTTTGCCATTTGCGTACAAGGGAACGGAGTTTATCGGAAGTGAAGTCCATGCCGTGGAAATTAGTGAGGCAGTTTCGTCCTTGGATTTCGTCAATCCGAAGACGAATCTTGCGAAAAGCCTGCTCCTCATCCTTCTGCAGATCACCAAGGGATACGCTGACAATACGACCCTTTAACGAATCGTTGGCATTTTCTGTCATAAATCATGTATTGTCAATCTGTGCTCAGGGATGAGAACTTAAACGCGAACGCACTCAAGCCTTGAGACCTGTTCGCAAGGGTTTTGCCAACATTCCGGACATCGAACATAGAGGGCGCCTTGATATCATACCAGTCTGAAGACACCCTTGAGCATTCTGTTTGCTACAGTCGAAACCAGTATCATTACTCACCTTTGCGAGAGAAGGGGTCGACAACCTTCTTCTTGATACCCTTCTTGCCTTTCGAGAGCCTCTTATTCTAAGCAAAAATTTTCAGAACGATATCAAAAGAGAGTTTAACAACGATCCTCACTTTGCCGACAGCCATGGTAATTTGAGGATGTTGAGGTTGCTCGCCGCGTTGAGGATATCGAGAACGATCTGGTCTTGATAATACTGGCGAAAAGATCAGCACCTGCTTTATTTGGTATGTGCTATATAGCCAACTCGAATAAGCAAGTCACGCGCGCTTGAATCCCTTATCCTCACTGATGGTTTCACAGTTGGTCTGGAAATGACTAACAAAACGCACTTTTTTTAAATTGCACGACCAATCACCAAAAACATCAAAAACCCACTCCACACATCTAAAGTGCATAGACAATGCCATGGCCTCCTTCGTTTTCACTCGGGAACAGTTTGATCTGATGGCAAAAGAATTTGTCGACCGATGCACAACCTCAGGCAATCAAGCTTCCCTAGGCTGGTCGTGGAATGAGCACGCAGTGTGTCCATTTGCAGCCTTGGATCTTGTTTTCACTATTCAAAAGACTCAATTGTCAGTCTCATCCTAGACTTGGTTACCTTTCTCGAAGATGTCTAGCAATATCGAGAGACGAGACATCTTCCTCTGAAACGCTCTCTAGCGAACTTAGTGAAGATGCAGATTCTGCCGCAGTGCAAGTACTTCCCCAGTTCCAGTCCTTCGAAGTTTGGCAATACATCACATATTCGGCGACCTTCAAGGTACCTAGTTTCTTGTTTTCAGTCCACTCAAAGTGTGAGTTAGCTCCAAGTCTAAATGCTCCAGTGCTCTAGCTAAACGTATTCTTACAAGCTGGCTCCCCTTTACCGTTGGACTCAATTCTGCTTACATCTTTGTTCCATAGGGACGCGCTTCCTGCTGAAGCGGAGAAGACCGGATTCGCATTGCATGTTCCAAATCAGCCTTTTCCGATGCTTTCGCAATCTGAGCATCCAGCCACTGGTATTCCATGCTGGTGTCTTCACCCCTGCGCAACGCAGAAAGCGCTTGGAGAGCTCATTCATGCGAACGGATTAGAAGCAGGGAATAGAAACGGATCCCGACCTTTGGAACTTTGGTTGCTATTGGTCGGAAATGTCATCAACCTTAATCAACGTTTTTGTGCAGAATAGTAGTGTATGTTAAAAATGATTCAGTGAAGGAATGATGCTTTTTCTCTATTTTAGTGGAGGTAGGTCGAGTGGCCATATTTCACATGCTCCGCGTTGGACGCTTTGGCGATGCACACGGGTTAAAAGGAGGTTGAATTCGGGAGCAGCTTCCCCCTTGACGTTGTCCCCGACATTCTCATTACTCATCACTGAAACGCTCAGAAGTGAAGAAAGTTTTAGAACAAGAACGCAAAAGCGTTAATTTGAAACACGATACACCACGAACTGATCGTACGATAACAAGAGCGTGCTATCGCCTAGCACGTCGGACGACTTTGGGGGTTATATAACTGAATCTTTTCACATATGCTCGGTCTTCGCTCCCTCTCATCTTCCATCTTTGCTTCTTCCAGAGCACCATTCTCCCTCATCTACGTCAGAAAGATGGTGAGCTCCGGCATGAACGTCCTCGTCGCTAACACTGACAATAAGCTTCCTTAGTCTTCCACTCGTGAAGTCGTGATCGTCGCCGCCTCGCGCACGCCTGTCGGCTCCCTGAACGGGTCTCTTAAGTCTTTGACGGCGCCCCAACTAGGTATCGTAGCTTTGAAGCATGCACTCGAAACGAGCAAAGTACCTCCAAATGAAGTGGAGGAGCTGTACATGGGCAATGTCGTCCAGGCTGGTGTCGGGCAATCACCAGCGCGTCAAGTAGCCCTCGGTGCAGGACTCAGCGAGACCAGTGATGCTACTACGATCAACAAAGTCTGCGCTAGCGGGATGAAATCGATTATGATCGCGGCCCAGAGCATCTCGTCTGGGTACAAGAATGTTGTTGCGGCTGGAGGAATGGAGAGCATGAGCAATGCCCCGTACGTCACCTTCAGTCTTTGAAACGGTTGTTTTTATTGATCAGAGGATTGTAGATTCCTTCTTCCTCGTGTAAACCCCCTATTTGGAAAGATTGAAGCCAAAGACTCACTTGAGATTGATGGCCTATTCGACGTCTACAATAAGTTTGCGATGGGCAACTGCGGCGAAGCTACGGCTGAGAAACACAACATTACTCGGGAGGAGCAAGACAGCCACGCCGTCGAGTCCTACAAGCGAGCTGCTAAGGCTTGGCAAGACGGTGCATTCGAAAAAGAAATCGCTGCCGTTACGATCAAGGGCAAGAAGGGTGATACCATTGTCAAGGAGGATGAAGAGTACAAGAAGGTTATCTTCGAAAAGATCCCTTCACTCGCACCCACCTTCAAGAAGAATGGCGGCACTATCACTCCCGCCAATTCCTCAAACTTGAACGACGGTGCTTCGGCTCTCATTCTCATGTCGGCTGAGAAGGCCAAGGAGCTCGGAGTGACGCCGCTGGCTAAAATTATCTGTAAGTTTGATTGTTTAAGGTTTTCGCTATTGAATTAATACCATTTCTGCAGCGTATGCTGATGCCGGTCTCGCTCCAATCGACTTCCCTATTGCACCCACTGTTGCTCTTCCCAAGGCGCTTCAATCCGCGAACTTAACGGTCAAGGACATCTCCCTCTTCGAGATCAACGAAGCGTTCTCTGTGGTCGTCCGGGCTGCCGAGAAGATTCTTAATATCCCTTCAGAAAAAATCAATGTAAATGGGTGAGTATTAAAAGTATCGACATTCTTTTATCCGCTAATTCTTCTCTAGCGGTGCTGTTGCTCTCGGACATGCCATTGGCAATTCTGGGGCTCGGATCATTGTGTCGCTCGTTCATGCTTTGAGGTCTGGACAGTATGGAGCAGCCGGTATCTGCAATGGTGTAAGTCATCTCTGTTATCAAGTCGGCCCGAAATGAGCTTATGTTTCTACCAGGGCGGAGCAGCGTCGGCATTGGTTATTCAAAAACTTTGATCGTCTTCCGGAACTTTTCATCAATTTGTATAGATATTCACTGCAATGACCACGAATTTATGCCACATCAACAGCGTCCCAAAGACTATGCTTCAAGCATCGTAGTAAATTAGCACCCGCGGGCTGCTTATCTTCAAACGGCACTAAGCTCATGTAGCTTCGCTCTCACGGCGAAGAAGGGGCACGGGTTTCTTGCTTGTGTAATCAATAGTGTCAGGCTACGACAACAGCTTCCGCATCTACTCGAATAGAGCACATGGTCTGGAGACGTCCGCCTTATCAGCCCGTCTTGACGGTCTTCCGGTCCGCAAACTTCCACCTTCCAAGAAACTGCTCAAAGTTCCCAGCGCACTGCTCTAACTTGCCCTGGCCCCGACGTGCACGAGACTTGGCACCAGCACATATGCCCTATCTATGCATATTTAGAAGTCATTCACACTGATCGAGGGATTCAATAAGTATAAATGCCCATAATCAAGGCCCACTCCAACTCACTCCTTGCCTCTTATCCTGGTTTCGCAGAGTATTCCGAAGATGCCTACAGGTGAATCAGTGCTCAGCGTTGGACCCCCACCAGGCGCAGACTTGGAGGATAAAAAGGATGATATCTCACCAGTAGACGAGAAGGTTATCGACGCGGCTTCAACCCAATCAGTGACCGATGGCGATGAGGCACTTGAACTTGTGGGGATGCGCCGTACGGCGCATTTCACCGAAGAAGAATACGCCAAGCTACGGAGGAAACTCGTACGGGGGCTCTTCACATTTCAAATATATAGGGCAACCACATTCTTAAGCTCTAACACAGGATTACACCATTCCTCCGCTATGTGCTGCCGTGTATTTCACACAGTTTTTGTAGGCTTAACTTTAATTTCTCTGACGAAATTTAATTCACTGATTTTGGTTTTTAGGGACAAAAACACACTGAACTATGCGAGGTATGAGTCTATCGTATCTATGCAAGAGGGACTCTTTTGAGGCTTTATAGTATCATGGGATTTCCTATCACCGGCCAAGTATATCAACTAATCAACTTTATGGGCGTCGTATTTGAAGTTGATGTGCAATCGTAGGAGTATAATCTCACAGCTCTGGCCTTTTACCTTGGTGAAGAGTGCTTCCCATTTGTTATACGATGAAAGTCATGCTCAGCTCTCGCCATCCCAATAGGATTCTTGATCTGGGAGTTTCCCACTGTTTACATTTCGCAGCGTCTGCGCCTTGCCAAGTATCTTGGTGAGCATATGTTTATTTCCCTTTGTGGTGTCGGATGCTGATATCGCCTAGGTGCCAACGTTATCTGCTGGGGCATCGTCCTAATACTCCAGGCCATACCAAATAGTTTTGGCCCAATTTTTTTCTTACGAATTTTGCTCGGTATTCGACCTTGTTAGCCGATCTTTATCAATACTAACGACTCTTTCAGGGATGCTCGAGAGCTGTGTAGCCCCTATCCTCATCCTCATCATCTCTATGTTCTATAAGAAGAATGAGCAGGTCAGATCCTGGTTGATACTGGCAATGATATATACTGAAGAATGCATACAGTCTCGACGAATTTCTTGGTTCTACGTAATGGTATGATCGATAGCTCGCCTGATTGATCTCATGCATAAATTTATATGGTATACAGAACGGCCTGACAAGCATTTTTGGCGGCTTTGTGGCATATGTTCGCCCTTTCCTGGACGGATTTTGTCTTCTAAGTATTAATCAATACTACCTTGCAGGGCATATCGTTCGACACACAGACCAATTTCCCGCCCTATAAAATTCTTTTCATACTTCTTGGAGGCCTTGCGATAGTAGTTGGGATCTGCGTCCTTATCTGGCTTCCGGACTCACCAGTTCATGCGAGATTGCTGACCCGCGAAGAGCGGATTGCCGCCATTGAGCGCGTTCGAGACGATCAAGGCGGGACGGAAAACAAAACTATCAAGAAAGCACAAATAATCGAAGCGCTGACAGATATTAGGACTTGGCTGATAGTCATATCAACCCTCGTTAGTGAGTAATAATGTCCATCATCGCCGGCATTATATAACTTATTGTTAATAGCAAGCATTCCGAATGGAGGGCTAAGCAACTGTAAGTTTTGCCTCTCTTTTTTGAGATGGATGTTTACTAATAGGAACCTGTACTTGTTTCGATTGTTAAGTTGGAGCTATTATTGTAAAGGTAAGGAAGAGCTATGTAGTCTTCCCGCGATCGAAACTGACACAATTTTAGAATTTCGGATACACGTATGTGATATATTCTGGCACTTATCAGAGGTCATAAGTCTAAAACAAACTTTATGCAGAACAAAGCAAACACTCATCCTCGGTGCTCCTGGAGGAGCGATCGGAGCCTTTGCCACGTTATCGTTAGGATGGTACGCTGATAAGAAAGTACGTCTCGAAAGGGGTCAAATATGCAGGTGTTCACTGTTTATAGAACGAAAGAATGGTTCCTATAGTCCTATCCATGATCCCAACCCTCATCGGAACTGTACGTCTCGATTCTTTACTATACGTATGCTTATTAATATACAAGAATAGGCTATGCTTATCGCATTAAATGATTCTGGGAATAAAGGTGCACTGCTTTTTGGTGAGTAGCTACGCGTCTGTAGTATAGAATCCCACTTATGACTTTTCAAGCATACTGGATCATCGGATTCTATGGCTGTTCTTTGTCTCTCTTATATGCGTACAATGCCAGCAACACTGCAGGACACACAAAGAAAGTCACTATCAATGCAATGACACTGGCTTCATTTGGCCTCGGGAACATTATCGGAACAGAGACTTTCTTACCAAAAGATGCACCTGGTAAAGCTTTCAGCTGAAAGGCGACGAAGTCGACACTGATTCAAAGAATAGATTATCTTCCCGGAAAGATCTCTATACTTGTTCTGCTGGGATCCCAGTTTATACTATGCTTTATCATTCGATGGATCAATCTCCACCTCAACAAGAAAAAGCGGGCTCATATTGCAGAATTGAAGAGGATGAATGATTGGTCCGACGAAGACGTCGCAAGGGAACGCGAGAGACATGCGTTTTTAGATTTGACCGACCAGCAGTAAGCAGATACCATTATTTGATGTTTATGAATGTTCTGATGGCCTCCTAGGAACCCATACTTTGTGTATACCGCATGAGTTGTCATACGATTTTTTAAACGAGATTTTGAGAATACGTGTAGCGTTGTAACCTATTTCTAGAATGAGTTACGTAAACGAAAATGTCGATCATGTTCATTTGTTCAGTTCCGAGTCGAACTCCACCATCCACATTTTTTACTCTCTTCTACGTATTATGGATTCGAAGAATTCGTCATTAAGCAAGGCCCTCCAAGCTAGAAATAATCATTCAATCAACAAAAAGGCTCAGATCGAATCTTTCGTCACTACGCAGCGACGTTTTACTCGAGACTATGCATCCCAGGGATCTCGGGAAACTTCATGCTGGGATAGAGCTGGGACCTTGGAACGGCCCCCTGATCTGGAAACTGTCATTCAGAAGTCTCAGCACTCCGTACCTCAGGTACTCGGGAGCCCTATCTTGAAGCCGCGGAACGATCACTGTCTAACTGCCGAAGCTCTTCAAGCATCGAGACATAAAGAGACGTCAAAGGAAGCGAAGGAAGATATACCCAAAATTGGGATCATTGCGAAGAAGGCTGAAGAAGCTGATGACGCTGGCCACTTGCCATCAAAGATATCAAGGCCAATGCGGGAGCGCAAGAACTCCAAGGAGACCGCTTTTGCGACGATCGAAAGTGCAAAAGCCACTCGCATGCCAAAACGCAGAAGAGAGCATAGTGATGGCGAAATGGAAGAAAGTAAGTCATATTAATCATCCAGAACTGAGTTCACTGCCAACTTATTTAGTTCGCAAGCAACGACAAAAACGCCGACAAGCGAAAAAGCAGATCGTCAGCGAACCCAAGATTCTGGATCCTGACCCAAAGGCAGAAAAGGTGCCTAAGACTAGCAAGCGGCGAGGAACGTGTCAGGAGTCGCTCATGGCATGCAAATTGAAGGAGGGTCTTCCGGCAGGTCTGGCACTTATGCATGGTTTCAACCCAAAGAATATAGGAAAACATAGGATTACGGTCAGTGGTTATGTAACTGCGGTTGTGGCTTTGAGTTCACAAAGGCGCATAGATTGGTGGACCAATGCTCACAGGTGTATTTGGCAAGGGCCGTGCCTCTGGAAGGCAGACTGTCGGTGCGACAAAGGGTAGCAAACGTAAGTCATTCAATCGTTTTGTAAGCATGAGCTCTGGGTAGACGTTCATTACAGGCTCTCGGGAAGAAGCCTTCAGTGAATCAAAATTTCTCAGGAGCTCAGATGCGATGCAGGGGACTCGACCCTCAATACTTGAAGACTCTCCAATGTTATCAATGCAACGTCCTTCGCTTACTGTCTCTCGAAGGCGCGCGTCTGGATCTAAATCACGTATTTCGCAACAAACCGATTCTTGCCGGCATTCAAGCGTACGCAGCGCTGAGAACTCGCTGATAGGGTCAAGCTTGAACTTGAAGTCAACAAGTGATCGGAGAGATTGCGAATCAGAAATTTGGGAGATTGAAAAGGAGTTTTTGCATCTGCAAGCGGAGCCCACTAGCAACGAACGTTCTGAAAGCGCAAGGCCCGAAAGTATTGTCGTGGACGCTAGTCAATGGCAGTGGCATAGTTCGAAGGTCTCTGGGAACCACGAATCGATAGAAACCGACAGCAAGACGGGATTAGTCGCCCATATTGATACCCATGATCTCGATAAGTCATCCAGACTGCGACGGACTAGTCAATCGTCCTCTCTAGGCCCTTCGCAATCTGCGTCTCAATTGCCCCCCAAAGAGCCGACAGCTGCGATGCCTCTCATCGTTTCCAAATACTTCGATCAACCACAGAATCATTCACTGACCTTGAAGGATTCTCCACTAGAGACCAGCCCAACTTCGCTCGATCGGAAGGCGTTGCTCACGGAAAAAATCAACGAGGATTGCGAGAAAATAGATTGTCCATCACGGCCCATCAGCCCCCAGGCGCCACTTCCTGAGCCACGAGATCGATGTGTGGCTAGCCCTGTCGAAACCAGAAGCCGCCAAACTTCCACCAATGACTTGAGTTCTTTGGAACATGCCATCCGAGCTTTAGAAAGCATCGAAGATATCCCTTATAACACACTAACGCACAAGACATCGAATGAAGTAGTCCGCATGGAACAAACCACTATAGTCGAACAGGATTGCGCTACTGAGAATTCTCCTGGCTTTCTGAACTGCATCGACTGGGATCGGTTGTCTTGCTACTCCGAAGGAGATTTTGAACAAGGAGAAGTATATACGTATGACGAACCTCAGCTTACGTATTCTACGCCAAACCTATGCGAAGTTGGTATTCCCGCTGGCATCGAGTTCGAGTACAATGACGTAGATGAATACGAAACTCCGGAGTCCATTCAGTACGAGGCTGGTAGCCTTATCCCAGATGACAGAAACTTCAACTTACAGGTCTTTCGGGACAGCTCAGGACAATATCCTCTGTCACCTGGTTCACGCTCTCTAGATTCCCTGACATCGTCCCATTGCTTTGAAAACGCTGTGTATCTGATGGGCAGTTATCCTGATGCATGTCATTTGGCACATCAAGACTTGATGAATGGGCCGCACTCTCCTCACATTAATGACTGTGAGTATCAGGACGATACATTGTTGGCATATGCCCCCAATTCGTTCTCGGATGACGTGCACTCGCTCTTCGAACATGAGCAAATACTTTCGAGGCCTGACTCTCGTCACGATTGTGATATTGCAAAAGGAGAGCATGACTCGCTGGAGGATGTTGAAGCTTTTGTTGCGGAGGCCTTTCAGAAACGGTGGTATCCATTGAAATTCTAGACGCCGTATCCTTTTTTCAAAGATGTAACTCCTGTATCCATTCGAGCTCAATCGAATTACTTCATAGCGAAGTCGTGATTAAATATTGTGATAGTTTATATGGTTGATGCTACTTGACGGCTGAAAGATGTGAATTATCACCAGGCTTATGCGTTTACACGGATCGACGCAAGTGCAAGTTCGATCAGACGCGCTGGGAGGAAGGGGGGAGACAACTCTCTGTACATGGTACGTCAACGCAAGCAGAAAGCTGACGCAGCTCAACAAGATATCCCGGATGAGGAAAAGTGGAAGATCATTCAACAAACTGGACTCTTGAAGAAGATACCGAAGGAACAGAAATCCGCGAAAGGGACATCCAATGATGGTAATGACGGTGCCGGTGATGAAGAACCGTGGTCTCCTCTTTGCGATGAAATCTTTAATTCAACATTGTATCTTATACCCTTTTCATCTTTATACGTGGTGATGGAAGTGTATGTCTGCTCGTTTAATTTCCGCCATGCTTTGTCTGACAGCCCCGTTCTGTTGTAGATTAGCTCACCGACAGTACGCTCAGACCATTACAGGCCAGTTCTTGTTGGAAAAGATTCTTTATGGAGTTCCTTGTGAGCTTTGCACTTCTCCTTCGGAAAGGGATCCTGACAATTTTTAAAGTCCTATACACTTGCATATTCTATAGTAAGTCTTCATGGTAGATCTCGCCGTGGCGCTTGCGACTGAGTTCATGTTCGTATACAGCTCTAAGACATAAGTCAAAGAGGTACATGCAGGTTCCGCTTTTCACCGTGTCGATAGCTTCAGGAGCGCGTCTCATTTATATTATCAACTGGGAGAGCTGGAGAGTCGTTTTGGAGCAGGTGTGCATTTCATTTGATATGTGCATACGGTTATTCTTACTCGCATGTTACATCCAGTGTGCACCTTTAGGCACACTCTGGGTATTGACGATTGCGCTCCTTGACCTCGGCCCAGCCGTCCTTGCACTAGCACTCGTGGCTGGATATGTCAAATGGAAGAATCTTAAAATCGTATTCTAATGTCGGACAAAGGACGATGAACAGCGTTAAAGTAATGGTCAATTAATAAATGTATGTCGGACTTTAAATACAGGCATGTTCCGAGGAAGGTACATGAACTGTTCCCTCTACTAGACACTAAAGAAATGAAGCTCAACAATGGCTGCGAATTGACCTTGTCACGCCAAAGAGCCTAGAAAGGCTAAAAAGAGGGATAAAATCGATCTTCGCTCGATGATACACCACGTACGAGTTGGGATCTTGTTCTCGTGCGGTACCTTATACAAGCGATAATGATGTAGTCGTAACAAGCGGAGCGTGCAAAATATAGAGATGGCACAGGGGAAATTTCGGAGGTCACACCTTGAGTCATATCGTCTCATCATATCGTAACTCCCCTGTCTAATTCCTTACGAATGAAATCTATTTTGCTCTGGATGAACTCATTCTTAACTCGTTCTGTCGTATTCGCAAGCAACGAGCGTACCCTGTAAGACTTCTTCCTTCCTTCGAGCGCTTCGGTCATTATCCTGAGTTGTCCCTTCAAACGTTTATTTAACGTCTGTATCTCCACACTGTGCCGACGCATGAGGTCCTGGAATGCTTTGTAAAGCCTATCGTCTCGAGCAAAGAGATAAATCTGAGCGACAAATCAGTACCCGTTGGAAGTCTGAAGATAGTGAAATACATTACTGGTAGTTTATCCAGCTGGATGACTTCGATCACGCATGACCAGACGCCTAATAAGAGTAGATCTGCGGCTGCATTTGATATGCTTTCATGCATGGTTCACGCAATTTTTTGAACGAAAAGGGGCGCATTAACGTACTATTCTTCCAGAGAAGCAATCAACTCAGCCTTCCCAAGCTCGCGTGTAGCAAAATTTCGAATGGCCGATTCCGCTGTCTCCACTGGCTGACCAGGAGGACCATTCCGAAGGGCAATACCAACAAGTTGACTTTGTAGTTGTATCCACCTGTCTCCTTCGCTCATTATTAGTGTCTGCATTAATGAGGCAATAAGATCAGATTGGTCCATGCGAAGACCGTAGTCGATCGCAAGGCGCAAGTTCATGCGAAGGGCTTTTAATAGACTTCTGTTCTTCTTTTCGGCGACTTCAGCATCTGTCAGGCGATTGACCCATCGTGACAGTGCGCCAACAATCAAAATTGTTATATCGCGATGGGTTTGGCCAAGTTTCATGGAATAAAGCAACGGGGTAATTCCATCCGACTTTTTCACGAGCAACTAAGCAACCTCGTCAGACTTGAATCGTTTGGCACGCAGGGCTTGGACTGACGTGGAAGGATTGGTCTCGGACCTCCATGAGGAACATGTCGTCCTTCCGCTCTATCGCCCCAAAGATTTCAAAGAGCTGAATAACGGTCAGCGATTCCAGGGCTAAGAGAGTAAATGAAACAGAACTTGCTTGCGGTTCCCTCCACATTTTGTCTTTGCCTCTGCCTTTCTGGCGTTTTATCGATTCCGGACTATCCATAGTAGTGGATTTAGTAGCCAGAGTCACTCCGATTTCCTCTTGGGCGTGTGCGGTCTCTTCTTCCCCGTCTAATGGCGACGTCGGAGAAGGAGAGCGTCGAAGCTGCCTCAGAATCTCCTTCCGGCTAATTTTTCTACCCTCACGAACCATACAACCTTATTCCTAACTAATCAATATAACCGATAAAGTAATACAGAGTGAGAACTTACTCGTAGGAGGCAGTCCAGCAGTGAGGCATGTCGTCGTAGGTTCGATCACTTTTGTTTCCGGCTGCTCACACACAACACTATCCATTTCCGATGCTAGAACATGCACCAGGTACGAATGATTGAACATATCCTGTGCCAATGAAACATGTCGCCTTCTAGCACCCTAAGGCAGACTACTGCGATCTTGCTCACATATTTTTCGCGGCCGAACGGGAACTAAAAAGCAAGAAGGACAAACTTGTCATTCCTTTCAGATTTCGGAAGCACGAAGAACACAGTTCAGCATTTCCCACGGCTTTTGGCCCTATTGCTCAGCGAAATTGACAGACTTTTGAACGAAACAATGAACTTCTTGATTAAATATATTTGCTTTTGTTTTCAGCGAGTGCGGTGGTCTAAACCCTCACATATTGTCAATAACGATTCTGTGATTTCCATTAAAAACCAGTGCGCAACCCTAAAACCATCAAAGTTTTATCGAAATCCACCACAGTCTACGAAACAGGGCAAGAACAACGGTCCGCCTGAGACAGTCACAGCCCTATACATTTGACCGTGTTCAGAGATGCTTCGTTTTTTTCTTTGATTTGATTGGCTGCTCGATCGTAGGTGCGTTAAGAAAACCACCTGTCTCGAGCGCATTTCTAGCAGCTTGGGTGATGTGCTTAAATCGGTCAGGTCCCAGGTGGATGCCACCAAAGTATCTTGTGACTACCACAAGAACATCGTCTACTTCCTGAAAAGCGATGTATCAACAGACCGCCAAACTCTCACAAGGAGTACAGACCAGAATCTGCAGAAGATGCGCTATTCTTCCTCCAGCTGCACTTTCTCCGTCATCGTCATTATCTTTGAGCGAGCCATGAATACAGGCATTTCAGTTACGAAAGCGTATACTTACCCTGATGCAATGTACCGTCAACCTTGCAGCGCCAGGCATTGATGATAGGATGAGCTGCGCGAGATATTCGCCGGTCGTAAAGCAGGTAGGATAATATTATCGAAACCTATTGCATTCCGGAATTATTCATAACGTTTGGCGACAAGTTCGAAAGATTACCTGAGAAGGATGAGTGATCCGGCACGCCCTCCCCACAAAAACACTTTTTCGGTCGACGATCGGTTCAGAGACAGTCAGTTCGACACCAGTGGGCAAAGGCGGTGGAGCGTCGTTCCCAGTGATTGCAGAGTCAAGGGGGATAGCTATTTGTGCCGACGATATATCTGAGGAGCCGATGCCGTGTTCATCTTCTCTTGCAATATCCTTTGCTACGGCACTGCTCAGCCGATCCGAGTACCATTTCGTAACACGCTCGCGCACGTTTTCGAGTCCGTCGAAAACACAGATATCGTCAGCATTCCAATCTACTCCATCCACTGACGACATGAAGGTCCGTAAGATAGCGCCAAATAAACCTGAATCGACTCGTGAAGACCCGATGTACTTTGATAGCAATTGAATTTGAGGTGGAGACGCCGAGGGATATGATGGAGGAAGAGTCACTAGGACCTTAAATCTGGTATCTGGGCTGTCGTGAGGAGGATGAAGGCTATACAAAGAGCAAAATAAGCTCTGGCTCAGAAAATCACAGCGAGGAAACGGGACGAACTTCATAGAAACCTCGTATCTCACTTTTCCGTCGTCGGATAGGACATTTAGTTGGACATTACTTGCTCTTATCACTTCTCCATTTTCGCCAGCATATATAGACCGGAGTGCTGCAGATGGCTGTTGGTCCGTGGACACAAAACAGAAGGCATCTGAAGCGCACCCCCTAGCTCCATAACGATCTGTTCATATTGTGGATCGGAAGCAAAGTTTTCGGCAAAGGCATCGATAGCCTCCTCTCTTGCTAAAACATCAGACTCCTCGTTGTTATCTGAATACATCGACAGATCGGATAAGCCTAAGGAGGAAGACAAAAACCTGGAATTTCGAAAACTCTGTCGTGCATGCATAGGACCCGTGAATATCCCCAGGAAGGCATCTGCCGAAAATCGAGGTCTGGGGTGGACCTCAACCGGCCGGGCCGGACCTCCGGAGGTGGACCACAAGTAAGTGACTTCACTACCATATATAGTAATTTTATGCTCTCACGGTCACATGACTGCTCCGAACCGGTCATTCACCCTAGGTTGAAGTGTAGACGGCCGATGGGGTGGACCTTTGACAAGACATCTCGGCCGTCAAGGCCTCTGAGGGTGGACCATAGGTCCGGACCTTGGGCACTTCGCCGGCTCCGTGGGTGGACCTTTTGCAGATGCCTCCTTCCTTTTTAGGAAGGAGGTAGGTGGACCTTTGCAGATGCCTCTCTGAGGATATTCACTGGTCCTGCATAGGACCCCCGACAATCCCAATATAGGCCGGTGTCACAGGTACCCCCTCAAATCTGTCCCCTCGGAGCCCGGGCCGGCACTTCCGGATGTCCCCTGGTCCCCGGCCTATCCCGAAATGGATGGATCGACGATGTCCCCTTGACTCTGGCCTTTACTTCCATATATAGTACTTGGTTCCCACGACTAGTAAAATTACGATTTTTGTATCCCTCTATACAGGTAGCTGGTTACTTGAGTTTGACTCATAGTGCATTGAAATCCTGGGCTTCCCACAGAGAATGAAAGTGCGGCGTGTTGGAAGAAAGCTCAGAGCTGAGTGACCAGAAATTATATATGAGGACGAACGGTCGGTCGCATTGGGACTTGACGTGAGAATCGCCTGCCGCGATGGGCAGCAACACTCACATTTGCTAACCGCTTGACTTCTGGCGACTCTGGTGATGCCAGAATGACTAAGGTCACCGAACTAGATGTCTGGAGGCTCTTATACATGCGGCCAATAACCGGATGCCCACTCCTTTTGGCATTACTCGCCGGCTAACCAAGGTCGGTCGATATGTCCCCTGACCCCCGGCCTCTGGCCAATCTGGCTCCCAAATATGTCCCCCGGTCTCCGGCCTTCCCTCCGGGCCGGGCCTTCCGATATGTCCCCTGGTCGCCGGCCTCCTTCCTAATTGGGAACGCCGAAGTTTCTCCGTATGTCCCCTTGTCCCCCGGCCCTTCATAGGATTGTCGCGGGTCCTTCCTGCATGCATGCGAATCGGTGATTGACGTGCTGGTTGCATCTTATCACGTGGTTTCTCTCACGACATTGAGAGACAGACACCAGCAGAGCGACCGGCTACTGACTGGTACTAACTCCTAGCCTAAGGCTCTGTTCGGTAGCGTTGCTAACAGGTTGCTTGCCAGTGCTATCTCCGCTTAACACACATAGGTTCCCACGCTTAGTGCTGAACTTGCTTTCCGCGTGTTCAATCGTCCCACAAAGCGTGCGAACGGATTTATGCTAAGCGTAGCTAGCACTGGCAAGCAACCTGTTAGCAACGCTACCGAACAGAGCCTAAGTCGCTCTCATTTCAGCTCCAGCTTCATGGTCATTCTACATGCATCAGTCCACTTCTGGTCCAGTTCGCGTCATCATTCGTCTTCCCTATAATCGGCCCACAGAAGGCTTTGATAACCCTCCTCGAGTAAGTCGCGATGCACGTTTATGCAAAAATATGCCTTTCTCAGACTCACAAAAGTGTAGGTCGAATGGAACGCGGAGAAAGAAGCACTCCTTTGGGAGGTTATTGCTCGATCGAGGGCTTCTGATAGTGGGGGGACTGACTGTCAGTTTGCTCATCATTCTTGTTATTTGGCAGCAACTGACATTGAATCAAGGGCAAGCACTAGCCAGCCATCTGGGTGTCCCTCTTCCGTATATCCTTTTCAGAACGCAGACACGCTATGAAGAAGACCTCAAGGTTCTACAAGACTTACGAGGGAATGTTTCGGTGTCCCCAACGACGGTACAGGCCCCTAAATACCGTATTGATGGAAGCATTACGAAAACTGAGCGCACCAGGAAGATATCGAATCTAACCATAGGGAGCGCGAGGCTCTCTGGGTCTGGCAGATTGAATAGTCCCAACGGAGTCCGAGCGCGCATCAACTCTCTCGCGCACGACTCATCCCGACAATCCAAGGCTGCGTCGTCATCCACTATCACGTTACAAGGCATTCGGAATGCGCCTTCGGTGACATCGACGCCGCCTCCACTATCAGGGAGTGATTCAGAGTCTGAGGAAGAAGCAGATCGAGAGGAAATGAAGGAACGGAAACGCGAGGAAGAGGAAGCTTTAGATCAGAAGTTAAAACGTCTGAAGACCGCGATGACAGCTGATGCGCTTGGTCTTGTACGAGACGCCCGATCGAAGGCCAAAGCCAAGGAGCCTGTCCGAGGCAGGGAGGTGCGATCACCGACCTCGCCTTTGCGTCACCAAGCTTTTCAACGAGACGATCTAAGCTCTAGCGAACTCAACTCGTCGAATACAAGCTCGCCTCAAGGATCTCTGCCCGACATTCCTTCCCCCTCTGAGATGTCACAATACGATTACCCTACGGCGCGGCATCTACGGAATGGAACGAAGTCGGCAAGTCCCCCCGCAGTAACTTCCAGCCATGTTCGCGGGCAGGCACAGATACCGTATCGACCAATGGCAGTAAGCAAAACACATGCAAGCGATAAAAGTAGCACACAAGGCTCTAGTGCTTCAAGCTTCAGTGATATCAGCGGTGCGTACTATATTCTTGAACCGAAGGTTTTCTTCCCGCATTGTTCATTTATCTAATTCAGAATCCATGAATTTGTCTATTTCTGCTTTGGACAGTGCTCTGATATCAAACATACGTGGCACTGGTTCTCGCATGTAAGTGGCATGTATGCAATGGCTTCCTCAGGAATCAATAATACCATGTTCCTTTAGATCAGCATTCGCTCGCAGCCAATTCAATAGACGAACATCTAGGGGTCCTGGCAACGCGCCATTAGATTGACTTATTCAGACTTGTATAATTAACGAACTACATATCCGATTTATTCCTCATGTATATTTGTAATGAAAGATGCAAAACCACATCCATGAATGACGTGTCCTTTATATATAAGTCACAAGTGCTAATGACAAGCGTACTGCATCTCCGACACGCATATCGTTTCGAGGTGCTGCTTCAGTGTTTAGAAGGCTTCTGGACTCGACTCGAGCTGAGATTTCGTCGAATATCGCTGTCGATTGAACTATTACAGAGATCGACACACAGAACACAGGCTGAAGTAGCTGCTGAAGCTCACACAGCCCTCGTTTCTTTCTTATACCTCGAAACCTCAAAGTACCATGAATCTCACCTTCCTCAATAGTATGGGCCAATCCTTCGTGATCGAGATTGACCCGCAGATGGCTCTAGAAGACATCATGGCGCTCCTCGAAGTGGAGGTTCGTGGATCTATTCGCCGTCTCCCCGAGTCTCGTTAAGTTTCTGACCCGTTGCATACGCTAGTCAGGGATACCCCCCGCCGAGCAGAGTATATCTCTGGATAATGGAACAGAGCTCAGTGACCCCAAAGCAAGTATGGCGAGCTTGACCAGCGCAGGTGTGCACGACAATGCGACGTTACACATCCGGCGGAAAGTCACTGTGGCGGGGCAGTGAGTTTTCAATTGCTTTCAAGGTGCTAAGATTTTTGTTCAAGCGGAGTGCACGCAGTTCTGTAGAGCAAGACTCTGAAATGATGCGCTTGCAACTACTTGGAGATCCCGATGTCATGCGTCAGCTACGAGAGGTACTACTTCACGAACCCTCGTTCTAAATATCTTTCGTTTGACTGTATTCCTCACTCATTCTAGGTCCAACCAGACGTTGCAGATGCTGCGCAAAACAACCCTCGTCTCTTTGCGGAGCTTCTCGGTCAGACACGCCAACGGCAACAGGACATGGAACTTGAACAGCAACGCGAGATCCAGCGGCTAAACGCGGACCCCTACGATATCGAGGCCCAACGAAAAATCGAGGAGGCGATTCGTCAACAGGCGGTATTGGAGAACATGGCACATGCATTGGAATACTCCCCGGAAAGTTTCGGGAGAGTGACTATGCTCTAGTGAGTACGATCGGCTCGCGTAGCTATTGGCGTCTGACCGAACCAACTATGAAGCATACCAGTCGAGGTGAACGGTACGCCTTTGAAAGCCTTTGTTGACAGTGGGGCCCAACAGACAATCAGTGAGTAAGCAATATCGTGACTTCTCGCTCTTAACTAAAGTGAGTGATAAAGTGAGCCCCGAATGCGCGGAACGCTGTGGGATAATGCGCCTCCTCGACGTCCGTTTCGCCGGTGTCGCGCGTGGCGTCGGTACCGCCCGTATACTGGGTCGTGTTCACTCCGCGCAACTCAAGCTCGAAGATCTCCACCTTGCGTGCGCGTTTACGATCATGGAAGGACGAGACGTCGACCTTCTCTTCGGGCTCGACATGCTCAAAGCACATCAGGCGTGTATCGACCTCGAGAAGAACGTGCTACGGATCAGCGGGAGGGAAGTGAGGTTCCTGTCGGAGCACGAGCTGCCGGAGAATGCGAGAATTTTCGAGAATCCCGATCCACAAGCGCATGGTGCGGGTCCTGGTGCACTTAATGCAGGGCCTTCGGCTTCGGCTTCGGCTTCGGCTTCGACTTCGACTCCATCCGGGCAGAGAGAACAAAGATCATCATTCCCTGGGACTGGGAATACGTTAGGTGCTGTGCCTGGTCCTGGTACGCAAGCCGGGGGTGCACAGGGTAGCAGGCATCCTGAAGAAAGCATAGAGACGCTCATTTCGCTCGGTGCGACGCGGGAAACCGCCATACAGGCATTAGACGCCATGAATGGGAACGTGGACTACGCCGCATCTATGTTGTTCCAATTCTGATTGAGGTAGCCCTGGAAGATCTTGTCCCGTTTCTTATTTTGACTAAAAGCATATGTATAACACATGGCATTGGACTGCAAATGGACAACAAAGAACGAATGAACTATCTATACTTTATATAACTATACAACCAAGGAAATACATTTCCATGTGCTTAATACCATAAATGAAGGGAAGGGGTAAAAGACAAATAAACATTAGATGAGACTCACTCCCGTCCTTACCAGTCCTCCGCGCCAATTTCGCATACCGGCAGAACGATGATGCGCCCAGTCATTCTGCATTTTTGCAAAGGCATCCTGAATATGTTCAGGAAGTAAGGCAGTCCGTGCTTCTGGAGGAGGGAGGAACAGTGAAGATACTGGAAGCGGTATATCATCTCTGTCTTCATCTTCGTCTCGTCGGCGTTTACTCCCAGCACCTTCGAGGGCACTGGCAGCTTTCCGCTTGCCAAGGATGGGAGTTGAATGGTCATCAAGAACATGTGCTTCCTCAAGTGACTTCTTAACTTCGAGCCCACCGATCGTTAAAGCACGGACCATCTCGAAGGCAAGGAAGCCGACAATGTCAGTAGTGTCGTCCGCTCCCTTGAGATCCAAGGCAACTGGGAGATTTAAAAACTCCCTGAAGCGTTTTCCTGTACAATCATTCCGTCAGATTTCGCACTTTTCTTGTTAGAAAGAACAAGAACCGACCTTTCCGGTATGTGAAAGATGCTTGTCGACAATCAGAGTAATGTTGGTATTGCTCTCTGGTCATATCGCGAGTATGCTCGTCAGCTTCTTTCAGTCGTTGAATAGAAGCCTCGTGGGCCTCGATATCGTCCTCGTCTTCTTCGTCGTCAGATTGGTGACCAGCTTGTTTCAGAACCTCGGAATACATAGCGGTGATTTCCCAAGGTAATTTAACAGTAATTTTCTGAGCTTTCGCGGCCAGCTTATCTGACCACACGAGAACGATTTGATTTTATTAATGTCGTGTTGGAAAAGGAAGGAGGGTGTCTTACCATCCGCACCGTCATCCAAATTGTCAACCTCGACCGCAGCGCCACCGTCGCCCCCCGAGTCCTTCGCGTGCTTCCGCACGTCCTTCCAAGACAAATACGTTCGAAGTCGATTTACTTTCGCTCGGTCATGTCGAATAAGAAATATAAGATCCTCAGCGGAAAGATACCGAGCCCCACGGCGAGTAGCGAGAGCCCGGGCTTGCACGATCTAATGGAATCGACATAGAAGTGCCTATTAGCATCGACGTTTCAATGACATGCAAAAGCTACGCAACCCACCAGCTCAATGATTTGACTGCGCACGATATCTTCCACCAAGTTTACAGTCTCTTGATTTGGATCTGCAACTTCTCCAAACACAAACATCTAAGAGATTGCACAGTCAATAGCAAGTTGCTAGACTCGGGAAAGTGAGGTACCATCTGAGAGATCTCCTGGGTATATTTGTAGTCCCTCATCCCACTTGGGCGTTCGTCTGTGCCCCCCGAAGCAACCTTTTTGATAGCTGTACCGCCTGTCATGATGAAGTCACCGTAATTGAGAGAATGAAGGCAACGAATGAAAGGAGGGCCGCGAGCGAGGCTACTGGGCCAGCTACTAGGCCTTTCCAGTTCTAAGCACGTGATGCACACATTTCTTAATTTGGATGATTCTTAGCTCAGCAGGCTCGAGCACGTCAGGTTGGTGACAACATGAACCAGACGACTCCGGGTCCGAGTAAGCAACTCAGAATGCAGTCAAATTATCGTTTTAATACATTCATTCTCTACGTCGACCTCAACCTCACTGCAACGACTTGACATGGCTGGCATTCGGGAACCTAGCCACCCCGTCCCTCTCCAAATTCCCATCGAGCCGCAGGTGCTCGCCGATATCAACACTTACTTACATACTCTCTCTCCCCAGGACATCCTCAAATGGGGAATAGAAAGCTTGCCAGACCTCTACCAAACGACTGCGTTCGGGTTGACGGGTCTCGTACAACTCGATATGCTCAACGAACTCACCACCAGTCCTCCCCCTCTTATCTTTATCGATACACTTTATCACTTCCAGGAAACTCTGGACCTTGTCGATGAGGTCAAGAGGAAGTACTCGCGAAATGTACATATCTACAAACCAGAAGGTGTTGAGACGACCGCCGAATTTGAGGCAAAGTATGGAGAGCGATTGTGGGAGACAGAGGAGACGCGGTACGATTACTTAGTTAAGGTAAGTAAATTAGGAGATAATGTATCGTTTAATTTATCTGATTCACTCACACATACTCTCTCCCAGGTTGAACCTGGTAGGAGATCGTACGAGGAACTTGGGGTCAGGTCTATCATCACAGGTCGTCGAGCCTCGCAAGGTGGAGCTCGAAAGAGCCTGCAACCTCTCGAAATCGATTCAACGGGTCTGTTCAAGCTCAACCCCCTTTTCTCATGGAACTTTGCGCAAGTGAACGAGTACGTCAAAGAACACGACGTCCCGAGGAACGCGCTACTTGACCAAGGATACAAAAGTGTCGGGGACTGGCATAGCACGCAGAAATCTGGCGAAGGTGATGGGGGTGAACGGTCAGGTCGATGGGCTGGTCGAGACGAGAAGACCGAGTGCGGTTTACACGAGGATTACTTCGCAATGAGAATCAAGCTGTTGAAAGAAAGGGTAAGCTCGGAGCCTCCTGTAAACTCTTGAACTAAACTGAAGACTTACCGTTATTTTCTTCTAGCGGGAAGCAGAGCTGCGTGAAAAAGATGAAGGTCGGGATTGCGAAAGGGTTGCTGAATTGAAGACCGATGTTTCTCCGTAGGAGATTTCTAACCGTGCGGTCTCTTAGCCTCTTGCTGTATTGCGCATAAACAGTACTAGTGTTTATTATTGGACGGATGTATATGTATGCTTGTCGTTGACGTTGTCGGCCGAGAGTCAGTTTCGTTTTGCCGCGTGGGCCGCGTACGTTGGATCGAAACTTTGGCGCTTTGTACTTCCTTTCGTCGAATCCTCGACCATCAACCTCCGAAATACGCTCAGATCTCATTCTCACCCATTTCACTTTAAAATGCTGCGAAACTCTCTTGCTAGATCGGCTTCATCTAGCAACCTTAGTCACATCCCTGCTATAAAACGAGCAAGCTTTTCGTCGATAAACAACGGAGAGGGGGCGACCTCGTATAAGATAGGCGCGAGACGTACGTCGAGCGTCGCACCAGAGAACCATCAGCGCTGTTCAAAGCGGAGTCTGTCGGAGAATAGCAACGGCCTTTTGGGCGATTACCGACTTTTAGGATATTCAACATCGATTTGTCCTCCTCTTCATTCAAAGCCTGCTCCTATCCCGTCCTCACGAGCGTTCGGTCCCAAAGCCAAGCGTACATTTGTTTCCGGTTGGATACGTAGTTCTGAGGGAGAGTCAATAGACTCGATACGAGTGTTTCAAGGCATGATACCGATAAAGTAAGTTGCTACACATATTCATCGTGTCGTGGCGCGCAAGGATTTGATTGAACTGATTTGTTGAATAGACCGGACCTAAAGGAGAGCGGATTGCCGCTTCTCCCCCCTATAGTGAACGACACTCTCCGGACGCAAGTGTTTACTCACCGATCGGTATACGCTCGGTCTCGCCATGACTTTGAGGACTCTCCGAACGACCCATCTCCCGACAATGAGATGTGAGTACATTTGCAAGCATGAGGTGCAAGAATGTTCTTGATACTCGGAATAGCCTGGAGCTGCAAGGTGACGCCGTCCTAGGATTGGTGGTCGCTGACCTCATTCGAGAAGCATATCCTACTCTTCGGGTTGGGCCGGCCACGGTGTGTCACGTCTACTACGCATGTGCAAATGTTTCCGAACACCGCAAAGAAAATTAGGTCTCTGGTTGTTGGCAATGCTACTTTGGCCGATATGTGAGTTATACTGCCGAGGAAAGGATTTATTTGCTAAGTATGCGATTAGTTCTGTGATGTATAACCTACCGCAGCGGATGCACTTCGTCCGAGCCCAGTCGTTAACATTGAAGGCATCTCCAAATATACAAGGTATTTACTGCTCATTTGCTTCGATTTACGGGTGCGTTATCTGATGTGCTAGTAAACAGCTGACACATTTGAGGTGACTTTACCAAGAACTCTATGACAGAATCTACATTTAACGCGTCGTTGCGTATCAATAGGCATACGTCGGGGGACTTTACAAGGAACAAGGCCTCGAGGTTGTTAGGAACTGGGCCAAGCTCCTGTTCGTGCCCTATATCAAAGAGGCGTATCGTATTTGCCGTGAACAACACCAGACGATGCCCTCCCCACCTCCTTCTCCCCCTCTGCGCGAGTTCAACGTTCCGATCACAGGTCCTCCTTTTGCGCAGGGTCTTTCCAGTGGTCCCTCAAACTCTACGAACGAAGGTGATGGAAATGGTAATAGCAATGGAAACGGACATGAAAATGGCGGCAAGAATGGCGTGGGCCACCTCTCCTTCCTCAACCAGTATCTTCACCAGAAAAAGGTCCTCGCAGAGTGGAAATATGACTCGATTCACGAGGATACGAAGGCAGTGATTGTCAAATGGACGGCGCGGTTGAATATTGATGGAGAAGAAGTGGCGTTCGGAAAGGGCGTGTCGAAGAAGGTTGCAATGAACGAGGCCGCGAAGGAGGCGTTGGCGGTACTAGGAGTGTTTGTTTCCTGTAAGTTCTTTTCCAGTCATGGCACCAGGCGACCTCTGATACACTTTTGAAGCCGAGTGAATATTCATTTCTCGGGCTGGGTTGAATTTGTGCTTGCATTTCGTTTTTTGATGCTTTGCTCTGAGCAATTGCTGTCTTGCAAAACATCTCTTACATGCTATTTCCTGGGCCATCTTGCTTTAATTATAATATCGGTATTTCTGTTTGCAAGCATATCTATGCTCCGTTCATTAGTTATGGCAATCGTAGCGGCAAATAACGAAACCATTGATCAAACAAGTTTAACAAACACCTTTCACTGATTTCTATCACCAAGCCGGCCCACACTTTCCACAGGCGGTGCGCCCCAAATAAACGTCCGCGAAGAGGGATCTAGAGTAGAAGGAAATCGTCTTGCTAAAGCCGAAGCCAGTACACCCTTCGGATTGGTAGAGTTAAGAGGCGAAGTAACGTCGCCCACATTCCCCTTCGTCGACCCTCTATCCCTCGAGCCCCGGCCCAGTAGAGAAGATTGTGTGTTCGCGGCAGCATCAAACCCGGCTTTTGAGACAAGGGCATCTTCCTTCGTACTGGACTCGAGCGAGGTCGGCCTGAGACTCGAACTGGCTTGCGACTGAGAGGCGGAGTCCTTACGTGCGGCGAGCAGCCCCTTCGCTTCTTCGTCCAGGTCTTCAAACGTGTCCTGCTTGACGGCGCTGATGGAGTAGGCCCAGACGCCGACAACGAAGGCACCAATAGCGATTCCGGTGATAGCATTGCGCGTGCGGAATGGGGCGCGGGCGCGGCGCAGGCCGGGGGAGAGTCCCTACGTTCAAAGGGTACGTCTCAGTACATACAATATGTGAGGTACATGTGATGTTATGGGAACAAAACGCACGTAGCCTTTTGGACGGTACTGATTGTCTACTTCTTTGCGCGATACCCAATACGAGTTGGACATGGTGGCGGTTGCGAGTAGAGAATGCCGGCCTAAGTGACCAGTGTGTTGACCGACTCTATCCGTGTTGTCCAACCGTGACAGTTTCAGTTCAGAAACAAGGCAATTCACGCAGTTCTCTTCTTATTCACTCAAAATTTTTATATCAAAGTTACAATTCACGCAGACGGCTTTGATATTTAAGTCTTGTTTAGTATTGCAAGGTGGCGGAGCTTATGAAATGTAATCTAGGACGAGTCAATTGTTCGCGTTTGAATACTCTATGCCTCGGTAGGCTTGCCCTTGATTATTTGACGGATTTATATCAGATGTCCAATAAAAAAGGGTCAGAATATGCTCACCTTGATCAGGTTGAAAGCGCCATAGGATACACCAGCGAGACCGATGTACAAGCCTGCGAACCAGGTGTCTGGAGGTAATCATCCACTGTGAGTCTCTGAATCTGATGCTGCCTGTCTCTTTACGCACTAAGGTAGAGCTTTGAGCGAGGTGCACGGTGGTAAAGAGGTCTTGGGTCATTCTGTGATTCCAAAAGAGATGAGCAAGACTTTGAGCGCAAGCAGGGGAAAGAACGGAAATCGGACCTGGTAGTACCGCTGCCTTTCTTGAACTTTGTTCTGGACTAAGAAACATTAGTTAGTTTGATGAGGACTATGTAAGAGAATGATACTGTTCACTTTTGACGAGATAGTCCATTGTTATGTGAGGGAAGAGTTACGAATGTGAGCCGTCGAGTTGGGTTGCGGAAGGAAAGAGAGAATGATGGTCGCGAGTTTTGACTTGGCGGCTGTGTGCGGCCTCCCCGGTTCACGCCGAGCTGAGAGAGCAAGCGAACGCTCGACCGACGCCGTCGACATGTCTTCCAACGAACGCGTCCGGGTCAGGGTACGTTCTTTTTCGTCTTTCTCAGCATTTGACCATGCAAGTATCTGACTCGAAGAATGATATGTAGGCCGTATCAATTCATAGGCCCATTATCGTAGGAAACACCGCCGTAGTATTGACTCCAGAGGAGCGAGCTGCTTCGCCTCATCCAGACCACACACATCGATGGACTGTCGCTGTTCGCAGTGCTGCTTCCGCACCTGACTCTGACATCGTCGGAGGGGCGGATGACATTAGTTATTTCGTCAAGAGGGTCACGTTCAAGTTACATGAAACGTATGCTAATCCGACAAGAGGTAAGAGAATCTTAGGAGAGTAGCAAGCTGGAACTCTCTTTCATTGATTATTCTCAGTTACGGACAAACCTCCATTTGAAGTAACGGAAACGGGGTGCGCCTATTCTCTTTTCGCTCATCATTAGTTCGCAGTTAAAAATTGCCTTGTTTGTAGATGGGGTGAATTCGAGATCCAAATTCGTATCAACTTCATACTCGAAGCCGGGGAGAAGCAATACACCGTCTACCATCACCTCAAACTCCACCCATGGGCCGCCATTGGCGCCGACCCAGAGATCCCTCCTCCAGAAGTCGCAGCCAAGTCGGGTCCGGTACACTCATGGCAGTACGACGAGATAGTCTTCAACGATCCTTTTCAGGCGTTCCTCAACATCCTCATGGCGAACCCGCCCACGCCTTTGCCCAAGATCAAGAAAAGGCCTGTGCCGTTTAGTTTGGCGCATCCAGACTCAATCACGGATGCCAAGGCAGGCGGGACGCCGGAATTCACGCAGCAGATGATCACGGAGGAGACGGAGAGGTTGGATAAAGCGCGGAAACAGGTGATAGCGGAGCAGGATCGGTGGAGAGCGATACTTATAGAGAAAGAGAATCTACTTAATTCACTCAAGAAACAGCTCGAAACTTAATAACTTTAGGACATACTTTCTGACTTTATAAATACAGTATGATATACACATTATCCTAGAAACCAAGCGTACATTTACAAAGAGGAGATGCCCGGACGGTATTAGTGCCATGCTGCCCATCCTGCATACATCTTAGACTATTGCGACATCAGTATCATCGAAAACAAGGGATCTGGAAAATACTCACAAGATTCCTCGGGTCAGTGGCTTCTTCTATCAAAGCCTGGACCAAGTTGCTCGTCGAGATCTCTTTGTCTCGATCCCTTCTATTCGCGTCCTTGGAGTACATACCTCGCAGCTTCTTCTCGATTGGAACGAGAGCCGTTTTCGCCAAAGATCGCAGGTCGACACTTTGCTTGACTTCGTTCCCTGCACCGCCGACTAGTCCGCGAGGATCTTGTTTTCGCAATTGTTGTTGACGACGTTCCTAAAAAGAGACTGGTAAATAATTGAACATCGATGCTTGACAACACAGAATTGCACACCATCTTGCGTTTTTCGTCCTCCCATTCCACGAGAGGATCGTGAATAAACGCGTCCAAAACGCTCATCAAGACGTCCTTATTGTCCCGAAGCAGCTGCATGGTTATCTCTGCGGCGTTCCTAAAGACACCTTCGACCTGCGTTACGCCGAGACCGTCTATCATGTTCTGTGTTAGCCTGAAAGGTACTCGTTCGGGTATTTCGAGCGTTTTTCCCTGCAAAATTTTGATTTACTACTTTCGTTACAAAAGATGACGGGGTCGCTTACCTTTTCGAAGAGGCAGTTAAAGTCGACGTGAATCGCATCTCCAGAATTAATATCGAGAAGAATGTTTTCTAGATGCCGATCGCCCAGTCTACCATTACAAATTCAGTTTGCTTCACAAACACTACGTAAGGTACAAAGAACAAACCCAAGTATGAAGCCCACCATAGACATCACGGCAATGGTTCTCCCGTACGCTAAACGGCTCGCTAGCCAGGCTGTTGGTTCGGGAAACGTGTCCAAGAACCATTCATGAAAGACAGGCGGGAATCTAGAGACTACGTCAGCTTCACACTCTTCCCATCGATTTTCAATACCACTCACAGCTTGAGAACCTTTTCCTCGAAAGTTATTGCAGCTTCTTTCTCTGTTGCATCCTTCATCCTCGCACATAATATAGACATGTCTCGACCCTAAAAAGCAAGTCAGACTCGGAAATGCTGGGGGACATAGACGTGAGATATTATTCTAACCCATTGTTCTACGCCTTTCGTCTCGTAGTAGGCGAGGAGTATGGGGCGTATGGGTACCGTGTTCGGTACCCATTGAATAAAGCCGCACTCCTCGTTGAGAGTCACTACACTGTACGTGCGAATATCTAAAACATAAATGAATTATAACAAGAACATAGCGGGAGAGCTCTGGGTGAAACACACGAAGTTGACGACGACGAGACTCAGAGTTTGCATTCAGCAACTTGTTGATGATAGAGTTGAAGTCCATAAGACGGGCGTCCTTTCTGAGATCATCTTTCGGTTTGCCCAAGAACATGTAGATTCGGCCATTGCTCCCCGTCAAAGAGATTCTACGAGGCTTTGCAAGAGTACGCATGACATTGATTTCGTCGTGGAATGCTTGAAACCACAGACATGAGTGCATCCTACTTGATTGAAGACGGAAAACTACATACCATGAAACGTTGGCGCGTTTGTAGGGAAAGGCTGATGAGCAGTCTCTGAACTCGATGAAGCAGGGAACGTGACTGTCATTGATTCTTGAAGGGGGATGATAAGTAGCGACGGCGCGAGTTTAGAGAGACCTCGGAAATGGCTTGACATCGAAAGTATTCTTGGATCCCCTTGGATGTTATGGTTACAGAGGTTGAGGAGTTCCCTAGCCATCGCATTGATAGAATCAACTAGGCTGGGAACAATCGAGCCTGTGTTTTTTGAAGAGGCCTACAAAACAACAATTGGTTGTTGAAAACCCAAAAAGTTTGAGCCTCATACCTTTACTTTACCGAGAATCTCTATGCCTCGTGCCCTACGGATGTCCTTTGTAGAGTATAAGACAGAGATGAACGACCAAAGTCCTTGCTGCGGGTATTCGCGGAGGACAGCAACGATGAGAGCTGAGAGAATTTCATACACCTGTAAGTTTTTATGATCCACTCGCGAAACGATTTGCGGGAATGCTGATAACCACTGTGAACCGGACCTCCATTAATCAGTCATATACATCTTCTCCAGGATAGTTACTCGCCTTATAAACAGGGGTGCTTGATATAGCTTGCTTGATACTGTCATTGAGTGCCAAGAAAGGATCTACAGCACTCTTAATTGGATCCGTCTTCCTCTTGTCAATCTTCCGTCCATCTGATTTTCTGGGACCCGTCGCATTTTCTTGTTCTACTTCTTCGCCCATATCCAGCCAGATAGTCAATATTCGAGGTATTGTCTGGTACGCATATTTGGACCCTAATCGGATCGCAGTAACATAAGATCGCGCAGTGTAGAGATTCATTCGACGTCCTTGGCTTGAAGTCTACGTAAGCGGCACTGACGGTGCTCATGATGATTTTATAACACGTACTTTCCGTGCTTCTCAGACGAGCTCAGCCGTTTGAAGCATTCGTCTTGGAATCGACCAGCATGAAAATGCGCGCTCTCCATACTAAAGCCGAATTGTCAATAATCAGATTGAAGGGTATGGGTTGTGCTCACTCCGATAAACTTTGTGCCAAGTCTGAGAACTCCTTAGCTACTACATTTGCATCAAAGCGGTCGGATTCTCGCATCCAACACGCTCTGAGAAGGCGCGCCTACAAAACCTATTAAGTATGCTTTTCATATAATGCACCTCTTCTCTCTCACCTTCGCTTCCACGCGATGCAGCTCTGCGTCATCGAGTTCAACGTCGTCAGAAAGGTCAATGACACCTTGGGATAGCATAATACGCCTTTCCTCCGATACTCTGAGAGCGTTGTCTAATTCATGTAGAGCTCGTAAGGGTTCACCTGACTCTTTAACGAGCTTTGCACTTTGGTAGAATGTCAATGGCGCTTGATGTTCTTGAGCCTGAAGAACGGCACTGTATGCCGTTTGAGAGTGTCCGGATTTTCTGGCCAGTTTTGCGCTGTCGAGCCACGCTCTTCCTATGGCACGTTTAAAGATAGCAGACGTAGTTTGGCTTTTAATATAGGAATGTCAACAGCTGAAATTCCCAGTGGTAGTAAAACACTGACCTCAATGAGAACGTTGTTCTATGAGCACTTAGCAGAGGTTCCCGAGTTCGAAATGTAGGAAGAGTGGAATGCATACGCTGTGATAAAAAAGAGAACAATTCCGAAAGAAGTTGCGTCCGTGACCCGCCCTTTCTGACGCGCAAGACAGTGGAACGGATGCTTTCGATATCCCTTATCAAATGTAACTTAAGGACAGCATCATAAGACCTCCGGTATCCTGTTTCTCCGGCAGCGGCGATAGGTTTGCCTAGCTGTAGTCTGGTAGCAGCAATGGTTTCAGAAAAGCGAGTATCATCGTCGGACCTGGAGGCTAGTAAAAGGCGAGCAATCGACATTTCCCAAGTCTCCTCCTGCCTTTGTACGATTTCTTGTACGAATTCCCAGTCTCCGTTCATCCACGCCCCCTCCACACGAAAGCCTGCCAACGAGCCTTCCCACTCTGGATTGCGTACTAAAATGCCTTGTATGTGTGTTCGAAGACTGTCTGGACCACATTTGAGATAAAAGCACCAAAATTTTAACATTTAGTAGCTCACCATAGTGACCAAGGTTTCGGAGGCATCGAAGAAGCCCTAAATGATAGTCCAGTCTATCTGGAGCCTGCTGCAATCTAACTTCCCAGCAACTCTGGGCAGAAGTCCATCTTCCAGTACTTTCATGCTGTCGGATTTGGTGCTCAAGTGTTGGCATGGTAACAAGTACTGCAATTCCTTCCATTCCATCGGGTTCGTCAAGATGCGCATATATTTCGTGAAGACGATCGTAATACGTTTGCAAATTTTCGTGAGGTGTGCCTCCGGTCTTCAAAGAGAGGATTTGCTTCTCGAAGTTCATTAGCGATCGGGCATAAGATTGAGAATGAAAGGCGGCCTTCGCGATCAGAACCTGGTCGATACTCGCGAGAATGGAATCGACACGGGTGACCTGGAGTTCTGCGTCTAATATCGCAGGATCAACTCGCGTCCTTTTCTTGCTATTCCGCTTCGGTAGCACATTTTGTCGAATGATGCGTATCCATTTGTTCAAGTGGTCCATCAACATAAAGATAGCCTGCCCTGTATTAGCCAAGGCAAAGTCACAACAAAGTCATCGTACGTACCTGTGCACTTAGCATACGTTTCTCTGGAGTAGAATTGCTCGTTTCATCAATTTGGTCCTCCAATACAGAGATGATTTCTGCTCGAATCTCGTGAGTGTCAGTATCATTGCCTGATACAAGGATATTCAGAACTAAATGAGGAAGAAGCTGGCGGGCCACTCCAACATCTTTGTTACGGACAGCCGGTCGGAATGGTTCGAAAATGGTCCGCGCCATATTTCCATTCGTTCGAGTTATGAGGTAGGTCACCCACAGTTGTAACCATTCTCTGTAAGTTTTTTGAGATGGATAAAGAGGGATACAGACATCGACTGGGCCTTTCATATTTCCCGTCGAAAATCTTGCCTCTAAGAGTGGGGTCACAGTTTCTAATACATGTTTAGGCAGTGATGTCCACCTGCCGCGAGTTTTGAGGGATAGAGAATGTCCAGAACCAGTAGGAAATGCAAGCTCGGAGGTGAATTTGCAAAATTTGAGTAGCTCTTGGATGGCAAAGGCAAGGTGCTTTTGATATTTAATATCGCTTGTAGATCGGAATGCACTGACCAACGTATTTTCGACAAGATGTAGAGCAAATTGTATAGCTTCGTTCTCGTCGGTATAGTTTGTAAGGACAACCATATGGCGATCACGGAACTTCATGTCGAATCGATCCGGATCTGCTGCACCCAAAATCCCTAAACATTCAAATGCCAAGAGTCGCAGGTGTTCCATGTTGTCTCCATCACGGCAAATGACTGTCAGCAAAGATGTTACGATCGCACTGACCAGAGGATTGAAGACGTCACCGGAGGCTAAACCCTGAATCAAAGACATGTATTGTTGCAACATAAACGTCTTCAACTCTTCCATGGCTTGTCCAACGACAGTGTTGTTGTCAGACATTGCCCTGTCCAGTATTTGTTCTAGGCGCTCATGGACTGAGGAAGAGTTCCTGATTGTTCGCAACTTCTTCGCGTACACCCTCAGTTCGATTATGGATGAAGGATCGACTATCTCGTTTGCATGATCCCCTATGTGTTCGAATGCCTCCTCGAAGATGTAAACCATGATGTCCTTCACGACGTTGCGCCCGAGGGCATCTAATGAGGGCCAGGCCGCTACCAACGCTGCCGTTGTTGGACCTACGTGCGGACCCAGATCGTTGAGAGCTAGGGTTTTGAAGAAAGTTTCCCACGTCTGCAATGCCGAAACGGACAATGCTGGATCGCCAACTGTCGTTTGTAAAGTCGCCATAATCTTTTCCATGTAATGTCAGTGTGAACATATGACAAGTTGTTGCCGATAACTCACCTGCGGCGCTACAGCATTCACAGAAGAACCGACTTCTTCCAGAAGTTTGCCTAGGCCACGTAAGACTTGACATTTCGTGTCATTCGTTTTACGACCATACACGTTCTGAAGTACATCGTTTAGAATGGCAATAATACCGAGGACAAACCCCCTGAGAAAATGCCCAAGGCGTTGTTGCTGTGAGCGCTTTCCTTTGTGCGAAGTGCTTAAGCAAAGCTCCACTTTTCTGATTGCATCTCTTGCCTGAAAACGGATCTTTGAGTAATTAGTAAAAACGAAGAAAGGGTCTCTTACATTTTCAGCAGAACGCTCATCGTGATCGCCCATAGCAATCACGAGATCTCCGAGTAGAGGCATGATATAACTCCTGACAATGTTCTGCATTCCGATTTCAGCATTATTTGCCGCCTCCTTGAGTGAGCGTAGGATGAGATCCAAAGACTTTTCAGTTTCCTGAATGCCGTTTAAGAGAAAGACTTGTGCTAGGACTTCAGCGGGTGTATTGAGGAATAAACTTGAGACACTTCTGCCCAGTTCTTTTTGAAGGTAGTTCAATGCAGTCATATTCCGTGATCCAAATAACTTGGGTACGGTATGAGGTAACGTGACAGAAAGAAATTCGTTATGCGATAACGAAAGAAAGCGACAGGACTCGAGCAGTGAATTTGGCCTTTGTGCGACATTAGAAACGATGAAGTTCGAAATTCGTTGTAAATGAGGCGAAACGAGCGCATATGGTGTCTTTCTATGGTATTTTGCCAAGGATAAAAGCTGTAAGCTGAACGTCAGTAGCGCTAACAAAAAATGACCAGAGCGTGACGTTCTTACCTGCGTAAATGCGACCGCCCTTAACAAAATGCTGGCAGAGTCAAGCTGGGTGAAGAAAATGAACAAGACATTTTCTAAGTTGTCCGGCCGCGAGATCTTTCCGACGGAGCCCAAGGAAATGAGGCAAGTCTCCTTAACAGAATCCTTTTCGACAGCTAAAATATCATCGAAAATCTTGACCATCGCTTTTAAATGCCGACTCCTAGTTGAGCTAGGACCTGCTCTTTCATACAATTCACTGAAAGAATACAAAGCACGTCTAGTAGAGAGTCAATCTCGTGCTCTAAAAGCAATTTATACACGTACCCCGATGCCAACCTGGTCGATCTTGAGCCCTCTTTTAAACCGTGAGATACAAGCCGTAAAGTAGCGGCATGTGCTTCTTCAGTTAGTGCTTCATTTTGATGTTTTAAAGCCACATTGAGTGCGTCGAATGCAGCTCGTTTGACGTTTCCTGTTACGTCATCTTCTGACCCGTCCAAAATACACGATATGCAAGATAGATATGTTGGGGCTAGAGAAATGTTTCCCAGACTATTTTGTGAAGTAGCTTGGTGACACAATTCGATATCAGGATGGGCCAGGAGGCACGCTAAAGATTTCAACGTTGAAGCAGCGTGCAATCGGTACGAAGATGAAGTCTCCTTTAAGGGTCTGAGCCATACAGTTCAGCAAAAGAAGATAAAATGATGAGAGTATAATAGCTGCGCTTACTTGCTTAATTTTCTAATCAATTTATCCATGAGCATTGGCGCCCAACCAGAGTCGTCCACCATCCCTTCACGATCCTCCCAGAGTTCTTCTGGTTTGAAGAGCTGAACTTGTAGAAGGCGCAGGACTTGGGACATCCTGTAACTTCCAGCCCGTTTGCGTTTCCCTAGAGCAGGATTCAGGACTGTACTACTAGCGTTAATTCTTAAAAGTTCTTCCCGCAACAGAGACATTGAAGGTAAATCTGAATTGTCAACGAGCTTCAGCAAGCTATCAAGAGTAGGGTGATCGATTGCATGGATCGAGGAGCGTAAAGCCGAAGCACTGGCTTCCTGTATAACCCTCAATTCAATTGACGACAATCCTAAATCGGAATTGACTCACGAGTAGGCTTGTGTCCTCGGGTGTGCACTGTGCGGCCAGTTCAGCTACCAAAGAAATAGCGCTCACGGGTCGGAGAGACGACTCGCGCATTTGAAAAAACTTTATTAAAGCCTCGTCGACAGATATTGCTTCAATGGTACCATCTTTGTTCCGGAGGCGGTGCAACAAGATTGTGCTGGGAATGAAAGCTATTGCATCGTCGTACGTCAAATTGTTGCTTAGAATAACGGATGTTATTTGGTCTATGAGGGAAGAAAGAGAGGCCATCCGAAGAACGGTCGGTAGAACTACCACTTGCGACATTAACAAGTCAAATGTTCGGCGTAGCACACCATGATATTGACGATGGATATTGGTATTCGTGGATCGCGCCGCAGAAGAGCATAGAATTACGCTCGCAATTTGGGTTAGGTCTGTCAGGGCATTGCAAAGTTCTCCGATCGTTTTCAGCTTGACACCGATGCCTTTTTCAACGGAGAAACTCTGGTTTCATTACTTCAGTGATCGTATACATGGTTATGAATTTACTAACGACTGTCAGGTCCAAATCCCACGTTTCCGAGGCCCATGCATCCAGAACACCTATAAGCATTTCGTAAGGGTTTGAAGAAATGAATTCCAATGAGGAAAAACATACTGGCCAAATTCTCAATTATGTTTAACGTCAAACCACTACCTTGATTATTTGTGATCCCGAACGCCATGATAGCTGTTCCCGTAGCTCTGGCGGCCTCGCGTCTCAAGGCATGAGGAGTCTCAATGAGCGGATCCATCGTGGGGTCCCATACTGTCCACGTCCAAAGAGTGGAAAGAAGTGAGAAAAGTCGTTCGAGAACGACGAAGCTCCGTGGGTCTGACGCTGTAAACAGGTCATCAACGTAAAGCGCGGCATGCTCGATGGCCGACAAGCTGGCTTTGCAGAGCTGGATTTTGTTGTCTATTGTGCTCCATACGTATGGACTTTGTTCGGGAAAGTTACTGAGAACACTTTTACAGAGCTCAAGAATCAATGAAATCCAAGGTTCCTTCGAGGACGCGGGTATACGTTCCAAGCTCTTGTTCTCTTGAACAAGCCTTTGAAGAAACTCTGAGAGGTCTTGCGCAGATCGAAAGGAGGAGGCGGAGACTGGAGTTGGGGGGACAGTGTCAGGCATCAGCCGTGTAGAATGTGCGAATGCATGTGGGCGTTGGAAGGAGTGGGCTTGCTTGGAAATTCTGTTCGTCGTTCGATCTCGAGACGCGGGTGTGACCCTATCACATGCTGTGACCACTCGTGTCGCGTCGCGTCGCCGGAGTCGCTGGCTCCTAGCCAAGCAGTGGCAAGCGAACGCGCAGATTGTCGCTTCGTGTTTTTCTTTCATCGCCATTCCCCGTTATATACTTATCCAAGAGCATATAGATATTCACATATACTTGTATTGTCTAAGCCCGAAATTAATGGGTGAGTTTAGATTTATAGTTGAAGAGAAATTAAGATTCGAAGGTTAAGGTCAAATTTGGGATGTATTAAGCTAACGGACCGAATATTGGGGTGAAGTAGCGCAGAGAGCTGAGTTAAAGTATCGAATATATTGGCGTTTCCCCTACTTTATACAGCTCTTAGATCATGTGAGCAAATATCGGAATATATATACAAAAAAATGAATGAAGATCCTCTAGTAATTTCAACCTCTATTCTTCTGAGTTTCTACCAACACCAACGTAAGGGTATTGATACTTTGTCTGCGTACAGCTTAAAATATACATATAAATATATAGCGAGCTATTTCCTTCCTGAACGCCTCTTTTCCCTAGTCTTCTCTCTTTCCATCTGCTTCTGTTCGGCCCTCTCGCTCTCCAGAGTAGAGAACACCTTGTTCATTTTATCAGTATACGATCGATCGCGATCTTGTTGCTCCTTGTGCTTCACAGAAGACAAGAACCGTGCGTCTTTCCTTAACTCTCGGATTGCTCCCTTTCGTTCTTGCTTGTATTGGTAGCGTAATTTGGACGCAGCAGCGCGTTCGTGGTCCGGATCGTTTTTGCGCAAGTAACTCGAAGACGTGGATTCAAACTTGGGTAAGTACGTTGCAATTGGAATGGGTTTATGTCCTTGTAATGTGAGTTGGCGTTTTGATTGTCTTGAAAACTTCAGCAAGCGGCTAATGATTTCTCTGCTACTAGAATACATTTTCTAAAAATAAAAAAGAGAAGTTAGCTTTTGACTTGGAGTCATCAACAAGGAGCGCGCACCTTAAGTTGTGCAGATGCGTGATCCAGCTTAATCTCGTCAAGAATGGCTATGATTGGATCGAAGAGCTCGGTAAATCCATCAAGGCCCTTGTAAATGTCTGCAAATCGTCCAAAGAGATCCAACGTCAGGGACAGTAAGTCAACTCTTTCCTGATCCTCTGAGCTTTCCCCGCCTTCACGAAGGATGTTGAGCAAGTGGGGTTTCCTGGGAACCAATCCTTTTATGGCTCTCCCTCTGCTATCCGCTTCCTTTGATGAGCAAGGGAACACATCGGGGCAAGCAGACCATCCAGGAATCTTCATAAGGTCAGAGAATCCGTGCGGCGAGAGATACAGAAGAGATCGTATGAGGAATGGAACCACTTCGGGAACGAATCGTTTCGAGAAAGCCTCATACTGGAGGAAGAGCGTACACAAGAACAACCCGATACAAACGTCTTCCAGAGAACGAATCTGCGCTAACGCAAGGTATTCTCCCATGAGCAGGCGGGCGGGAGAAACAACATGATGGTTCATGTCGCTCGTTGGCCATATCTGTGTTATGAGCCAGAAAAAGGCGAGCTCGGGAGTCCCGGGCCATGTCTTCGAGCTTGATGAGCTTGAGCCCTTGGATAATCCATGCGCCAAGTTCTTTTGCATGACTTTCAGCTTTGAGATGAAATGTTCAGCGGATGTGATCGGGTATGTTGTTGAGAGGGAAAAGATATGGGATGATAAGAGAGGAAGCGTGGTAAATGAATCTGAATGCGTCGCGGCGGAATGTAAGATGTAATCGATGAGAACCGTCATAAACGTCTACGGGTATTGTGAGACTTTGACCCGAGAACTTGTGTGAGCAGCGCACCTGAAGCTTATGTTTATTTTCTTTATCCAAGCTGGGATGGTACAGAGCACGGATCCGTTGAACGACAACGAGCACATCCTTAGCCTCGAGCTCATCAACTATCTCAAGAAAATCTTCGAGCGATTCCGGACAGGGGAATGTGAACGGAAGCTCCTCTTTCTTCTTCCCTTTGTCTCGATGAGTTTGCGGTGATTCATGCTGGTCGTTTTCTGCAGGTGAAGAAACAGACTCATCATCGTCAGATGAATCGTCTTCGCTGACCTCGTCTTCGACCTCCCCATCTGAGTCTTCGTTCGAGCCTCCCTCTTCATCATCCTTGCCGACCAAACCCGCACCAAGCGAGTCCCATTCTTCATCTTCTCCCATAAAATCGTCTTCCAGATCATCCCCTCCGGTCTTCCTCCGACGCTTTGGACGACCGGTCGGACCTTCCTCCTCACTTTCACTATCACCTTCTCCCATCATGCGCCTCTGGCGCTTTCGCTCCGCCCTTTCAAGGGTTTCTTTCGCTTCCACCGCAAGTTCCTCTTCGGTCTTCGTTCGATCCTTTGGCTTTGCCCGCTTATCGAGTGCAAGCTCACGGACGTGAGCATCATAATTGAGGTCGTCGTCTTTCGTCTCTTTCATGACTTTAGAAGAGATTAGGTCTATGGGATTTTCGAAAAGTAGACCACGTATATCATTCAGCTCTGCGTCCAATCTCTGTCGCATTTCCGAGTCTTCCACTCGTTGGGCTTGCCGCTCGGCCTGTTTCAAGAATCAGTATTCTGTATAACCAGTTATTGAACTTGAACGGGCGACAGACTTTATAATGTTTGCTTTTAGCAATAACTTCGGACATTACTTCGGCCTTAGTTTTTTTTCGAGGGGGCTAAAGTATTTTCTGTAAGCCCATTTTTACAAACTCTGTGCCACATATATACGCGTACCTCATCCATATTGTCGTCAGTCCCAGGATCCTCAAAGCCACCAAAATGTGCGGCAGCAACGGTCTGGTCGTCGATTTTGCCTAAGAGATGCGCATGAACTGACCGATACCCGCATTGAGTGAGAAAATTGGCCGCATACCATCCGATTCCGAGTTATCATCCAGTCCAAGGCCCGTAACGTCAAAGTCATCCAATGCAGAAAGGCTCCTGCCATAATGTGTTAAGTCATCTTCGTCCTCCAAGTTGAACACTGCTCCTTTCGAAGCCCGTTGTCTCTCCTTCGTGAATCGTTCAAGCATCCGCTCCTCGAGTGACATGGATGGGTCATTTTCACCAAATCGTCTATCGATAAACCCTCCTGCTCGGTTTTTCGTTTCATGCTCAATAAGCAGCGTCTTCTTCCTCTGAACCATTATCAGCGATTTAGGTTGACGTACTATCTGAGACGATGACTTACCTGTTCGATCCCCACTTGTTTACTTTTAAGTGGATGACCAACAGCTCCTTTGACTTTCCTTCCTGCAACGTCGTGCTTCAATTTGGTGACTTTGACGTCGAACGGATTAAGCTTTGCATTTATTTCTTGAAGCTTGCGAGCTCTTTTGTCCTTGTCCATCTCGCGCGGGTTGCCATGTTTACGCTTCTTTTTCGACTGAGATTTATTGTTGATCCCTGCCTGGTTAATGGCCGACTTCAGCTGAGAAAGCTGGGAACCCTTTGGCATAATGATTGAGAGCTGGCAACCTGAGCATGAGCAAAGGGGGGGGGGGGGACTCCGACTTGGAACAAACTTTTTGGGTGAACTAAGATCGGCGTGTGTGCCTCCAAAAAAGGTAATCCGGCTTCACGCTACTTCGCCCAAGCTCTGTAGAAACCCTTTCTTCCGGGAAACCTTCTGCGTCTGCCAACCCCGTCCTTGATTTTGACTTCGATAAGCTATCAAGTCCTTGGACGAAATGTCCTTCCTATCTTTTGTCAAACCTATCGCCTACATATCCCTACCTGTCTTTGTCCTCCGTACCGTCAGCAACGCACATCCTTTGGGCCGTTACTATGTTCGTCTTGGCCTCTACTTATCTGCGATGGGCATCTGCTCCGTCTGGGGCGCCTTAGCATCTGCCGGTATGACGGTAATGGGTCGTAGATTTGACATCAACTGGTTCGTCGCGCGAAGTTTCTACACACTGGCAAGTAGGCTACTGGGTATCACCATCGAGGTCGATGGGGAGGAGCATTTATCGACCCGTCCTGCGGTCTTGCTTGGGAACCACCAAAGCATGTTAGACATCCTTATTCTTGGTCGGTGAGCCTATTCTCGAAATTTTTCTTGCTATATGTGTGTTTTCTAACGTAATCGGCACTTGCCAGGGTCTTCCCGAAGCAAGCATCCATGACAGCGAAGAAGGAATTGCAATGGATGCCCTTACTTGGGCAATTCATGAGTTTATCAGGCGCAGTATTCATTGACAGGAAGAACAACGCAAGTGCAGTCCGATCCGTCGCAGAGGCCGGACGTGCCATGAAAGAACGCAAAACATCGATATTCGTATACCCCGAAGGAACACGCACCTTGAGCGAGAAGCCCGACTTGCGACAATTCAAGAAGGGCGCATTCCATCTGGCAGTGCAAGCCGAAATACCCATCATCCCCATAGTTTCTGAGAACTACTGGCGTCTTTACCACAAAGGTGTGTTAGATCCTGGGACGTTGAGGATCAAAGGTGCGATAGTTCATTTCATCCATTTTTTCTTCTTCGAATACTAAACTTCTTTTAGTCCTTCCTCCGATTTCCACGACTGGATTGACCTCATCTGACGTGACGGAGCTCGCTTCGACGGTCAGGACCAAGATGCTGGAGACGTTGTTAGAGCTGGCTGAAGGGAAGGGGAAAGAGCCTGTGCGGGACGATCGTAGCCCTCAGCTCGTGCCCGTACCACAACCACAACCTCAACCACAGCGCGAAGTTGAGAGCCCAGAACGAGCGCAGCCGAAAATCTTTGAGACGACTTCATCTTCTGACGAAGCTCCGCTGACGGCCGCACTTTCAGTCGACACATCGACGATCAGAACAAGGCGCAACGGTAATGGCGGTGGAGGTGACAGAGGTCCGGAGACGGAGTCCGATGATGGGATGGTACTCGTTGATAGGCCAGAGACACCTTATTCTTAATGGGACGCTTGCTTCATGTTGTGGATTTGTTACGACATCTGGCCTCATGCCCTTGTAGGAATCTGAGAGACCATATGTTGCAAAATTTTATTTGGGTTTAGACTGATCGTTCGGCCGGGAGACTTACCGTCGGCAACTTGGGACGGTGATTACGTTCATTCGCGCCGTTCAAGTTATAGCTGTTATAGCGAGTTCTCATTCCTTTGAGAGCCTTTTAGGCCGGCTCAAAGATGCAAAGAAATATCATTCGATTTCCCAAAAATAAATACATTTCGGCCGACTCGCTCTCACAGCTGCTGCGAGGCCAACCCACGAGAGCGAAAAATAGCGTAAAGTCGGGTCAAGTGCGCGCTAAATGGCGCCGGGTGGCTGAGCCGCAGAGGGGTCCAAACGGATGCATATGGTCAGCGTAGTAAGAACGTAGGACACGCTCGCTTCTTCCATGCTGGATCTTTCCCGTACCATATGCTCCAACGAAATGGACACACCCTTCCCCTCCCGGTCTGCTCTATATATGTTTCCTCGTTTCCTTGCGTTCTCAGCGTAGTTAAATACCTGCTTGGTGATCATGGTCTAACGTTCTCGCTCTCGCTTTGTCCTTCCGCCATTCCCGCCCCGCACCTACGTCCCAACTAGTATGTCTACAGTAAGCCTTCCTTCCTATCGGTATGAACCTAGGGAATCAGAGCATTTGCTCGCACGAAGAAGTCGAGCCGGAAGGCCGCAAGGGAGCTTTACAAGGAAATCTCGATCCGGGGATGTCGTTCTCAAGCTGACTGGTCTGCAAAGGCAAGACGAAACATCGCCGCCAGAGTACAATCGGGGGGATCTTATAAAGGGCTCGATAGAGCTCAAAAATGCGACTTCGGTCACAGCTGTAGACGTCAAGGTGAACACTCAAATGTTTGGACGCACACACTCACGCTCGACGTCTGACTGTATGCTGGATTATAGGTCGAAGGTTCTTTAGCAATCCGAGAGATTGCAGAGGGTGGGACGAGCTTTTCTTCGCTGTGTCTTGACTCGCAAAGACTATGGAGTCAAGACGCTTCGGAACGTCCCTGTCCACAAAATCAGTTCAGCTTCGAATTGGCGCTTCCTCAGACATTCTCCGACGGAAAAGCCACGTACTTACTTCCCCCAACATACGAAGCTTCCCTCTCCGGCGTTCCCGGATTCCATGCTGAAATAAACTATTCGATAACAGCCACCATCTCCACCAATTCAAAAAGAAAAGTCAATTTATTCGGTCTGATGAGCCCGTAAGTCCGTTCAAGACGTACTTTTCGTCTGAGCGTTTATGATATTTTGGCAGGATCGTGTCGACCCCAATTGTGCTTCGACCACGGTCAAGGCCACCTCTTCCGCTTCCGGCGGGCTTCCCCGACAATTATACTCATCCTTCACAACTGCGGACGGATGAGTGGACAATGCACACGGCCACAATTCGTTCCAAAGTCCCTCGGAGGGATGACATCGCTGTTCAGGTATGCAACTTGAATGCACTGACACGCTGATGGACGGCTCACCTTTATTCCTCTAGCTATATCTGCCGGCGGCGCATTGTTTTAGTATTGCGGAGCCAATGCCGTTCCATATCTTCTTCCTGTCCTCGGCCTTCTCATTGGCGTTCTTCCTGCCCTTTGCGCCTGTGTCCATGCGATCAACGCCCAGTCCGCCCTATAACGGAAACACGCCTCTGACGAAGCCCGGTGTGGCACGGATCCAGCTTCTTCGCCAAACCGCAGTCGATGTCCGGAGCATATCGAAGCGAAGTATTCCCGCACGGGGCAATAATACTGATATCTGGAAGACGGTGAGGCTTTCGTACCCTCAACGAAGCAAGAAGCAGCACGAGGATGACAACTGAATACGCGTTATATCAGGAACACATCGGAGAAGGAGTTTTCCGGCGAGATGATTCAGAATTGGGTGGCGGCCAGGATTGGGTTTCGTGGTCAGGGGCGATCAAAGTGGATAGAAGTGTGAGTGTGGGCAGCTTCAAAGCAAGTGGACTTCATGTTAGGGTGAGAACCAAGACTTGACAGTTTTTCCGGCTTTCGACTTTCTGAGTTTCTCGAATAGGATTTCATCAGTTTCTCGATGAACCCCAGCGACCCGGGGAAATCGCCCTTCGCTGAGGTAAGAATGATTGTTCCGGTGAGACTAGTCACGGATGGGTGGTCGGCAGAGGTGTATGGAGCAGATGCGGGTGGGCGGGCTTACGCAGACTCGATTGGAGTACCTAGCGTGTACGACTACGAGCACGAGGCTCCGGAGCTGTCGTATGGTGAGTAAAGAGGCACGTGGAGATTGTTCGAGTTGTTGAGTCAAGTGAGGCCAACGTACGTGGGGAAAGTGAGGTGTGTCTGGTGGTGTTTAGCGGGAGATTTTGGATGAAGGAGGGTACCACAAAACAGTCAAAGAAGACGCCTAGATTGGAGAGACAACGTGTATTACTACGTCCCCACCTGTTTTCGCGACTGCAGCCCGCTCTCTGAATTTGAGTCTGTCTTCTCGCGTGTGCAATTCATTTTGCTAAAGCACAAAGTCTACGGAGAGGTTGGGATTGAATACACCAGCGGTTCACGTTCATCGTCGTAGATCATATTGATATTCGTCATCAACATCAACCCGAAATAACTGCCAGTAGTGTTGCGAGCATCGTTGGGCGTGCGCGATACGCCCAAACGTGCGTCGGACTAATAGTGAAACATGGAAAGTAAGTGTACTAGAGAGTCGAGAGAGAAGGAGAACGTGCATTTAGCATTTGGGTCTCACTCCCGAAAAGGAAATAGGGTGGATTCGGGGGTGTTGATGATGATTTACTCCGGCGTCTCGGCTGAATTTACCACAGTACAGCACTTGAGCTTGTACTTATTACTGTCTTCACCTCTCCAATTAATATTTAACTGGCCGATGGTTCACCCCTCACCTCATGAAAGACTTTTCTTTTCTTCCCTCTTCCCTCTTCCCTCTTCCCATCCCCCTTTCTCCCGGATTGCTCCCTCTTCTAATTGACTAAGTTTCAAGTCTGAAATCCACATTCTTGTTTGCTTCACGACGTCACTTCACCACTCTTGTCTTTCCTGCATCAATCTGCTCTCGTCGCCCTCGCCGTTGGTTCACAATGAATGCTTCACCCATCACATTCTCTCCAACCTCCCTGCCAGGTACGCTTATTTATCCGCTTTGAACACCCTCGCTTTGATCCGTAAACTCATAAACGTACTCGCTAGATTGCTGGGGTCACAGAGGTGTACGTCTCTAACACTGGAACTGTTCCACATGATACTCATGCTACCTATGTCCGCCGGATTCACCCCGATCCATGTATTCGAACGCACTTCGCGTTGCACAATCCATTTCGAATTTCAATCCTTTGGAAATGCACCGAATCACAGGCTTCGGCTGCTTTTCCGGAGAACAGCCTGGCAAGCTTCGAAAAGGTAAGACAACTTCCTCTTTGCTTTGGTCGTCGGTCGTGTGCTCATCTGCAATGATTCGCAGGCGATTCGGGATGGGAGTGAAGGCATAGAGAGCGGTAACGTGTCTCTCTAATGAAGGATGTGCGCCCGAGCGCCCCGTGACCGTATCTCCAGACGTCCATGTCACTAAAGACTCCGTCATCCTAATGTTCCACGATCCCAGTACGTAATCCCTCAAAAGAAGTGAACGATGTCGATCCAGGCTGCTGACTAGACTTTAAGGTTTGGATCGTACGACGGATATGACAGGTTGTGTCGTAGCTTATCTGCTTATCAACTTCTCCCTGCTTATATCACCCTTAGGTTTTATCAGAGAAAAGAACTGGCATGGCCCCGATGGCATCGAGCAAGCTAGGACCAAGAAGGAACCTAAGCAATCTATCCCGACGTTTGCTGAAACTGTTGGTCTTTTAATGAAGGCACGTTTCTTGCAGCCAATTACAAATGCCTCCATGCTCAAATCAGAGTTTAGGAGGAAAACCGCCATGTCAGATTCGACATTGACATTAAGGTTTATAATGAACCTCAGCGACTCTTTAGCCTGATGCACAAGATCATTTCGTCGTATGAGAACTGGGAAACGCTGCTCGCCCCACGCCTTGTTCTCGGATTGTGGCATCCGAAATACGTTGAACCCGCAAAGACGATACTTCCCTACTGCACACGGTCGCACATAGGCAAGAGTCCCTACATCGCTCGAAAGTTTTTCTGGGACGGATGCGACGCGTTTTCCATGAGTTTCATGGCTCTCCAGACTTTTGAAGGAGAAAGGTATGCAATTAGCTTTCTTTTAGTTTTAAAATTCACATACAGACTCGGAACAGGTTCAGGAAAGAATGCAAAGCCGCGGGCAAGAAGATCATGGTCTGGACTGTGAACGACCCGCGTAAAATGATGGAGGTAATTTGAGTTCTTGAGGAACAAAATTCATTCTTGCTGAACTTTTTCTCAGTGCATTCGTTGGGAAGTTGATGCTGTGATCACGGATGTAACTAAAACTTACCTCGACCTCAGAGCGTCTGTCTTAGGTGCGTTGCTTCGAACTACCTGTCACTGACTGGCACTCGTTCTCATTGAGATGTTTCCAGCCGACTATGCCAAAGCCGATGCTTCACATGGAAAGTTCTTCATGTGGACGAGTATCAATTATTACTTCCCATTCCAATTAATGGACTGGAGTCTTAGTTACTCTCATTTGAAGAAGATCGGAGGGCCTTTCGAGCCATGCGAGGCTCCTCCACAAGCAATCAAGGTTTAGGTGTACTTAAGGCTGTTTGGTTTCTTTCCCGTTGATTTCTTTTCAGTGAACGATACCTCCTGATCCTATTCAAGACTACGCTTTAGATGTCCTACCGTCTCCTCTCCTCCCTTTTCACCTTTTAGAAATCGAAACAACGTGTACAGCTTATATTTACCCCTGCTATCATGTACAGAATCCGAATCCTATAGAATTGAATAGTTGTCTTATCAAGATCAAGACTGACGTCTGGAGTGGCGTAAAAAAAGGTCCAAAAGATTGTGCTGACTAATCAATTATACGTGACGACATGGCCCGCTTTGGGGGAATTGCCAAACAGATCTAGAGTCAACTAAACTTGCTCTCTCGCGCTCACACCCGACCACATGCTCTCAGGGCTCGTCCTCGACGGCTCCGTATCTACCGTGGTAGTCTTCATCACTGACTCGACTCGACTTCTTCACTGGCATAGATATGGCTACTCTATCATCGTCTGATTCACCAGGACCTTCGACACGAGCTCGACGCCATCACAAGCGAGTCTCACTTTCCCGGCTTTCGTCGGATACGAACGCGTCCTTGCCACCATACCGGTCTACACTCCCAACTATCGAACCCTTTGACGAGCCGCCAGAGTACCCCGATAGTGCCGAGGAGGCAGATGAGGAATCGGACATTCACCCGTCACATTTGATTTCGCCACCTGTGTCGCCGAAGCAGTTGCAGAGGCGGCGCAAGTTCTTCAGGTCCATCTCGCAACCGAGGCCCTCGAACATATACGCCAGCTCCCAAACACAATCTGATATATTTTTGGATGTGCGTACTTGTTGCATTCAAGCCCTATATTATGTCTAAAAGATTTGGCGATAGAAAATCCTTGAACGGTCTGTCGCCGCGCTGGAGTTATCGAACACGCTCCTTCAAACGTCTATATCGTCGGATGCTGCCAAGTCAGAAGAGGATAGTGTGCCAGAGTATCGCCAACAAGATCTTCCACCGGATTTAGGCTCCAGAACTTTGAAGGATAGGCTTCGAGATAATAGGAGAATGCAGGAGCGATGGCTGGAAGACTTGGATGGCCTTACCAGGGACGTAGATGACTTCTGCGGGTCTCCTTCGCGCTCGAACCGTATGAGTACACCAAGACGGAGGAAATTGACGAACGATTCTGAGCAATCAGTAAGCTCGAGCTTGCCGTCATCAGGGCTACCTCAGAGGAAACCACGTCGACGTTATTCAGTCGATATCGCCGCCAGTTCGGGTTCAGGCCCGGCTGGGGGTCTTCAGTTGGCTGCTGATGCACATCGATTGTATTCCCATCCTCCCAGGGCGATGACCCAGTATGTTCACGCCGATGCAGTATTCGGAGAGAAGGCCGGGGATTCGCCGTCTAATCATACGATCCTCTTGCCATCTTTAAATGGTCTTCGTTCAGCTTCTCACGTATCTGACTACAGTTCTCCGTCGTCATCGGCATGGTCCCCACCGCCCCCTTCGTCACCCTCGCCATCAGCTTATGCCAGGTTAGCTCGGCACGCAAGTCGGTCACCTTCGTCCTCCAGATCCCCGTAAGTTTTATCCGCAACTTTTCAATGCATCGTAGACGTAATTGCTTATTTGGAATGACGTTGATATGCTCGGTATCCATTTACGTTGCAGAAGCGTGTCCAGGTCATCCAGCCTTACTTATCGCCAAAGGTCTAGCTCCCGTTCTTCCCACCAACCATCATCGCCGCATTTGCCACGACTCATTCCCCCGCCTATAGAAGAGCTCCCTTCTCAGTCCGAGTCATCGAGTTCCGATAGCACTCATCCTTTCCAGACCGTCGAGACCCTCCGCAAAATTCTTGATCATCAATCAAAGTCCCAGAACGACAAAGGCAAAAGCCCAGAGAGAATGGCGACGCCACGAATGCCTTCGTTTCAGCCGCGTTCACCGCCGGTCGTACCTGTGTCCAGCACGTCCTCAACGACCACGAGCGTTTCGAAATTGTTCACAAAGAATTCGCATTCGACGACGTCCCGGCCTCGTTCACCCCCCGGGCGATCGTCATTAAAGAAGCGCCCTCCCCGGCTGGATACTGACTCGAACGCATCTGATTCAAACCAATATCTGAGTGCTGGATCGTCGCTTCCCAGTGCTACATCATCGGGCCGCTCGACACCTCGAAACGTTGCATTTGGGCCTCTTCCAGAGTCTCATAGACGCGAAGGCGAGCGGAGCCGCGTACAAGAGAAACGTGAGTCGAGGACAAAGTCCCGTTCGAAAAGCGCTAGCAATTCACGTAATGCGTCGACATCTGGGAAAAGGAAAGAAAGCGGCAAAGAAAAGGACGGGGAGAGTAGTTGGTGGACGACGTGGTTGACGGGTGGGAGTGGGTTGAGTATGAGCTCTACGAGACAGGAAGAGCGGATCGAGGACCGGATGGCGAGGGGTTGGGGTAGGCCGGGGATGGGCGCTGGATACGAGGACTGGACTGTGTAATTTGATTTCCTCACTTATTTGTCTTTTTCTTTTCGGAATCTGTTTCCCATTCATCGTTACATCCTCCCTTTCCCTGCATCTATCAAGCGGGCCAGACTTTTTTGTTCATTTCGTCTTCTCTATGCTTCTGTGTAACGACCTTTATGACCCCTCACGATCGTTTCTTCTCGTTTCTTCCCTTCGTCTTCGCCATCTGCCAGACTCGCTCCTTCGTTTGCTTCTCTCTAATTTTTTTCTTTGTTTCAGTTTTCTATTCCAAACGTTATGGAAGACGTTCTACACCAGACTCGATGAAGTTGCCCGTGTACAACTAGGATCACCAAAAGAGAATCTGTATCAGAAATTCACAAGACGGATGTGCGGCAATAACCAAATCCAAAATCCCTACGTCGCTCCCAGACCCACTCAGTAATAAACTGTTAAGGAATAAGAAACTTGCATATTTCATTTCAGTGACAAACTGCATAAGGCGCCTAGACATAACGTAAGGAGAGATAAAACGACAAAGATTTTCCATCTGTGCACAGCCATGGTGAGAGGGGGGGTGGTGAGGCGGTGTCAGTATATAGTTACAAGAGAACTTGATCATTGGACGGACTTGAAGGGGAAAAAAGAATAAGAGACGAAACACTTTACACCGTCCACGAAAGAAGAAAAAGTCGCGAACGAAGAAACGAAACAAAGAACGAAAAAGGAAGGTACGAAAAGAGAAAAACACACACACATCGGAGGTCAACGCAAACTATACTCGCATGCAAGATATGAACTCGAGAAAGAAGAAAAAGAAACACAGCCAGTTAAGAGAAAGAAAAGGAGAAGATAAAGGATAAAATATACGATAGATGACGGAAGGTGTAGGACAGAGGAACACCATGCGTAATGCTGGGGCCGGACGTGCGGGCGACAAATCCGAGCTTCCGAGCTATCAATAATTCCTCGAAAACATGGTTGTCGGGTGAGGGAATGCGTTGCGGAGCTTCTGTGGATTTGTCTGGTCTGATCTGGTCTCCAAAAAAACAGGCCCAGACAGTAAAGAGTCGATTTTCCGGACTCCTCTAACGCGGCGCGCGTGCACAAGGCTGGAAGAACGGGAAAAAGGAAGGGTAGGAGGAAAAGAATCGGTTTGGCGGCGAAAGACTAGAATGGAGAGGGCGCGAACCTGCCGACCCAACTACTACTCCGGTAAGCGGGTCGCGATGATCATGACACCCGTGCCACCTACGAGGACGGCGAAGACGATGAGGAAAAACCACATGCAGGCCGAGAAGAACGTGAATGATTTCGCTGGCGGTGGTGGAGGTGCGACGGCAGGAGGATGCGGAGGTGTGTGTACGAAACCCTGCTGGGCCATGTAATTGGGCGGAGGTTGGTGAGGCGACATGATTTGGGGATATGGGTTTGATACGTGACGCGGGGTTTGGGGAGGGTAAGGATGATTGTAGTCATCATACATGTCATCCGGTGCCCTAGGCCGTCTTCGTCTGTTTGGTTCCGATAATCTATATCCAACGTCTCCATTCCGTTTTGCTTGTCGAGCGTCGGTACTCATGAGGTCCTTGAACCCCTGCCCATTACTGATCATGATTCTCACCGTGCCCGGTTCATTCGAGCTTGGTCCGTGCATGTCCTTGTTTTCGTTTTCTGGACTCGAGAGAACTTGCACTTGATACCCATGACGCCGAGCACGATCTCGCATGAACGGGACGTACTTAGCACCGATTTCGTACGCTGTCATCAACGGCGTCGCTCCGCTCCCGCGGACGAGCGCACCAAAAGATATACTACTGCTTCTCCCTGAACTTGAGAATGTCCCAGCGTCTGAGCCAGATGAATAGTAGGATGAAACGGAAGCGCCACCACCGACAGTCGATCCATCCGAGGGATCCGATGGATCTCCATTTTCGTCGTCATCGTCGTCTAGTTCTTGGTCACCGCCATACCCTAAATCATCCCGGTGGTAGTCATTTTCACCACCAATAACGTCCGCCGCCGAGACAATACTACCCAGTCGAGGAAGACGTCGAGTCGGAAAAGCACTTTGAATGTCTGTTTTGATTGGATCGTGACGGATATGGCGTTGGGAAATACTATGATTGGGAGCGATAGAGGTAGAAGACGAGCTGCTTGATGCACCTGGAGAACCCGAACGACCGATTATCAGAGTGGGAACAGCCTGTAATGGCGCAGATTTATGACGGTTGTGCTGCGTGGTCTGAACCCAACTACCGACTTTCGGGATGATACCGTCTGTCTCCTCGATCTTTGCGCCTATACGCTCGCGTAGCGACTTTGAGGGCGTCGGGTCGGAGGCCACAGATATTTCGCTAGGGCGCTCTCCGCCAAACGCCCCCGGCATGATAGGACGAGGACCCATGCCGTTGATCAGAATGGGATCCTGCGCGTCGAGATGTGCGTGGGATGCTTCGTCGTGGTCGAAGATGTGGATTGGCGCCTTCGCGTCGGTGAGCGCGTTGGGCAAACAACCGCCGCGAGGGTGTCCCTTCATCGGTTGGCTGCACTTTTTGCATATATGTTGCTTTCGAGAGAGGCCTGGAATAGGCGAGGAGGAGTGGTCGGACATGAAAACGAAAATACGGTGGTCGAGCGAGCCAACTTGCTAGATGTCTCTGCTAACCTAGGGGGGACTGTATGGACTTTATCAGCAAACGACCACGTCAAATAGACAATGAAAAGGCAGAAAACAAGGTAGGCAGACGTACTGTCGCCTGTATGTAATCTCTTCAGGGTGCACGTCTGATCAAACGGTGAGGGTGTGGGGAGGATAAAATGGTCGCAAAGGGAGGGGAAGGGGGGATTGGGCCAACGAGAAGGGACAGTGGAAAGGAGACGAAATCGAAGCAGGCTCAGCTCAGGGATTGATTACGTAAAATTGATATTATTTGAGACACAAAAAAGCAAGCTACAGTATTTACTTAGTATTATAAGCATGACCAGCTCGAATACACCTAAAACCACAATGGCTCGCTCAGTCTCGAACATGTTCGCATATCCCATTGTTCAGCAGTCACATATACGCAAGGTACATCCAACATGCAATAGCTCCCGTCGCAAACGTTCCAAACTTGCTCGCCAACCCATTGCCCTCTCCCTTCACCTCGCGCTCGACCTCTTTAAATACAGTGTCCACGTCAGTTTGATCTCTGCCCACCACAAGCATACCACTACCGCTGCTGCCATCGATGTATTTCGGCATGATCGCTCGAGCATAAAAATTATGCCGTTTTGCATCAGCCTCCAACTCTTGAATGTCCCGCATGTCAACCGCGTACACATTTGTCGCTCCTCTTTTCGATTTTTCGTTGAGCCTATTGAGAAACTCTTCGCGTTTGAACGCAGTCAGAGTCCGAGCAGGAACACCTACATCGGTGTGTTTGACTTTAGGCTCCTTTGACATGCTACGGTGTTTCGGTTTAGCGTCCAAAATCGCGTCGAAAACGTTTCGAGAGCGGCTTGGCGTAGCGGGAGGATCAGAAATACGCCCGTTTCGAACGGCTTTCGGCGTCTCGACCTTGTCTAGCCAAAGACCGACTTTCGCCATTGCCCCCATCTCGTCGACTGAATCGACTTTGTCTGTCATCATGCCAGGTTTTGCCAACTTGTTAAGCATAGCTTTGTCGTCCGTCGCGAGAGACAGAAGAGTCTCGGCGCTTGTATCCACTGGAGCTGATTGTCGTTTTTGAGGACGTAGAGCGTCTCCCTGATCGAGAATCCAGGCTTTGATAGCCTTCTTGGGTGTAGAGTCGTTGTCCAAGTCGATACGAGAAAGTCGCTTAGCCAGCGTGTTGTCGAGACCATCGCAAGCATCCGAGTCAATCTTCCCGTTGTCCCCCGCCTTGACCATTGAAATAGTCTCATCGACAATGCACTCGTCGCGCTTGTGGCCTTGCATAGGTTTACCGCATGTTTTGCAGTGAGGTTTCTTGCGTCCTGTGGGCGTAGTTGGGACTGCCTGTTGCTCGACTTGCATAGGAAGAGCCGCCTTGGTCATCATCGTGGTTGGTTGCTAAGTCGAAAAGGTAAGTAAAAACGTTTAGATATAGTACGTGGGCCAATGCTCAGGCCACTCGACTTTCGTGTGACAACCTAACATGATGATAACCGAAGAACAATGAGTGAGGCTCCTTTGATTCTGAATTCAAAGTTTGATTTATATGTCGATCTTAGCCTAGTAATGTCGATCCCCTCGATTCAGATTTTTTTGGAAGAGTCAAAAGTTGCTTTCAAAACTCGTGAGACCATAAAGTAAGCTCTTAAACAAACGTCAAGCTGGTCCGCCTAGAGACATGACAACCAGCCTTAGTGACCCTCATCTTCTGGCAACGTACTCTCTACCTTCAAGGCTAAAGGCTGACAAAAAGGGAAAGGGCGTAGCATTCGGCGAACGACCGCATGTCTATGCATCGTGCTGCGAAGGCCAAGAGGACGGAGACGTAGCTTTGGCCGTACAAGGAGATGGTATTCATATCTTTGAGGTGAGTGCAGATAGCTCCCTAATCGGCCAATTCCGCGCTAACGTGTACAAGCTATCGGAATACCATCTTTCCTCGACCATAACAACTGGACCATCTACTTCGTTTGCTAGTGCTCCTGTCTCTTTTACGTGCTTCGAGGAGGGGAAATCTGTTAGGAGGACATACGTCTCCGTCAATGATTCGGGAGGCGGTCGACTTGCAAAGTCAGTTAGGTGTTGGAAGGATCCTGTTTCTGAAGGCTTGTCCTCACGAAAACAACTGCAAGTATCTGTGAGCTGAACTTTTTCTTAACCGAAAATTATAAGTTCCTAATACAATCCACCTAGCTCGCGCATGATGCTGCATATATTTACGCGTTTCCCACTCTATCGGCCGTAGTTGCCTTTGAAGAATCAGGCGAGCTCACAAAACTAGATTTAGATTTGTCGATACGAAACCGTTGGTCACCTCCAAGCAAGTCACAGCGGATCGCAAAAATCTTCATTTTGACTTCTAGAGATTGCAAGTTTGCGCCACTATCACTACCACCAGAGTCGTCGATTGTTGTTATGTTCGCTCATCGAGAAGAAAAGTTGTTCGTGCAGGTCATTGGGATCGGACAAGATGAATCGTTGGGTGCATTGAACGAAGTCGAAATACCCTTAGCGAATGCAGAGGATGTCATAGACATCACATGCGACGGTTCCGGGCATGCTAGTGTTCTCGGTGCGTTCTCGTATCAACAATACAGAGACTCTGTCACTTAATTATAAACAGGCTCAACCGGAGCCTGGGTTCCATTCAAAATAGAGTCCTCAGCAGATATCCTAAGGGTATCATCAAACTCGAACTCTCTTTCTTTCCGGAAGTTGACATTTGTCGGCGAAGATCATCCGAGAGCAAGAAAGCAGGTCTCTCTTCTGAACTTGGGCTCCTCGTTTGTCCTTCTCGCAGGAATATCACTATCATCGCAAGTGGCTATCCTTCTATGGGACATCAAATTCGGTGTTTTGCTGCATTCCGTAATGCTGCCCATCCCTTCCACATTCGATAAGTCGCACACTCGTCTTAGCGTAAGACTAGTGCAAGGCACATCCTCTCAAGCCCTCCTATTACTGTCCCCAGCTCAAATTGACGTTGCGAATCAACGCAAGTCCCACGTATACGTCGTTCCTTTCTCCATCCCAGAGCGCTCGACGATTGCGAGTGTCATGGGGAAAGCCGCTCTCGGTGCACCGTGGTTATCGGTCTCAAATAGCAACGATGAAGGCGAGCCATCCGAAGAAGCAGAGAAGAGAAAGATGCTGACGCAAATGCGGAATGCGTTCGAAGAGAATAAGGTTGAGAAAGCTGAAAAGGCATTTTTCAGATGGCTAAAGCCAGGGTATCTGCCGAACCCGCAGAAGACGAAACCAGATAGCCAGAACGATGAGGATTCATCATCGGATGATAGCGAAGGAAAAGATCAGGTGGAAGGAGCTTCTAAAGAAAAAGAGGAGGCTGTATCCCAAGACAAGAATAGTCCAAAACATGATATGAAAGGACGGTCAGTACGAAGGAAGGTAGTATATTCCGCTACGTTTACCCAGAACTACAGCTAAATCCTTTATCTACAGAAACACGACCCAAAAACTGTCTTTGAGTATGACTTCGTCTCGAAGCTCATGTCGCTGGTATTACAATCACATGACTCAAAAAGCAAGGTATATTCGCAGAAAATAGCTAGGCTACTCGTGACCAAAGGTGTTGTAAGTCACAGTATGATAAAGGGAGGTTTGCTTCAAGCATTGGCGCGACACAATGACTGGGTGAGCGACGTTCATTCTCTATTAGTACTCAGGCAGAGTTGCTCAGTTTTAACTCGAAGGAAACTCTCAGAGATTGCCTAACAAGTGTTGTCGATATTCCCGAAGATGAATTGCTCGCAGTTTTGCGTACAGTTGTTAACCACCACCGCCTAAAGTCTGCTTCATCGGAAGCGATGGATGTGGACTCGCGTCAGCAAGTCTTTCCGGCACTACACTCGTTCTTCGCGAGTATCCTTGATTATCCCTCAACGCCCTCTGCGATGCGAATGGCGATCTACACCCACCTCCCACGCGTCGATGACGTGCTTGTACTCCTTGGAGTCCTCGAAGATTACCTGATAGCGCATGCATCGAATGACCTGCCCGTTGGGTTGGGTGAAACTAAAATTAACGAGAATGGCATTCCCGTCCCTACCGCTGAACGAGGCTCAAAGCGGTTAATTCGAATCAAGGGCATACTGATTCCATCGTTGAACAAGGTAAGCATTGTGACTGGCGCATCACTATTACTCACTGCTCACCGACGCGCCAGACCCTGGCATTCTTACAAATAATACTCGACTCTTCGTTTTTGAAGCTCGTGCAGGAGCCCTCAGCTCTTGCTCCTCTCCGTCGCATATCCGATCTTATTTCTCCACATATCTCGGTTAACACAGAACTTGAACTGCTCCGTGGACCACTTGCTTTGTTCGAAAAGGCGCATACACAGGCTGTTGTTGGGGCGAAAGAGAGTAAAGGGAAGAAAAGAGATGAAATTGGCTGGAGGAAGCGGAGGAGACAGGAACAGGAGCAGGCAGCCCTTGCTCTTGGACCTTATCAGATGGAAGAACTTGTTTTCTAGATTTGCTGTGTTGTGTGCTTCGTGCGTTGAGACTGAGAGTGACCTTCGCTTCTTTTCAATCACCCTTTGAATTCGTCGATCATTATGATAGCGTTCAAAGCTTATCTAACTAAATTGTTAATAAACAATGTACGCATACAACAATGACGACGACTGCCCGAAACTTGCCATCCCCTTAAGCTTGCTTCCTGCCGTCATAAGCTCCTTACAGCATGAGTTTCCGCGTAGCAGTACTTACAGGTAAACAAATTTTCTCTGCTGTAAGATGATTAGCTGACAATTTCGCCGGCCTTCAGTCAGCGACACCGCTTCGAAGGATGCGTCTCTCGATAAATCCGGACCCATAATCAAGGACATCTTGATACGCAGAGGATTCGACGTCCCACTTTCCACCATCGTTCCAGACGAAGAATTATCAATCAAATCAGCAGTTTCAAACTGGGCCTCGGCAGTGGACTGGATAATCACTACCGGTGGTACTGGTTTCGGTAACAGAGACTGTACGCCAGAGGTTCGAAAATATCTTTGCATTCCCATGGACTTCGAGAAGCCAACTGAAGTGGGATTTACTCATGTAGGCGATCGAACCGCTGCTTGACCGGAAAGCTCCCGGACTTGTTCATCTCATGATATCTACGTCTTTGTCGCATACGCCATTCGCAGCGCTTGCCCGACCTCTCGCCGGAACTATAAAGGGGAGCAACACCCTCATAGTAACACTTCCTGGAAGTGTAAAAGCTGTTGAAGAAAATCTGCTGGCTCTCGTCGGAGAGTTCGGAATAGGCATAATTAGACATGCACTTGACCTACTACAGGGATCTAGTGGAAAGGAAGTACATTCTGCTTTGGAGAAGGGCGGTAACCCACATCCAAATACTGGTACTGACTCGCATGCTCACGCTCATGATCATCACGATCACCGTCATCACCATCGCCATCATACCTCTGCTAGAGAAGGCAGAGAATCAACTAGTATGTCAGCGCTGCGACAATTTTTGCGAATGAGTTTTTTTTGAGCTTCGCTGTTAGTTGCAGGAAGGGCTCGAACCTCCCCCTACCCACTCATTTCGTACGAAAACGCACTACAAAGAATCTTAAAAAATGTACAGCGCACAAATATTATGACGTTACCTGTGAGTATCTTGTGGTTGTATGAGCCAGTATGTAAGTAACGAATGACTTACAGGTCACTTCTTCACTTCGTGGTTACGTTCTCGCGGAGGACGTATATGCATCGGGAGACATTCCAGTATCAGCCACCACGAACGTAGATGGATACGCATTGCGCTGTGAGTTCACTTGAGCTTTCAGTAACACATCAATAATGGCCAACTGGCATACGATTGAAGCCTCTCTCCTTCCTGGAAGTTACGACGTCCTCGTATCAACAATACACACGCTAGAGGGCCACCCGCCTCCTGATGCAATTTATCGCATAAACACAGGAGCACCACTTCCTTCGGGTACGGATAGCGTCATAATGGTTGAAGATACGCAACTCGCTCAGGCTACATCGGATGGGGAAGAAGTAAAGGTGGCCACATTGGTGCAGACAACTAATGGAGAGAATGTCCGTCAACCTGGATCTGATGTTAAACGCGGAGATCTGGTCTTGCCGAATGGGACTGTGCTTACCGGAAATGGTGGTGAAATAGGTACACTGGCGTTCGTGGGACGGAAAGAGGTTCGTTGTCTTCCTTGCCAAATTGTATTGTTGCAAAATATACACAGGTGACAGTTTATCGGAGACCGGTTGTGGCTATCCTGAGTACTGGAGATGAGCTAGTCGATATCGAAGGGGGATTAATTAACGGTGAAATGTATGGGACCAGCGAAGGATGGAGTGGCATTTGGGACACGAACCGCCCGTCCCTCAAAGCCGTCCTTGAATCAATGGGATATGACGTCAAGGACCTCGGGATAGTCAAAGACAAGTGAGCCATTGTAACCTGTAGAAGAGGTGCATCTAAGAACTTTCTTAGTCTGGAAGCGCATATACAAACATTGAAAGAGGGGTTATCCACATCCGACCTGATCCTGTCCACGGGCGGTACTTCGATGGGAGCATCAGACCTGTTGAAGGTAAGCCATAGTTCTATATCCTTCCAAACTCCCATATGACATGTCTGCCATAGCCTGTCATAGAGCGACATCTAAACGGAACCATCCACTTCGGTCGAGTCTCTGTCAAACCAGGTTTGCGTCAAAGCCTATCAGGCCCATGATCGTGCATTTACCAGTGCTTTAATCACTCAAAGGCAAACCTACGACTTTTGCTACGGTGCCTACTGGCGAAGATGGATCCAATGAAGTCAAAACAATATTTGCCCTACCAGGAAATCCTGCATCTGCTCTTGTGTGTTTCTACATCTTTGTTGTGCCGGCTCTTAGAAAACTTGGAGGTTGGACAGAAGAGAAGCATCAATTACCACTGGTCCACGTGAAGGTGAGTGTCTCGTGGGTACGACTCAACATGTTGAATCAATATTTACCGAACAGCTCTCAAATAATATGCACCTTGACCCCCGAACTGAATTTCATCGAGTTGTGATCTCAGCTAGCAAGGGCGGACTGGTAGCTAAATCCACGGGAGGTCAGAGGTCGACTCGTATCGCAAGTATGAGCGGAGCCAATGGGCTTGTGAAGCTGCCCCAGAAGGTCCACGGGGGCCCAGTTGAACTGCACGTAGGTGAAGTTGCAGAGGCGATCTTGATAGGTGAGATTCAGACAGCATGAGATGCATGGAAAATAGCACAATAGCATTTCATTTTGAGTAACATGCGTTTGTCATGCCCCAAATCAGAACATAAGCTTCTCAATGGCATCCTTTATCGCACGGATTTGGCTATTCAATTCATTGGTCTCGTTGGTCGTCACGCTGGCAGCGATGACAGGCCTGGAGACACCACAAGCGCGACCTAAAGCTGCCTTGCTTGGAACATAAACATAGGGCACGTTCTGAAACTGAATCAGAGATCCATCGGTTTGTACTGAGGAGATGCAAGTACCTTATCTTCACATAAGATCGGCAAATGGAGGATGATTTCGATAGGTTCGGTATCCGCGGTAAGGACGATGAACTCTGAAATGCCTCGGTTGAGCGTCTTAGCAGCTATCTCAGAGCGTTAGATTGACAGCAAGTCCGATATATACAAAAGCATACCTTCATTAGCTCCCTTCTTCAATTGTTTGTATTGGTTCGCCTGCTGGACGAGATCCAAAATCTGCAAGGTGCGTTAGAGCACTTCTTCATGCAATAGTGCATACAGTGCATACCTGGTTCGTCAGAGCGGCACTCGCCAAAGGCCATGCCTTGCCTTGCGATTCAGACATGATGGTAGATAGAGTTTTTATTGACCTCACGAAAGCAATGATCCTTGGCCGTGGTTGAAGGAAAAATGAGGAGAAAGAAGAAAGTTTCCTCTTCTGCCCTTTGACGGTTCTCACGATCGCGTGATGACGCGTGGCTTCGAGCGCAGCGGCGGAGCGCTGAAGCGCCTCCACGACGATCGCCAACCGACTTCCTCCTCCTCACGCTTTGGTGACTGTAGTTGCCCGTAGCTCATACTACACACTTCCTATATCCTCTTCATCAAATTACGGATGTATCAAGCTTTATGAACAATAACGTTCAAGAAATGATGCTCAACACGGGCAATGAACACCTGGATTCCGGTGCAGGTTCCTCCTTACCTCTCCCTGTCCTGGTGTTCTCTGGCGTGTGTACTCTGACCGCAACATTTGTGTCGGGGATGTCAATATTCTTTCACCTCAAGAACTATAGGAAACCTATTCTGCAACGGTATGCCAACGGTCTCCATCAAAACAGACCTTCGTAATTGATGTTTCATCGGCTTTAGAATGGTTGTCCGGATCATGGTAATGGTACCTGTCTACGCCGTTTCCTCCCTCATATCGTTGTTTTCGTTGAATGCAGCATTTGTCATTGACGCTATTCGTGATATCTACGAGGTGTGCTTGTTGTATTCCTCCACCATTTTTGTAGCTTACGTTCTATTCAGGCATTTGTCATCTATTGCTTTTTCAACTTGTTACTCGGCTACCTCGGAGGAGAGCGTTCTCTACTCATTCTTCTACACGGTCGCGAGCCGAAGCACTCAGTCTTTCCGTTGAGCTTGTTCAAAAGGGAAATTGACGTCAGTGACCCTTACGTTTTTCTCTTTATTAAGAGGGGCATCATACGTGCGTCATTCTCCTATCTATTCATTCGTGACCTTTTCTGATATCGCGATAAAATAGAATACGTTGAAGTCAAACCGGTTCTTACCGTAGCCACTTTGATCCTCAAAGCCGCTGGCGTGTACAGGGATGGGACGTTCAGAGCGGATGCTGGATTCTTATATGTCACTATAATTTATAACGTTAGCATCTGCTTGAGTCTTTATTGTCTCGCAGTTTTCTGGATGGTTGTGAACGACGATCTCAAACCTAATAGGTAATCGTTCTTGCTTTCTTCGATATCTCGAAACTTAACCGCACTCATACCGTTGTCTTTAGACCCATGCCAAAGTTTCTTTGCATCAAAGGAATCCTTGCCTTCTGCTTCTGGCAGGCTGTATTTGTCTCCCTTCTAGTCAGTACAGGAGCGATCAAAAGGCTTGGTCCTTACACCGATGGTGAACACATATCTCTTGGACTTACCGACACCCTCATTTGTTTCGAGATGCCGTTCTTCGCTGTCGCTCATATGTACGCGTTTTCGCATACGGATTACATTGACCGTGACGGCATGTACGCCGGTCGCATGCCAATGTATTATGCATTTAGAGATGCATTTGGATTGAAGGACGTCATCGAGGACGCAAAAGCTATCTTAAGAGGAGAAGGCATGGACTATCGTGAATTTGAACCTGCTGAAGGTATCGTGCACCAGGGAGCAGGTCGTGACACGCGGATCAAAGCAGGGTTGCGGTACGCAAAAGGCGGTCAAAAGAAGTATTGGCTTCCAATGCCAGCAGATGTGGTGGGAAGGGATGGGACATCTAACAGTACACCAGTCCGTCCCAGTGGAGACTCTGATGACGACGATGTGTACGCACCGTTAATGGGAAATCAAGCGGATCATGTGATACACAACGCCCCTGACCTTCGCAACAAAACGCTAGAGAAGTTACGCAGTGAACGTCGTGGATTTGATTTGCCATTTGGTGACCCAGATCCGGAAGAAGACACTTTATACGAGCAAAGTCGAAATTATCTTTTCGGGGACTATCGTTATCCGTGCATCGACGTCAGCTCTGAAGAAGCTCGCCGGACGATTTGGGAAGAAGAGGAACGTGTGTTGCGTAATGCTCACTTACCGCAATCACGAAGAACTCAAGGCTTGCTCTCTAATCGAAAAGCGGTTGGTTATGGCGCTACTCGAAGCCAAGCACCTCTCGCGGGTCGTCATTCATCGAACTCGTCGTCAAGCGGGTCAAGCTCAGCAACGCCTCATTACCAACGGAATGCGATTTCTGGAGTACACTCTAGCGTGCAACATGTCATTGACAAGGAAGATAATCTGGGCCCGGCTACTGAGGGAGGTGTACGCTTGCAATGGACGAAGACTTCTCGTAGCAATGCGGGAACAACCTCGTCTTCATTAAATGTTTCGCACTCTCCTATGGGCCCTGGGAGTACTCCATCATCAATAAAACAGAGCCCCAAGCCTGTATCTTCTGGGCGCCAGGCTGTTTCGAAGCAGTTACCGACAGATGCAGTTAATCTTGTGGTGGAGAACGAATTTGTGGCAGAGGAAGAAATCGATCGAGAACGGAGGCGGGGGGAACCAGCTGTACGAGGTGCAGGTTGGCGAAAAGCGTATACGCACGGTCGCTTTATACCAAGTCCGAAGGTGGATGAAGCGCATTTGGAGGACGTCGATGGTGTGGGACCTACGAGCGAGGTTATTGAGTATCCAGAGGAATTTCAGGATGAGACTTTGGTCGAACGCGCGGATGAGGACATTGCACGAGCTTCGACCCCACCGCTTCATGCGCAACTTGCATCACCTCATACACCTCCACACGAAGAAAACCCTTGGGCCTAGTTCTTTCATTTGGAATACCATTGTTCGCGCATCATAAAATATCTCGTCTCATTGCTTTGTTTCATCATTGTACCAAATTAACTTATTTCGTAATTTCCTGGAATATACACATTGTAATTTTAATACAAGATGCAAACGAAAATATATATAACGCAAGCCAGAGATTGACATCCCCGAGCGTTGCATTAGACGGGCATTGTTATCAAGCTAAGTCTTGGGACTCCTGAAGAGAAAGTTAACCACAGCAAAATAGAAATGTGATCTGTGGATTTAAAGAGCTTACAAGTACTTTTAGTTCCGCCTCGAGAGACAAAAGTTCACGCTCCAGGTCTTGCCTTTGACCTGTCAATATCCTGAGTTTCCGCTCGTCCATTCTGCTCTGGACACTCCTATGAGTCGTCGCTTTTGATACTTGCACATGGTCCGACTACGGGAACGAGACAGGTCAATAAGAAATCAGAGTATAAATAAAAAAAATATTTACTTTTGTCTTCATTGAATGGTGCTTCCGTTCTAATGCTTTCCCTCCCTTCTTTGCCCGTTCAATAAGTTCGAGGATCTGAGGTTCGACTTCTTCCGTAAGGTCTTCCTTGTACTGCCTCACGATAGATTCGTTCACAAAATGATAAACCTTTCGTCCCCAATACAGATGTTACAGAGTCCAGATCGTAACAGTGTCGAACTACTCACCCGTTGACTTTCCAAAACTCGACCGAAGCGTTTCAGGTCATACGTGCCGTTCCGCAATAGCTGTTGTGCATCGTGTGTCTCTACACAGACATCTCCAAGGAGCGCGACACACTCAAGCAAGCTTGAACTACACTGTTCAACCGAATCTTTCACATTGAAAGAGCCACCGACGAGGGCCGATTCGCGAGGAAGGCGAGACATGTACGTTACATTGATAGCTGTGAATTAGCAGACCGACTAAATATTGTCAGATTAGAATTACTCCGAGTTGCTCTTGCCCTGCCCTAAAGCTTTGTTCACGTGACCGTGCCAGGCTCATAAATTCCGAAATTTTTTGCTATTCTTTACTTCTCATGTGTCTTGTTGATCGCACCGAAGCATCTAACCCCTCTCGCGGGCCCATCGACTTCCCCGTTGCTGGATGGTGTTATGCATTCTGATCTTCAAGAGCGGAGGTGTCCTTCGGCTTGTTCTTCTGGGCGAGCTGAAGCTGATGCTCACTAGACTGACAGCATTTCGCTCAGGTGCACTCATCGCTCGTTTGTATCCTACGTCGCCAGCTGAGTCCGCCTTTCGGGGCGTTGCATTCGCTGTGTGCGTGGGAGAGGGTATGGGTGTGCTTGGGTAATCTGTTGGGCACTATATTCCTGTACCTTCCGTATGGAGCCACTATGTGGCCTTGACGGTCTGGTCAAACCATAGTGCACACATAACTTCTGCCGTCCGCCTTTTTCCTTCCATTAAACTAACCATGTTCCATTCGTATAATGCAAATGCAACATTCTTGTCTATTAGATAAGTCGAATCCAATAAATTATGGTTGTGCTTCTTCCACTATGTGTCACCGCTGGTTTTCACCGTTGTCTTTATATCTAAGGTCATCGTCGCCCTCACTACCCTCTCCAACATCAAAAATTGCCTCGTCGGAATGGACAGCCCGACCTTTACCCTTAAAAGATCTGTCTTCTTCGCCATTGAAATCATGCGTTCCAGCATGCTGACTGAGAGGTATGCTTTCCTCCTCGTTCCCAATCTTAACGTGCCCAGTGCGCCGTCTCCTTCTGCAAAGCAAGAATGTCCCAATCGCGACTGCAATAAGTACTAGTACAAGTGCCGCAGAACCGGCATTGTAGTACGCTGAATGGAATTTAGTTTATTCGTGAACACTGAATGTTGACCATCAACTCACCTTCCCACATGGCCTTATCCTGCTCGGGAGTTTTCCCTGCCGGCACCGGGATAGTTGAGCCGTCGCCACCTTCACCCTCAAGCAACACCGGAACGGGCTTTATATTGTCTCCAACTTTGCTTGGGATGCGTGCTGAGCCTTCTGCGATAGCAGAGAAGTTTGTACCCATGAAGCGCAATATCATGTCATGTGAGATATCTGGCAAGTCGTACGGTACCATATGCGAAGAGTTGAAGACCTTGACGTAAGTCAGTCCCCTTGATTCAACCCATGTTCCTGCAGGTGATCCATCCACTTCCCATACTTCTGTCTTAACGGTCTATCCAAAAACCATTAGAGTCATGCACATATAATAAGTGAGCTGTCTCACACCAAGTCCTTTCTGACCACTCCATTCCATGTTAGCAATGAGGCTCTCGATGCCCATATAGTTGCAAATGAAGTCCTGATCTCCAGCAAACAGTAAAATTGGGACTCTTTCCAGGAGTTTTGGCAAGAGCGTGATAGAGGACGCTGATTCTCGATTCCGAAGCTCACGTCCAACTCGGGAATTGCATTCAACCCACGACTCCGATTTCGCTTCTGCGTGAAGTGCATTCACCACATCTTTCCTCTGAAATTTGCAATCGGAAAAGACTTTCGGAGTAGAAGGGGCACACTTACTCCCAAGTATTGTGTGACGTTGTGCAGAGGGGGTGGCCAGTTCATACCACATGCAGGGAACGTGTCAAGTAAACGGACATCATAGACGTTCATGCACATTCGTTTCCCGTCCTGCCTAAAGTTGCACATTTAGAGCCAAGAAAATGAATGCTGCAAAAAACGCACTCGGTGTCTTTTGCTGTGGAAACGGCATTCACTAATCCTTCGCAAGATTGAATCTGTATCGGCTCTGGTCCAGTAATTTTGTCGAGATCGTCGAGACATTTGTCCGTTTCTTCTTTGATTTCTTTCCACGCCTACTATAATGATAGGCTCAGAACCTTCCAAAACCAATGAATGCACTTACATCTGAGTTCTCTTCCAAAAGCCCATGCTTCACCGAGTAATCTAAGTATGCGGGGTATTGGCGTTTTGCATCTATCCACCCATTCCCAATTGCCATCCCCTTTAATGATATTCCCAGCGTAGAAGATAGAATGGCATCCCCTGACCATGATCATTGGAGAAATGCTCGCAGCCTTGACTGGTATACTCACCGACGTATGGGATGAATTGGCCAGCATAGCTCTCACCGCCCAAATAGGTCTAAAAGACAATTATGAGTAAATGTGAAATAACACCATGGCCTGACACTTACATCCATATCCTTATACTCCGCAAATACCTGATAGAAGTTGTGCAAGAATTCCACAACTTGGGTGCCCGCCTACAAAAGTCGTTCAGAGAGATTAAGACAGATCCATCACTACTACGCACATCTGTCAATTCATGTACAAATCTATCTGTGCTCGTATACGACAGTCCGGTACCAGCTGGCTGGTCGACTGCATTGATATCAGCTTCAGCAAGTCACTATCGAAATGTCGGGCTCACTAAAGACCATCGTTGTGTACTCCTCCCATCCTCCATGTACAGTCTCTAAACCACCGTTTCCATCTGGTCGGAAAGGCCCCGTCTCCATCATTAACCCGTCAAACGAAGAACATCCTGGTCCACCCTACAATGCGTATCCAGTAAGTTCCTATCATACAATTTATGCAAGAACTGTGCTCACATTGAACCAGAATAAAATTCGCTCCTTGTCTGCCGACCGACGAGCCTTCACAAGCACGAAAAACAAATGAGCCGTCACCATGTTATCGGATAGCCGGGATGCATCTGGGTCCGAGGAGAGGTGACCAGAATATATGTGCAAAGGATGGTCGAGGTCCTCGTGCAAGCCTGGAAGCATTGGCACGTAGAAAGATGCAGCAGAAGGAACTGGATATTAAGTTGAAGAACGGTCAGTTAGGCTCTCGTCTGATCGTGAAGACACGGACCGTCTGTTGGCGCTGCTCCCGCTAGAAGCCCATAATAGCTCATCGCGAGAACGAAAGAAGGGAATAGCATGTTTCCTTTGGGCCAATGCATTCTTACAATGTAGGAGACAAAACGTCGAGTAAATGATAGGACCCAGGCGTTTACGATTGAAATGCAATGTGGTCGACTTTGCGCAATTACCAGACGACGAGATCAACCCGTCGTGCTCTTTTTTCGTTTGTCTCCTGGTCCTTTCGGTAGTAGTCGAGCAGTGAGCGTGCCACCTAGCGTTGCGCCTGAGAATGCCGTCGAAGAGGTGAGGGAAGAGAGCCAAGCCCGCCGCACTCAAGTGAGAATCTGATTCCATCGCAGCGCGCGCGCACACACACGTCGCGACACGGGCGGACAACAATCTCAGGCTGTTGCTAACGTTAATCATTCAAGATACGTATAATAAAATCTAGATAGACACAGTACATATACATCCAGTACAAAGCATACCGAGACAGCACAACAGAGACAAAACAAAATCATATGAAAGTAATATAGACATTATAAATTACTTCTTCCCCAGCTTTCGCTTGCTTGCCCCTCCTTTCGAAACACCAGCGCCAGACGCGACAGCTTGTGGTTTTGTACTGTCCTTTGCTGCACTGCTCGCTGTCTGGGACGATTTGAGCTCCTGACCCTTGGAATTTGTTGAAGGTGCAGGGCTTGAAAACAATCTCGAGTTGTGCAAGAGGTTTACGACGAAGGATGCCAATGACCCAGTCACCAACAAAAGCACCCAACGAGGTACCATGATGCTATAGTTATAGACTTTAGTCAAGGATAAGGCGAGGTAGTCGGCGACGAACTCCCTGTGGATTTGGTGAGTGATAGATATCAGCAACTATCAAAATGAAATAGCACACCTGCTGCCTCCAGGTCCAAAAGGTGAGCGCCATGGTTCAGACTGTAACCAAGCATCCTGTCTCAAAAATTCTCGAAGAACTTCTCCCTGCACGCGTATTTGACCCGGGCGGTAAAAGCGCAACGTCTGGCCCCTGTCTTTTGCTACAACCAAGAACGGTGCTCTCCAAACATTCCATTTCGTCGTAATCGCGGTAACGTTCATGTAATCAATACGGCCCCAGCGCACATGCTGCAAATCACCTGCATCTTGCGTCAAGTTGAATGCAGTGTCGAACTGATCATCGACATATCTCGAGATCCCTTCCCTCTGCGCGGAAGATACGGTGCTAACGACAGGGTTCGATCGTCAGAGTCCATGACAATTTCCAAGTAGATCATGTACTTACATGACAATGAACCATAGCCTATCCTTCTCCTCTTCCAGAGTTTTAAACTTCTCATTGAGCACCAACTCTTCGTAATTGTCATCAGTGATAAGGGGAATACGTTCGTCCCATATCTTTGCGTGTTCCTTAGCTGCTTCAATCTTCTCAGATATGTTCACGCCCAGACTTCCAAATAAAGCTTTCGCTGGTCCAGTCTCGAGAAGATTGCTGAGATCAAAGAAAGAGGCGATTCCCTTCGACTCGGATTTCGGGTCAGAATTTTCGCCTGGAGTATAGGCAGTTGCGGTGCTCTCGGGGGAAGCAGCTGCCGCCGTGTAACCACTTTGTGCCTTCGAGACGGCCTGTCCTGGCTTCCATCCTTCGGAGAAGTACTGCGCTACAGCGTTCTGTACGAACAACACGGCTAAAAGGCCATGGTAGACCTTCATCGTATTCTGTAGGCAGTAGTATTGACTTGAAGTAGTCGAGTGCAGCCCGTGAGCACGCGAGTTCAAGTGGCTGCTTTTGTTTCCGTAACGCCGATCACACATACATGGTACTGAAACTCAGGCAGAATCTGGCAGAATACATCCACATTATTAAGGACCAAAAAACGGTATAGAAATAATTAACAGGGAGTCGGAGACAGCGACCGTCGCGCGTTCTTCATTAACAAGACATCGGAGCAATAGCATAGTGAAAGCATTTACTAGACAATTGCGTAATGGTTAAATTCCCAAAAACATTGAGTGGTGAATGAGTTTTGAAGAGTTGAGATTCCTGATATCGAGTAGTACTATTTCTCCGCCGCATTTGTTCAATCCCAGAAGGCCTTATACTCCCAACCTTTCTTCTGCTCCCCCTCTCTCATCCACCCCAAATGATGCATCGTCAGCCCAGCCACTCGAAGAAAGACGGTTCCATCCAGAAGGTCAGCGCCCTCGAGCTCGGTACCTGACCAGAATCCAGATACACGATCTCCGTACTCATGCGCATAATGTGCCAGAGCGCGCTGGATCTTCGGGAAATGCTCGTCTTTATGAAGTATGGCGCTTTGCAAGAGCGGCAACCAGGGGTTGGGATAAAGAGACTCAGGCGTCAACGTCTCGTTCGCAGGAGACGGTTTCGGTCCCGGCGGCGAGAGCTCGGTAGTTGTATGCTTGTAAAAGCTTGCGATGTTGATTTTCGGACGCCCAATCGACACCCATACAGTCAACGCTATAGATAGGTAAGTTCGAAGAAGGAGTGCCTGAGAAGTAGGTTTAAGATGCTCGATGAATCCCGGAAGGAACAGCGAAGACGTGACCAAGTGCATGCTAAGTGACATAAGATCCTGATGAAAATCTCAGTCGACCCTCGAGAGTACTTACGAAAAGAAATTCGCATTATATCCCTTTCCTTCTTGGTGCCCTGCGACACCGTACAGAAGCGTCGCGAGGAAGGCAAGTTCTTCAACCTTCCTCTTCACTTCATCTCCGTTGTTTGTATCGACAACCCACTTTTCGGAATACTGGCGAATGAGTTGTCCTTTCTTCTGCATCACGGAAATCATATTGAAAGGTGATGTGCGGCCTTCGCCTACAACTTTCGGGCTTAATTCAGGATCCTTCAGCATCTGTGCAACAATGGAGAAAGTATGCAGCCCGCCAGACTTGGATGCGGTGCTTAAAGTCAGCGCGGACGCCAGGCGAGTAGAGAGCGAGTCCGGAGAAAAGTATGACCTCGGAACCAAGGGATCCACGTCGGTGGCTTGCGTTACACAGGCCATCGCAAGACCTACAAAATCACGTTTACAGATTAGTATGGACAAGTAAAAGAAAGTGACCGATTCACTTACCTTCAGCCATCATTCCCGGGGCACCAAATTCTAAGGCATAACCAGCATGGATTAAAGGGTGAAGCACACCCGAAAGAAAACGATTTAGCATTTGTGGCTGCTTCTCTCCATCCCCGAGGTGGTCAATCCAGTTGACGCTTACGGCAAATACGTATTTCTCCAGGGTCGCTTCGATACCGATCTCGAGTATCTTATCACTGAAAAACTTCATATATGCGCGGTAGTATCTGAACGAAAAAGTTTGAGAATATCCGTCGGTGGGCCTTGAAGAAAAGATATCTCTCACCTCTCGTCCTCAAAGTGGGATAACCAGTTTGATTCGGTGACTTCGCCTGGCGAATCGAACGCAGGACGCTGATAAGAAACATGTGTCTCCGAAGCCGCTTCGAGTACCTTCCCTGGAGCACCAAGAGTGTAAATCGCGTAAAGATGATGGGTCATATGACTGGAAGGAAGCTGAGCAGATCTCGAGAGAATAACTTTAGACTGCTTACTTATGAAATCCCCTTTCGTTGAAAAAGATATGATACCGATCGTGATTCTCCTTCAGGAGTCGCACAAGAACGTCCGTTGACTCCTTGGTAACTCCTGGGAAACGTCCTGGAGCGACATAGGACAAGCTTGAGACCGATGGTGGTGCCGGAAACAAAGCATCGAGCTTCTCCTGAGAGATTGCCGATTTGGTGTTGGAGGTCATAGCGGTAGAGTGTCAATGACGGAATGGTGAACGACGAAGGACAAGGCTCGAAGGTTTTTATAGACGACGTCATATCTCTCGAAATGGAGACCAATGGAAATGGAGACTTTACATGACTGTGGTGAAACATGTGCACGCACGAGTTGCCCGAGAGGTATCGCGTTGTGTTGCAAATCAACATCACATCAGCTTCAGTGCCGGGATAAAAGGTGATGGTGAAAAGAAGCTTTCATCAGTGGTCCCCATACAGGCTATCCGAATTTCAACTTGAATGAGGTAGTTCCGACCTTGCATCGGATCCAGTCACGCGCCATGAGCCTAATGTGGCCCCCAAGGAACTGCTTAGTGAGGACGAAAATTAACATCCGAGTCGTGTGTACAACGCACCAAATCATCAGGATCGTAATTCCATTTTCCCATGGAGAAACCTTGACATAACCAGCTGACCGCTGCTTACATTGACTCGGACAGTACCTTCACGTTGGAAGGAAGCCGGCGATTGAACGCGGAAGACAAGCTTGAAGCTTCTCGCTCAAAAGCGTGGGAACACGTTACAAGGATTTAATATTATTAATAATCTTATTTTATTAACTTGGTTGCCAAGTGATTTAATGCCTCTCGGCTTCTCGGCTTAATTAGTCAGCTTATGTAAAGCATTCATTCATGTCCCTTGCAATCTGTGTGTAACTTACATCCGATTATATCGAGGGAAAACCCTTTAAAGAGCGGTGCGTGTGCAATTAGTGTCGTGTCGTGTCGAACAGTCGGCGGCTGGTCGCTGCTGGACACACACATCAGAACGTGTTGATGAACCTTCACAATCTACGTTCCGGTGTTGTTACACGCTGGCTGGCTGGTGCAACTTGAGATAAGTAGGCGACCTTACTTCAGAGCTGCCATCATCTTTTCGATTGCCGTTGCGACATGTTATCAGAAGAGTTAAGGCGGTCCATTGGTCAGGTTCGTGCCAATAAACAGTGCGTTGCATACATAAAGCTCACTCTAGATCTACGCAGCATTTCGTCGTCGGGTTTGATGGATTCGAGCCCAATGAATGCATTATGACGCTTATCAAAGAGTACTACGTCGGGTCGGTTCTCGTTTCAAATTATACTACGCGAAGTTACATTTACGTCGTCCGTGTAGGAGTGTCATCATTTTCAAGCGTAATATCAAGAGTGCGCCCCGACTTTCGCATATTCCGATAAGAATTGGCTGAACGTTTTCGGAGGTTTACCCCAGCTTCACAAGCTTATCCAAGAACTGCAACGGATTGCCAAAGATGCCGGCCATACCCAACCTCTCCTGATAGGCATAGATCAAGAACAAGGATTGATATCTGCTTTCAGCTCCACTTCTCGTGCGGAAGCAGGTACACAATTGTATGTTGTCTCTAAAAGTTCTATCCAGACTAGTACTATAACAATATCCTTGCCAGCCCAGGATCTATGGCAGTGGCAGCGTCAGGAAACCCAGATTATGCCAGACTCATTGCTTCTGCTTCGGCGAGGGAAATGAAAATGGCCGGTATCAACTGGGTCAGTCATCGCAAGAGTTGTATTTGCCAATCTTTCTTATGATAGAAAATACAGGTGTATGCACCGGTTGCCGACGTCAATTCAGACCCATTGAACCCTGTGATAGGCAAGTAATTCGAGAACTTAGCATACTTATCAAGGGTGGCATTCTTACCACTGTCTTCAGGAGTGAGGTCTTTCGGTGAAGGTACTCCCATGTAGTTCATGCATCATAAGAAGAGCTGCTCAAGTTTTTATGAAGATCCTCAAAAAGTCGCGTCCTTTGTACGCGCAGCCGCATCTGGAATCACTTCAGCTGGACTAGCGCCGTGTCTAAAGCACTTTCCCGGCCATGGCGATACCCATGTTGATTCACACTATGCGCTGCCAATTATCACGAAAGATATGAAAGCATTGGAGGAGACAGAACTTGTGCCATATCGAGGATTTGATTACCCTACTATCATGGTCGGGCACATGGTCCTTCCTGAAATATCGAAAGAACTGGGCACTGACGAAAAAGAGGGCCTCCCGGCCAGTCTATCCAAGAGCATCAACACGACACTGCTACGAGAGAGGATGGGATTCGAGGGTGTCATAGTGACGGATTGCTTCGAAATGAACGCTATTTCAAAAGGCTATGACTTAGGAGAGGCATCCGCACTATTCCTAAGGGCAGGTGGAGATATCGTGATGATCTGTCACCGACTCGACCGACAACAGAAGGCTATCAGCGGGACGTACGAAGACATAGAGAAGCAGCGAATGGACCTCGAATTGCTCAGAAAGAGCGACTCCCGCATACAGGTGCTCAAGGCTAAGGTGTGCGGATCGTGGCTTGACGTTTTAAACAAGCCCCTCGACATGGACGAGTTCATGCGTCTCAAAAGGGACAATTTACAGATCAGCGTTAATATTTATGCATTCGCCGTAGAATGGCTAAACCCGACGAAAGTCACAAAAGACTTATGGATCTCTCCTGAATCCGACGTTCTTGTCCTGACTCCGCAAATGCATAGGCTAAATCCAGCCGTTGATGATCCAGAAGACCTTCGCCGAACAGGAATTGGCGAGTTACGGAATGCTGCTGGACCATCATATGCAGCATTTGCTATAGCGATAGCAAAACGTGCACCTTACTCTTCGCATCTGGCGTACAGCGAAGCCGACGTTAACGAGGAAGGTGATCTAAGTGACATGCTTCAGAAGTCCGTTCTTTCCGTCCAAACCATCGTTTTCACGACTCGGAATGCACATCAACCGCCTAATCGCTGGCAGTTTCAGGTCTTGAAGGCAATCCTCGTTGCCTTGAAAAAGGAAAGATCCGAGGAGGAAGAGGCGGTAAAAGTGTTTGTCGTGGCGAGCTGCAACCCTTACGACTGCAATCTTTTGGCAGAAGATGACTCAACAAGGAATTTACCGTGTCTTGCGACTTATGAATTTACGAAACCGGCGTTGGAGGAAGCGGCAAAACGGCTTTATGGAGAAAGTTTTTGTATATGAAAGCAAAGCACACGGAGGAGGGAGTGCGTCAGGCTAGGAGATTAGGAATGGAGGTATGTTAACATAGTTCTTATCTTGCGAACGAATTACTTGTAATGTAGTATTTCGTTCCTCATTCTTTCCATGGATATTCAAACTTCGGCTGATCTCTCCTTCTCCATAGTTTCTTCCTATTTATAAGGTCATTAGCAGTGGAGCGCTGGAGCTCAAATATAGCTCACTTTTTCTTCGTAGTTGCGTTCTCTGCAAATACCTCAACACATTGTTTGGCTCTGAATTCTCGAATGAAGCGAGGATCCCTAACAATGAAATTATTTCGAAAAAGCACTGCAGTGAAGCAGACGAAGAAATTTTACCATAGTTCACTTGCAATTCCGATATCTTTGCAACATCGCATGAGAGCATTGCTTTTGACTCCTTCAGTTGCAGTAGGGATACCTGCCGGATCGAAATATTCTTGCTCTCCTCGGGCTATGCCCACGAGCCTATGTAAATAAGAAAACATCAATCAAGTCTCTCAACAGCATCATAATGGCTTGCTTACCTCCCAAGACAAATAAGAGCATACTCTCTGCTCACGACTTTGGGTCCGACATTCGTTTCACTTCGGGGAGCGAGTCCCCAGCCCCCTGGGCCAAATGCCCTATTTAAAATACGCCTGTACTTAATTTCGGGGAGGTAAATCATACCATCTTACAATAAGAGTTAACGTACGTGATTCTTATAATTGTGTGAGCCGCTCACCTGGAGTTATTTCGATATCCAATGGGTCTAAACGGGCCTGAAGGAGTTCGGCAACTTCCTTTGAAAACGGCTCGACGGAGAGGCCATGGTAGCTCCTAGACCAGTCTGTTTTCGAGATGTCCGGGCTTTCGTAACTTGTCGACGCATCTTTGAAATCTCTTGCTCCTGCAACCGACTTGGAATGTTCGAGCTCATGTGCTCGATTTGCTACTTTTTCATCGACTTTGACTTCCTTAGACGTATCCGGGAGTCGGTTTACAGTCGAAGGATTTCCTGCGCCCGGAATAGCTGGTCGACGCTGAGAAGTGGATACCGCTCGCCTCTGTATCTGCCATAGGAGAGACTGGGAACGGCGAATAACAATCCTACACGACATCGCGGCGAGAGAGAGAAGTAGCGCGACGCGAGACGCGTTGTCCGCGTTGCATCCAAGCTCAAACACTCACCGTCATTGTGTCCGCACTATGTCCAGTCATCCAGAACCAATATCCAGGGCACCATCTAGTAGCTCTAGGCCATCTTCAGTTGCATCACACCGTACCGCCTCTCGAATCTCGCAACGGCCCATATCGAGGCTCTCTCAGCGATCAAACACAAGGCACTCCGTGCGCCTAGCTCCACAATGTCAAGCACTTGTAGCGCGTGTTACTGGACTAACTTCAACAGACAACGGCGAAGAGTATGAAAGTATGTTAGACATCATGTCCAGGAAACTAGACAATGTCTCAAAGCAGGCCATGAGTACGGATATGAAGACAGTCTTTGATCAAATGAGAGGGTATGTACCCAATTGTATTCATTGCAAGCAGACTCACGGCGGTTGTTACTTGCATAGCTTATCAAAGAAGGCCCGAATACAGAGTAAAGATAACCTCGGATTGGCATTGGACCTAGCCTCTGGTGTTTTGAATGCTGCGACCACAAGGCCGAGGGATTTGGACGACGAAGTTAGCAGCTCAAGACTTGCAGATCACATTCACTTTCTGGTGAGCACCAACATTTTCTTCAGGAGGGCATTTATCATGACTTACTTGAACAAACGAAAGATTCTGCTATCCACATCCCCTTCTCCTGGCTCTCTCGAGTATGCGACTGAATTCATACAAAAAATACGGAACCCTCAAACCTTTGCTAATGCGTTAACATGGAAAGAGATACTGGGAGACGAGCCATACGAGGGTCAACACTGGGAGGGTGCATACGATCTGCCACCTGGAGCTGTATCTGACGCTTTCGGCGACGGAAGCAGTGTTGAATCAAGTCCTTACCTTTCACCTCTTGACGATTCCGATCAAGGTTACAGCGAACATGACCTATCTGAGGACGGCCAGATTGCGGAGGAATCTGAGCCACTCCGCACGCCTATCCCAACGCATGCAAGAATGGAAGCTCTAGCTATAGTGAAATCAAAAAACGATTTGACATCTGCACAATTACGAAGAGGAGTTGAGTCTCTCCGAAGAACTCAGTACTGGATTCAGAGGACCAAAAGGGAAACCCGTCCATTCGATTTAAATATACCTGAGACCCTTTGTAAGGTCGATTTATCCTTCAGACGAAGACAAGGCTAACCCCACCAGATGCGGCGGCTTCTAGTATATCCAAGAGTTTAGGGTCGAGGCAGAGCTCGCAGGTAGTGAGTAAAGCTTACGATCATGTTCACGGTTGACCTAATGGACCTCAGCAATTGATCGCAGAACAAAATGCAGCGCGCGAGGTGCTTCTCGCGCTGCAAGGAAACTCAAGCGTTATGTTTGAACACACGACGGACAAAAACGGCTTACCTCAGACAAATGTAAGTCTCTTTTGTAAGGAAAGTATTTCGAGTTAATAGCTCATTCCGATTTAATTGCTGCAGGTGTCACCAACTGCTCCAAAACTACCTCACCTGACCCCGTCTTCCCAGTACTCCATTCTTACCAAATTTGCTGAATTATCTACGCATTTACAACGGCTTCGCAAGTTTAAATCTGCGGTTCTGGGACGAAAGGAAACGCCATCACGCCTTGGTACTATTTCTAAAACTTTAGAGGCTTTTGCAGACGCCTTGGATTCTCAATTAATAGACATCGAACGCTGGGTGTCCCAACGCGAAACCAACATTATCCGCTCGCCAACGCAAGAGGGTCAGAAAGCGGTTATCAGTCTTCTTCGTTTGGAGAAAGACGTCAGGGATGAGTACTCAAACGTTTTCTCTGAGCTTTTCGGTATTATCGACAAGACATTTCGTCAAAATTGTTGGTTGGTAGAAGAAGATGTGTACTCGACTGTCAAACGGTCGCCGTCGTTTTTTGCTTCCCAATTTTTGGATTCCATATTTGAACAGCTACAAAAAAAGAATATGGATAGTAATCGCAAGGCATCCGCTTCTCTTTTTCGCGTTTTCCTCAGGACTGCCGAACCTCTATGGCAAATGATCGGTCGGTGGCTTCGGGACGGTATTTTCATACCCATGAATTCGGATCCTTCGTCAACTTCGAAGACATCTCCGTTGCCGTTAGAGTTCTTTATCGAATATAACGAGCTTGATCTCGTTGATCCTGATTTTTGGACCGATGGATTTAGTCTGCGAACGGAAACCTTAAAAGCAGACGATACTATCGGAAACATAGGAGTCCCTATATTCCTGCGTCCTCTTTCAGAGGCTATCCTCAGCGCAGGTAAATCAATCGGTTTCCTCAGAATGTTGGGCCACAATGCTGGTTCTGGCTCCATATCACACCTTCCTGGGAACTCGTGGCCGACATTTAATGAATTCATTTCGCAGCTGTTGGACGTACTTGGCGATGAAACCGAAGGACATCGAGAAGATTTGACTAACGAAAAGTTGACATTGTTATTATCGGATCGATTGCTTCCCATATGCACGGAGTCCGGTATGGCTTTGAAGAATGTCTTCTTCGAAGATTGTGACTTTATTAGACACCTTACCTGGATAGAGGACGTATTTTTGATGAGAAAAGCCGATGTTTTAGCTGACTTCTGTGATCTTCTTTTTGATGCAGTAAGTTTCTTTCCTCAAAAGTTTGACCCACTATATTAAAGCAATCATCCTTTGCGTAGATCGATTCTAAGAAACACTGGACCGATTTCTATTTCCTAAACTCTGCGTTTCGTGACGTGGCAGAGTCGTTGAGTGGCAGGTGGCTCAACCCGGGACTTGTCCGCTTATTTTACAAAGCAGACAAAAGACAAGCACTCCAGCGATCTGTTAATAGCCTGACTGGTGTATGCTTCGAGTACGCTGCACCCTTCCCTTTGACGCTCATATTCGCGCCTCGGATCCTGGAAACCTACAACTCCATCCTTGTACTGCTTCTACAACTGAAGCGTGCAAAGAGTATGTTGGATAAAATTCTTGTGCGAGGATCAACCGATACCGTAAAGTCTCAAGAGGAATTGAAAATTTTCTATGTCATGAGAAATAGGTTGTCGTGGATTGTAAAGTACGATGCCAGATCCTTCATATACGCCTCTATCACAAATTGACCAAAATTACAGTACTACGTTAACGTTCATTATGATCAATGCATGTGACATGTTTTCTTTCGCCTCATGAAGACAGACTTAACAGCTCCAACAGGTCCTGCACTGTGAATCAAAGTCATTCCGTGAGTCACTGGAGAGAGCGAAGTCATTAGACGAAATCATCATCATCTATCAAGCATAGTGAGTACGAAATATTGCTCCTTAGGGATTTCGGACTAACTTGATTTTAAGCTTGACCTCGCTTACTGTGCTCTGCTGCCTTGATCCAAAGGTATCCTTAAATTTCTGCCATTCTTCCAAGCACCAGCCTTGTTTACCCCATTCTTTATCCAGTTGAACAATATCAAACGCGCCATTGTTTCGGTCCTCGACATCAGTATCGCCTTCTGTGACGACTTCATAACATTCGCAGGCGACACGACCCTCAACACGTCTCGCGCCTCCATTTCTCGTTCCCGCCGTCACCGGAGCAAACGCCAGAGGCGCGAAAGTCGAAACATCATTTCATACGCTCCTATATCAATACCTCAATCGGAAACCTCCGAATCAGAGCTGGAGGAGCCAGAGGCCTTGCAAGTTCCAGTTGCGGGGACAGTCAATAATGTTGACTTTAGTACATCGATGGCGGAATCATCCGTATATGAGTCATTTATTCAGGAGGACTTCACGGGGAGAATTGAGAAGATGATGAAAGACCTAGACTCACTTGTACGGTACATCAGGAGGGAAATTGAGAAGCTGGCGGCTAAACATCAGACATTCGGTGTCTATGCTTTCTCTCTGCAAGACTGGGATCTCTGAGGGGGTGCTTATTGGACCGGTGATTATTTGTGCATTTATTTACGTTCAGAGAATCAAAGTATGTATATGTACAATACGAATGCATGTGATGAAAGCGATAGCTAAAGGGAACTATGAAGGTAAAGGGTATAAAGAAAGCTATTCAAGACATCACACTTCCTGCACCCTTCCTATCTACCCTCCGGCTGATTCCACCTAATAAGATCTTGATCAACATCTCCGAGTTAAGAACGCCCCCCGAATACGGCGTGAAATCCACCATATCCTGATGATAGGGCCATACGTTGTTAGTCTCTAAGAAATGAAGAGGACAGCAAATTAAAATCATACTCGGACCCCGTATTCTTTAGCTATGTCATCATCCAACTCTCTCAGAGCTTCTGCTGCTCGAGGGTCATCTCCGACTTGTACGAACTGAATACCGACCTAAAACAGGGGTTTAAGGAACAACTCTAGAGCAAGTGAGAAATGAAGGTGACTGGCCTGTGAAATTGGGATGTTGTTCCGGTCAAGTCTCCTAGCTGCTTGCACGATGACAGCTTCTGGGTCGTCAGCTGCATCCAACTATAAGCACTATTCCCATTCTAAAACGATGCCCTGACTCACTAGGAATACCGTCCGTAAGCACGATATAGTTCATCGGGGTGACTCGTTGCAATGCATACAAATCCCCTCGTCGGATCTCACTCTGAGCTGTTTCTAACTCGGACATATACTCGTTCAACATCATTTCGAGCTTTGTAGCTAGGAGTGAAATGCTGTGCGGTTGTATGGTGTCAAATATGCGCCTTACAGAAGTCGAGCTCTGAGGAAGGAAAAATAGATGAGCTCGATTTGAGACGAGCGCAACGGGTACTTACTCTGAGGTTCCGTGCAGATCTGTTGGAGTTTATGAAGTAGACGTCGATGCCATCGGTGTCGTATTGAGCTGCAACGTCAGCGAGTGACCCAAGAGCCTCCCTTGCCTACGGGAGAATGTTATAGTGCTATCTGAGAGAGAGAGAAAGGAGAACTCGTACCTCCTCCCATCGCTCTCCGGCCATTGAAGCGGAGTCGTCGACTACGAATATCGTCTTGTACCTCTTCAACAGCTCCAACGGGTTCTCCGCGAATCCACTAAATGTCGACGTCGTGATACTCGTCGGACTCGTCACGACCTCCGTCATCTCAGTTTCCGGTTCGGAGTAGTCCGAAGTTGACGGACTCGACAGAGTTCTGGAATTCTCCGTTGGATGGCTCGCCACTGGACTCGGAGGTGAACGTGGACTATTTCGATCCGATCCTCCGTATCCATAACCGTAACCGTAGTCTCGACTATCATTAAAGTAGCTCTGGTCTTCAACTTGCAGAGTCTGATATGAGTCTGATGTAGTAGAGCGAAAGTCACTGTGTGATCTTTGGTGACTAGGGCCCGAGTATCCTTCGAGCCTATCCCCGCCATACCCTGCCCATTCCTTAGTGCTTGGCCTAGGAGACGAAGCACTCGCACTCCTCCGGTGGCCATATCCAGACCCTCCAATCTGAGGCTGTGGTACATCCAAGTATCCATCCGTACTGCTACTGGCCGTGATGGCGTTTAAGTGTAAGTTTGAGCGAGAGGCGTCTTCCTGCGTATACGGAGGCGGCGCGCTCAGGAACTCGGAGGTGCGTTCAGCCCGGCTTGGACCAGCGCTCGCTGCTGCTGACCGTGTTCGGCGGACGTCAACACTTGACGAAGAGGCTGGATTTATTTCCGCTCGAGAAGCATGGAAGGTCTGGGACTTGCGCGCATATACTGCATGAGACGAGGAATTCGAAATTGCGACATAACCATGATCATGGCCGTTGCTCAGAGAGTGCTGACTGGTATCGCGATTGTGAGTTGGGTGATAGTTGTTCAATTGTAAGTTTGTGCCGGAGTTGTTGTGAGGGTAAGGCGAAATTGCATACTCCGGGCCTAGCGAACGTTTAGGGCGCGTGTGATGAATGCTTCCGAGTGCTTGAGGCTTGGAGATAAGAGAAGAGTCTCGACGTAGTTTACACGTTGGCGAAGATGAAGTATTACCCATCAAACAGTACTCGAAAAACAAAGGGTAAGAGTGGTAGAGGTTGAGTTAAGGAAAGGGAAGTCTGGTCGATACAGGAGGTCTAGTAAGGGTTACATTTTATGCATCCTCACACTCGAGGACACCGGCAAATCGCGCGGATTAATTTCCGTATCCGTCACCGTTTCCATCACCGTTTCCATCACCGGCTCGGGTAATGAGTAACCGGAAGACCGAGCCGAAATGACATAAGAGCATTAGAAATACTACATTAGTCAGATTGTTACGTACTACATTAGTCAAAACATTTCATTACTCAATTACATCATTCTGTGTGCTTACATCATCAAGCTTGTGAGCATTCATTCAAAACGAGACCAAAACTTTA
>JAFREE010000044.1:0-160463 GCA_019400425.1 Hymenochaete sp. R1
AAACAAGGCTGGTGAGTAATAGCATTCTCTACACTTCACAGATCACTAACATAGAGTATAGATTGGGATGAAACCTTCTTCGATCACTCACTAGATTTTGAAACAGACGTGATGCTTTTTGAAGGCATCGTCGAGCGTCATACTGCCGAGCATGAAGAAGGTCAGAGGAAGCGAATCAGTCCGAAAGTAGAAAATTGGTTCAACACTATCAGTACGAATTTCTCCATCGACGACGAATCCAAGGCTGAGTGGGGCGCCCTGGAAAAGGTCCATTATGATCATTTGGTTTTCCGCCTCAAGGACTCTCTTGCAACCCTCCGTGTGAAAGTCGAATTGGTTCATGCGAGGAATTCAAAAGGAGCCGGGCCCATTGAAGCACGTAGGGCTGATATTTCAGGATTAATTGGCCTTTGGAAGCGGCGCCAGGACCTTTTAACGAGTCATGGAGAGGCACTCAATAAGGAGCGAGTAGAGAAAGACAAGCGAGAATCCCAGTTGCCTACTGCTCAGGTCGACGAGGCTGAAGTCCTCCTTCTAACACATGTATTAAAGACTTGTGGTGATGATTACAACGCCCGTGTGGAGGATTCAAACGAGATGCACGATGAAATAAAGGCAATTGAAAAAGCCCTTGAAGACGAATTGAAAACAAACCAAACCTCTGAGAAAGGGAAGGGAGGATCCTGATTATATACTACACCTTTTCTGCATACTTTTCATTTTTGTGAACATGTAAATACTGGAGTTATTTATCGTCTAAAATCACTGAGCTTAACCTCCTGCACTGGCATTCGAAAACGAAAGTCAAAGGAAGAATAATAACTTGTCGTCGATGATATTATCGGAGTGAGCCGGGAGAATTCGCTTTCAAGTTTGCTGGCAGTATCTGGTGACGTTGGAAGAACCTGGACCTCGCTCACCACCTAAATCCCATGCTGAAGGTACTCAACGAGTTCGACTTGTATCTATTCCTAGGTTCTCATCTTCCCCTCCTCAGAGTTCTATCAGTGCTCTGATTGGTGATTGCGTTCTCGTTGTCGAAGGTACTAGTATTCCCTCTTATGGTGTCCTTGCGAAGCATACTCAATCTTTCCCTAGCTTGGAGAAAGACATAAGATGCAGCATGAAGCGACTTCAGGAACGAACTGATACCTTTTGGTAACCCCTGGAGGAGCCCAGATATTACTTCGGGCGAGAAAGACTCGTTGGAAGCAAGGTCGTGATGAAGTATCAAGATACGGACTCCGTGATAAACCAATACAGAATGATCCAAGCTTTCGTTGCGCGTTTGAAGGTCACTCGAGATGACTTTGAAAGTTCGATGGCTGGACGGGGCTATCACAGAGCATGGCGCGGCTTTCATTTACTCATCGTCGATTCTTGTCCGAACTTTTATCACTGGCGTACCAAGAGTGAAAATTTCGACATCTCCAACATCCTCTGGGGACATTTTCGGGCCCTTAGTATAAATGGTCTCGTAGAACGTCTAAACAAACTCAGCTCCTCGGACGACCAAATCCGCTTTCCCTAGATTCATCAGCCATCTAAATACAGATACCGAAACTCGTACAAATTTGTGGTACAAACTTTTTACTGCCTCAAATTCCTCCGATATTTGATGAAGTTCCTCAAGTTTTCTAACGTTTCTTCGCCCCTCTCTCGTAATTCTCTTCCCCCTTCGTTTTTACGATTCACAGCCCTTACTGCGCGCCGTACACAGTCAAGTCCGGTATTCGAAAGCTGAGCAAGAAAACCACCCTGTCTAAAATTCGTATCGTATGGCATGGTCTCATCTGCGAATATATCGATGAGAGAAGAAGCAGCTTGGATGATAGCTTCTGGAGGAATATTTTGAGAAGGTTGAGAGCCAGTGATAGAAAGAAGATAGGATGTGATCATCTATCATGTATACTTGTTAGGACGTGGATAGCTTGTCGCAGAATATGAAGTTGCAGCGTAAAATTACTCACGCGGTTGGCATCGATTGACTGTGGGTACTGGGCGAGATGATCTAAGGTTCCGATGCACTTGACCTTGATTTGCCCATCGGTCGAAGCGTTGCAAAGCTGCATCAAAAGTTTGATTTGTTCATCTACCGGCACCTTGAAAGACAAGATGTCAGTTCTCATTCCTCTATCCCCGGAAATAAATCAAGCATGTTCTTACAATACTCCCCTTCCATATCCTACTAACACCCCACATTACTCCTACCGCCGCCTCCCACATCTCCCTTCGGCGTTCCTGTCCTTTCCCGCCCTCCAGGCCTACTTCACCTAGTGCTTTCCATATCGTATCCCAGACCTTTCTACCATCCTCGCAGTCGGTTCGCTGAGAACTGACACCTCTTCCTTCCCCGTTCAATGCTAGAGCAAGACAAGCATTGTTGAGACATTCTAGAGCGTTGATGTGAATGGCGCCGAGAACGGACGTTGTTGGCGGGTGTTGCAGTAGGGTATTGGCTGTTGCAGAACCGAATTGTAGAGGAGGGAAAGATAGAGAGGTGGGCTGAATTAATGAGAGAAGGGGTGTAAGAATAGGCGGAAGTGTCTCCGGTGCTGTCGAATCAGTTTGGCTTGCATCCGGGGCGAGCTCAGATTCTAATGATACTTCGTTCATTTCTACATCGCCTCCGTCCTCATCTTCCCCGTCTATGTCCTCATCGTTTTCGTCGTCTTCGCCAAGAGGAACATCGTCTTCGCCGAGAGTTTCATGGTCCGGAAGTGTCGCACACATTCCCGTTAGTATTTCTAGGCTCAGCTGTATATTCCTCAACCTCGCCTCGATTCTTTCTAGGGCTATCTCCTTAGGACTTTTGTGGTCCGGTGTAGGGACATATCTTAAAGATGGCTTTTCCGGATTTGGCTCATTGTCCGAGCTCACCAGCTTTGATACACTATTTGAAGCCTCTAAAAGAGACACAGAGCTGATGGTCGGCACGATAATAGGAAGTATGACTTGTCGGTCAATATCAATGGCGGAAGCCGTGGAGGGTGCTGGAATAGGGGCGATATTTTTGAGGATGCCCGAAGCAAGAAGCTTGACTGATAGCCGTCTCTCCTCGACCATCTCCTTCGCTTCTGTTGTGCTTTGATCCAAAGCCATATCTGTTCGAGCGACGGCGATAAGACAAGCCATTTGCGACGAGTTAGAACGGATTTCGTCTATGACTGTTGAATTGTCCTCCGATAGGACATAGAGGCACTGCGCTGTGAACGATAGTCAAACCCGATCCTCAGTCACCAAGTTACCAAGAACACGTCAAACATACCTGCCGCAGCGACTGTTCTAGAAGGTAGTTTCCCTCTGTGCTCAAGGAAAGCCATGAGAAATGGTATAAGGTGCATATCGTCGATTGCATTCATAGCCTTATTGGAGGTCTCCCTAATCCGTTGAAAATACGGTTTGTGATTGAGGAACACTTTGACGACTTACGAAAGACACCAAATCAGCGTTATTATATTTTCTGCCAAACCGAACACCAGCTCAAATGCATTGCTTGGTGCCGACTGTGGAGCATTCGTGATATGATGGAAGGCGTTTGAAATCTAGAGAAGAGATAATATAAGCTTAGAACATCTGAGAAAGCTACTGGCCGCACCTTCACTACTAGATTCTTCAATGGCGCGAGTAGATTCTTGTTGTACATCTCAGCGCAAATATCATAACCACCATCGATGCATAGATTCCTGAGAAACATTCAGTTTCATGAGGATAGGACACATATTTTTCGTAATTCTCACCTCAACGAGCCCGATGCTTCTACAACAACCTCCTCCACACTATCCGATAGCCTCGTGATTAGAGCCCCCACGATATTTTTGCCTTGAAGCAGACGCCTCGTTGAAGGGTCATTCTGGATCAGGTTTGACACAGCTGAGCACGCCCATGAACGTTCTTGCGCATCAATACTTTCTAGCTGCAGAAAGTGAGCCATTAGTACGATCCCACGAGAGATACAAGCTTGCGTAGAACACACGGACTTTGCATATTATCGGCAAGACCGCATCTTTTCTTGACGACGATGCTGCTGCAGCTTCAATGCCTTTCGGAAGGTGAGTGTCAGGAACTCGAACCGGGTTATGCCTTCTCCCTGTACGTTTCTTCTGCTTCTGGGACTTCCCCATTGACGATGGTCTACCAAAAGCTTTGATATGTTACCCCGAGATTATGGTGAAGAGGGAGAAGAATACTTTCAGGACCGTGAGGGTACAATTTTCGTGTCATGGCTGAGCTGCTCACGCTAGGAGTTGCCAACTTTGACTTACGTAACCATCTAAATCCCGAGCCTGGGACATCCGAAATCATCGGAGTGGGTCCTCAAGATGCCGCGGCATGTAAAATTCTCCAGATCTACCCCTCAAGAAACTTGCAGGTTGTATTGAAAATCACACATACTCATTCTATTAGAAGCCATTCACTCTATCGAGGTAGTTATGCATATACGCGGGAACGGAAATGAGCCACTTATTCCCCGTTCCTTAGGTATAATCTACGTGCTCGTTTTTTATACTGATCTTTAGATATCTTGAGACCAGTCAGATCCCTCTTGATACGCGTTCCCACAACTTTTATCTACCCAGATATTTCTTCCCTTCAAACCCCCTCAGGGACTCCGCAGCAACATGGTTGGTTCCTTGCGACTCCTTGAGCTTTTTAAAGCGGTCCTTCTTCTCCGCTCATCAACTTTTTAATGGAAGCTATTGTTGGCGGCCAGAAATTTACTCCATCCCCGATATTCATACGGCATCTCTGAAGCTGGCTCTTGACTTTCATGTCTTCAAGAGATACCTACATATAAGACGCTCATAGTATACGAAGTATTGTAGCCGGCCGGCGCGGCGGTTATCTGGCGATGAGAGAACCCGAGAGGCCAGCAACGAACGACGAACGACACGAAGAATCAGATGTCAATCATTACGCTCCCGCTCCCTATAAAAGGATGTTCTTCTTTCTGAAGAATATATAATATTTTTCATATTTTATTAACGGTGTTTGTTTTGCGATCTCTTGTTTAAAAACACAGTTATGAGAGACAGAAAAGATGACTAAAGGAGTACGACATATTTTTGTGTTTTATCATCTACATCGAATCAAACCGATTCTCAATCCTCAGGAGTATCCTAGCAAACGGATGGAGGCGAGTCCAACAGTCGTTGTGCGCTACAGTTTTCACGCACAACGGAGAACAAGTCTCTCTACGCTACAGTTTTCACGTAGAGCAGACGGGCGCCTGGATTCCGAGTCCATTGAACGTCTGCTTGATTCCGAGACCAACGAGAGGTCGTCGTCGAATACCAAGATCAGCAGTATTATGCGTCTGGATTTGGGTCTATTATATCGGATCAAGTAAGAAAAGCAATTCCTATCCGAAATCATAGAAGTCACTTACAGTGGGACGCATGTAGCTCCTGGCCACACTGCGCATTGGAGGAGCAGGATACATAGGCATGTCCATACTCCTTCGCAAATTGGGTGGCGAGGTAGGAATGATGATAACCGTGATGCCTGCAGCAGTGAATGAACCCATATTCTCCGTTCCCTGGAATTTGTCCCCATATACTAGCTCCGGGGTGGGAGGGTGCACGAAGACTTGAGGAGGTGCAGGGAGGGTGGTGGAGGTAAAGGTGACGAAGGTTGTGGTAGAAGGAGCACCCATTGTTGAATGTTTTGAGAAGAGGATAGAAAGATGATGACGAGTTGCGTTCTACCAGAGAAGCGATGTTAAGATTATTGCTTATCGATTCTCAGACGAGCATGGTATTTATGCACTCTCGAAAGAATGTCTCGGGATAGACTGAATGAAGGAAGCAAGGTGAGTAAAGAAATCCTACATGATTTTCCGAGACCATCTCCGAGGGTCCGAGACACGTTCACCGAGACCAGTCTTCCCGTATTTGAGGTTGATAGTCTTGATCTTCAATATCGATGGCTCCATAATAGAAGCGAAGTTCTGTCGAGCAATCATCGAAAGCATAGTGAAAGTGGACGAAAGACAAGCGTTATGTTCAACTTATGCGAGCTTGAGGAAAACCCATTTATTTCTCACGCTCCCGTGATTTTGCGTAACCTTGACGCGGTTACCCGAGTTCCGAGTTCACTTCACTTCCCTCCTCCACGTCTTTCCTCCTCGGATTTCACATTTGTTGAAGAATAAACAGTGAGCAGAAGATGAGAATATCTCGGAGAGTACATTTACTGTCATGCGTCGCAGCTTTGAAGTCTCGGTGCTCAACGACGTCTCGGGAGCATATTTGTATAAAGCTTGAGTCGAAATGCCCACCGAATCCAGTCAAACATTTCAACGTTCCTGCGATAACTCTCCCATCTTGATTTGATCAGCTACTCCGCTTCAGTATCACCCTCATTCGACATGACACAAGGAGGCGTTGTATGCTCAACCCTCTGTGATTCACCAGAGATGCTTTCCAAAGAAATTACCAAGGGTGACGGCAACAGTGATGACAACAATAATGCGATCACCCATACAATAGTAGCCGCACCACCACCTCCAGATACCCTTCACTGTGTATTAGGTTGGATATTGTCTGCCTGGGGTTTCATAATGGTAAAGTACCTTCATTTACTCTCTTGGTATCATACGCAGCTCATTCTTTCTCTTTTTAGAGCTTGATACTCCCCAAGTTCATTCAACCGCCGCAGAATTTACCAAAGGAGGTTCTTGAGGCCGATCAGTCCCATTTATGCCTTGTTGTTCGCAAGCGTCCTCGTGCCAAACGCGATAGATTACAGAAAGAGAGAATGTCATTATTGGCTGCTCATCGAGATGACGCAGTCGAAACGGATGACCCTGCCGATACCACGGACGAGCCAGAAGTCGAACTCCCCGAGACATGTTTGCCACCACCCATGTCTCGCTCATTTAGTCAACGCTGCAAAGCAATGTGCAAAGACATGGCAGCAGTCGCAGCACCTCTGTCGGAAATCCCGTTCAAAAAGACCATCGCATCGCAAGCTCGGACTTACTCTCGGCAAGGAAAACATTTGTCGGAACACAACTCCAAGCGGCCAGCCAAGCATTCAAGGAAGAAGAAGCAGCGCAGTCATGTTGGACACGGGGCGCATGACACCGAAAGAGTTTTCGATGTAGAGGAGGAACCCGAGTTGAGTCTCCCAAAGACACCCAATCCCAGTATTACGTCTCTGGTCCCGGCGTCTGCAGGTATGCCTATTGCTGCGTTGCGGTCAAATATGGAATGTCTCCCAACGGCTGCGACACAGAACATCCCCCAACCGAGCGTTGCTTCAAATGACAGTCACCAATCTAGCATTGCTGGTCGCAGGGGTCCAAATGAAGAGAGCAAGAAGCAAAAGAAACGTGCTCGATTCGTTATGGACATGATGGTTGAAGGTCCGCCAAACACAGAAGAAACACCCTTGACCGGCTCTTTTGACTCGCTCGGTTCGCAAGACACTCAATCTGACAGTGTTCAACGTGATGATGAAGAAAACGCGCGACCACGTTTGAAACGAACTCACGGAACGCTACACCCTCAGTTTGTGGACGAGCGGCCTGCCGCCGGATTCCTTGAATCAGGCACTCAAGCAAAGGCTACGTACATGGGGACAGAAATCACTCCTCACAATTCGATGTCTTCCGCCAAGGAGGACGCGGTCTCAATATCCGATAAGGATCCGAAGTCAAATACCCACGTGGCATATCCCCTTCTCTACCGCGCACGGACCGCCCTTCGTCTTCCACCGACCGTGAAAGGCCAAAACAGCAAATATCTATCGAATGCCTTAAAGCTGGCCGTCCCGTCGTCTGATTCAAGCTTAGACACACTCACATCCTCTTCGGATGACTACTGTTCTGCGCCAAACAAAGCCGACAAGTTTTGTCGCACCGAGTTGAACGAAGGTATGAACTTCAAGCGCGCTGCTTCTGCGCTCGCTCAAGGGCTGTCTGTTTCTCGAGCGAGGAGCAGAAGCGTAACAGACAGCAGTCTGGTATCGGCATGCCGCGGGATCGGGGAAGCTATGATGAACCATCCGTTGGGAACTGTACCACCAGCGCCGATACCAATGTCTACGCCCTCGGATTTCAACATTACGCCCGAAATACCAAGGAACGCGGATCGGGAAAAGGACCCGTCGAGGAAACGTCGGACGCAGGGCCACAAAGAGGAGAGCGCCGTTGTAGTTGTAGTTGTGAAAGACGCTCATTCACAAATACCTCAAAATGAAATCCCTTCAGGACTTCCGGGAACGGGGCACGCCAATCCTACTGCATCTCGGATACCACATGGATCTGAAAGCGATACTTTGGGGCTGCGAAGCATCAAAGTTCAGACCATTGGGAAAGACGATTTGGCTTTGCTTTTGGAAACGAAGGACGCAGATAAATTTGAGGTGTGCAAGAGATTGACGAACCTCGAGCTGTAGACGTCGGGCCTTCGCCAAAGTTTCAATTTTCCTATCCAGTGAAGCATGAAACCTGTTTAGGGATGTCATACTTATATTTGTATCTTTTGAATCTCTTCCCGCAGTACGCAATGATGTTTAGCTTTTGTTTAACATTTAAACCCAATGCTTTGACTTTCCTTTGTTCTGGGGTTTGTTGCTCATCATTCTCGCGCCAAGAAAATAGTATTGTAAAGTAATTGAGAGGAGATGCAGCACGATTGTTAGACTAGATAGTGAGAACGTAGCGGAACATAAAATACGCTAATAGCAGTGGTGCAAAGAACGTGTAAGTGAAGGATCCAGGTTGAGAAGGGTCGAAAGGAACAACAATGGCTCTGAACTACAGAAAGGACACGAGTAGGCTCATTACCTCAGCGCCGTTTTGAATTCCGGCCCATCCTATCCTCCTCGTTACTCGGAGGGCTCCGCCGTTTCCTGCTATGCAGAAAATCAGGATCAACTTAAATGCAAATTCACCTTGAAAATCAAATCCCTTACCTCGGCTTCTCTTCTCTTTCCATCTCACCCTTCTCCAGCCCCGCACCAGCCCCGCCCCCACCATAATCCAGCCCATCCACCGCAGGCGCGTTGTTATCCCGGTCTTTGTACCGATTCCGCGGACCTGTGGGCACATTCGGCGGTAGACGCGTCGATGTCGCTGTCGGTGCTGCTGCTGCACTAGCAGCTGCAGTCGCTCCAGGCCGTACAGGCAAGCTCCCGATGCCTTCCACCGGAGTAATGGATGTTGAGACAATGCTGCTGCTACCTCCTCCAGGAGCACCACGACCTCGGCCTCGGCCCGCAAAGGAGGTCGCACCAGACGCCCCACGATCGCTGCGTGGAGCTGCAGGAGGGATGGTAACACCCGGTATACCACGTCCACGGAAGTGAGCAGGGGAGGAGCGAGCGGGAATGCCGCTTGGAATTGGTTGCGGCGTTGGCACTTGACCCGGAACGTCTGGCGGGCCACCAGGTATAACAGGATGCATTAAACCACCTTCTTGCAGCTGCTTTAGATGAAACGAGCAATGTGAGCATATTTGTGCATTTACTCTGGTAGGATTAGAATACGAACTTGTAAGGCGGAAAGGTCTGGATTTACGTTCATGCCCATGTTTATCATCCCAGATGGACCTGTCATACCCTCTGGCAGCGCCGAATGCCTACCGATACCTTCGGGTGTCCCGTTGGAGCCCATCCCGTCTTGCATCATCCCGCCAGAGGGCATCCCCATCCCCATTTCCATACCCATGTGCCCCATTTGCGAAGGCAACCCTCCCATCTCCATCATAGGGTTCATCTGCCCCATAGGTGGAGGCATCCCATTCATGCCCATGCCAGGAGGCGGCATCATCCCGCCAGGGGGCCCTACACCAACCTGATGCGGACCAGAGCCTCCCGGACCATTCGGACCCGCAGCTGCAGCGTTCATCATCGCATGTGTTCCGGTCATGACCATCGTCCTTGCTTCAGGAGGAAGGCCAAGTAGTTGTTCTTCGGGCATACCAGCGAACGTGAGTACGTTTGCCTTGAGAATATCGGCCATTTCGCCAAGATTTCGCCGGCGATAGCAGTAGGCCTCCCAGGACACCTCATCAAAGCCGTAGTTGAACCAGTCGGACAGGTCAGATCCAGGACGTCTCCAAGGCTTTTCTACAAGGTTGGTCATGTCGATGTCAAATATAGGACGGCCTTCGTGTATGCCTACACCAGAGGGTTCAACAGAAGGCGCAAAAGATGAGGCACGAGCTATAGGAAGTGTTGAGGGGTCGGGGCCGGACGGGTTTGCGGGAGGTAGTCCATCCAGTTTTGTTTGTGTCGATGTTGTTACAGCACCATTGACCGCAGGTGTCGGAGGCAGCAGCTGAGGTGTTTGTCCCAGACCTGGGAGAACAGAGGGAGGCGCACCACGTTCTCTTGGTGTATATTCCGTGGTGAGATTCGCAGCTACGAGATGTCATGAATATAAAGAGATACAGGAACGGTTTTTTCGCTGACCTGGTGTAGCTGATTGGTGAGGTGCATTACTCGGGGTTCGTGGTTGCGAAGGACGGTGTCCTCCTCTCTGGGCGCTAGTGAACCACCCAGTCAAAACACCAAAAGTCCATAGTCTATAAAGCCACTTACCGGAAGTCTAAGGAGCGATTCTGTGGCTCCAGGATAAACTCGATATCCTGTCTCAAAGAATCAGAAGTTTATTCATGTTAAGAAGAAAACGCCGTGCACCTCGTCGCTGTCTTCTTCTGCGTCGCCGTCTTCCTCCTCCTCAGCCTCGTCGACCTCTTGTCTGTTGCCATTAGCAGTATCTTCTTCTTCTGTCCTGGCTGAGTCGGTGCTACGTGACCGTTCTTTGATACTTTTTTGATCTTTCTGTTCAGCTTTAGCCTCCAGATGCGCAATGATACCATTCGACTGCTGCTGCTCGAGAGTTTCGGGGGGTATACTGTGACGCCATGAGCAATTGCAAACATTTAGTTCTGTGAAGACTTACGATATGATATCTGCGAAACAATCCCCCAAATATTGTTCAGCACTGATAAAGGACTACTACAGAAAGCACACAAACCAGTTGGAACGTCTTCGACCTTTTGTGGTTGTGGAACCAAGGCAGCAGACCCTGCGGTGGAGTCGCCGTACAAGAACGAGTCTTCGTCGTCGTCCCTGTTCAAAAGCGCGTCATTCACTCAGTCTTTTCACGGACATCAGGATCCCAAATAATATTTTCCGTACATTATATTCCAATTGCTGTTATCTCTTTTGCTCGTCGAGTCTTTGAGCCTTACACCGAGCGCGTCCTTGTCAAACCTGAAGTTAAGAGTCCCGCGCAGAACGCCGGCAAGAGGTTGAGTTGTCGTGGGAAAGTATCCACGTGATTTCTCTTCCGCCATGCATAAATCTGAAATTTTCGCGCGTTATGCTTTTCTCCTTTGAACAACCTCGAGGACTCAAAAGTTCGGGCGATGTCGAGCTCTCCCGTCTCTTCGTCCGCGTTCCCGTCCTCAAGAATAACTCGGAATGCACTTCTAACGCCGTGCATGGACGTCGAGTGTGCAGCTTGGGGACGTCTGCTTGACTAGCTTCCTTTTAAGGCGTGTTGGAGGTGCTGCGTTGATTCTTGTCGACGAATGTGCACCCATGATACCCGCTGGGAGGTTGGGAGGACGTTTTCTTAGTCGCATTCGACATCCGACACCTTCAAACTTTACCTCGTGGGTCACCCAATAAACAAGATGATTCTTTCACGTATTCATCGATAACACCTGGATGCCTATCTCGCCATGGTATCATACGCTGCACGATGGAACGCATTCCACTTTAATTTGTATTGTAATTTCAGACTAGTACTATCTGTCTGTTTATATGCATGCATTTTTTTGTTACGTTGATCAACTACTCCGATACATTATGCGGTTCTACATCCTCCACGAATGCTTTGGACTGGATTTCATACAATCGTTTGTATTCGCCATTGTTCGCGATCAACGTATCGTGTGTTCCTTGCTCGACCAATTTCCCGTCTTTCATACATCTATTGTCAGAAATAAGACCTACCGTCAGTATTCACGTCCGGCTCAACTTACATCACGATAAAGGAGGAACGTACAAGATCAAATCAGCGTATTTAGTCAGATGTCCAAACCGATGGGTGATGAAGATGACCGTTTTCCCACCGCTGTGTTCTCGAAGGCGCGTGAACTGCTCGTACTCGCCTTCTGGGTCGAGAGCCGATGTTGGTTCGTCTGCGACGAGAAGACGAATACCACCACTCATGAGCCTCAAGAACGTCCGGGATCTATGGGGGAAAAAAAGAAAAAGAGGCCACGTGCCTAGGTAAGTATTGATCATGGACAGCAAGAAAATCTGGAGACAAGCACTCACGCCGAAAGTCTCTGCGTCTCACCGCCCGACAAGTCCGTCTTCTTGTCAATCCCGTCTAGTTCAGCCTTGAGAGTCAAATCTGTCTCAGCACTGAACCACGTCTCCGTCGTCTTCATTGGGACGCAAACCGTCTCTAATCCATCCTTCAGCTTCTCCACAAAATGTTCCGCTCCGCCTTGTCGCACTGCTTCCTCAATCTCCCCGTCTGATATAGAATCTGGCTTGACATGATCGGAAGACGTTGAGCCAGTCCGTTCCGGCTGGCCCAGCGCAACGTTCTCGCGCAGAGTGAGCGGAAGAATAGGATGATCTTGCCGGAGGATGGCCATCGTGCTCCGGACGTCTTCGAGTCTGTAGGAGGGCAGAGGCTTACCGTCAAGGATAATTTCTCCCTCCGTAGGGTCGAATAGGCGAGAGAATAGCTTAATGGTAGAAGACTTGCCGCTGCCATTAACGCCCACAAAGACGACAAGCTGACCGGATTTGATTCTGAAGGAGACATCGGAAATGACATCGCGGTCGCTATTAGCGTAGCGGAAAGAGACGTTCCTACAAACGGACAAGAAAAAATTAATATTCAGATATCTGGGCAAATATTATCGCATGACACACTTGAATTCAATTTCCGCTCCGTTTTTGTAGATGAGGTCATCGCCCTGAGGAGGATATGGAACTAATCCATCTTCCATGCCGTTAGGCATCTCGTCTAGTAGGTAGACATTTTTGATGGTACGCATGTACTCCCAGAACTTCTTCATCTTGAATATAAACTGTGAAGTCGTGGCCTGGAATGCCTCAATGATTTGCTGGAGTATAATGAGTGAGGAAAGTGACAGATTCTGATTGTCCCAGGTGACGGCTGACGCAAAGAAAAGCTACAAAAGATCTTATAAGCCTTGCCCGGGGACCCTCCGGGTGGAGGGGGGGTTGTATCATAAGTTACAGAAACTCACGAATGGGACTATTGAAGACAAATCCGATGTGACTCCGGCCCAGAGAGGCTGTTTTCTGAACCATTGTGCGTAATGCGCTTCCGTGTCGATATCCCCCAATGCCTTTCTGCTCTTTTCGAATTCTTCCTCTATGTAAGGAGCAAAGTTGTTCATGAGCCTATCTTCAGCGTAGTCCTCGTCGTGAGCCATAGTATGTAGAGCCGCCATCCGCTTGAAATCGTTGTTTGAACAGTAAGATACGAATGCTTCCCAATTACCGTCAGCTCGTTTAAATAAGAGATTAAGTGGTATATGAACTCACAGTTCGCGTACAAGTAGTTCAATCTATTCTGTATAATGTTAAAGAGCGGGTGAAGAAGACACAGCACTGTGGCCAATCCGAACACAACGCCGCCCGTCGTTACATTCAAGACCAATGCAATCTGGGATATCATCTTCAGTACGCCGAATACAAGTTCAGAAATCCCATCAAAGGACTTCCAAGCAGCGACACTCTGCTTCGTTAAGTTTTGCTCGTTATTTCCATCCTGCAACTTCGTTTGGACATCGGGATCTAATTCCGAGCAAAGGATGAGGTGCACTATAATTATAGTACTCAATGGACATACCTTGAGAAGTCTTGATATCAAACCTCATGGCTTCTGAAGTAAAGTTTAGCAGATCTTCAGGGGGAGAAATGAAGATCTTACTCACCGTGCATCTTTCTTGCAGTGAAATGGTGCTTGACTCGCGTTTTTAGTACAGCAGAATATTTCTCTCTACAAATATTCAGATGTTTAGTGAGCCAGTAATAATTGTATTTGAATATGCAATAGCTCACCCAAGCTTCCACAGATAGTTAGAAATTGACGTCAATAGAATTATCATAGCTATGAGTGAATATACCCTGCTATTGGAGCAGTCTTTTTCCTCAAGACACTGTTTGACCTTTGACAAAGTGTAAGACAGCGCATTATTTCTGAAACGAGGAAGTGTTTCAAAATTCTTACTGTCTCCAACAACAGGCTTGTGAGATAGAGCTTCAGAGAGTCAAACACAATCCACCAAGCTCTAAGCGCCACAGAAGACCAAAAGTATACAGGACCCAAAGAATGTATCTCTCTGATGAACATCCACAGCATTTGGCGGCTCGTCAGTCCATTGGCTTGCACGTCCTGATCGGAGTCTACTATAGATAGGTAGTCAAAGTTAGAGCGTGGCAACGGCATATAAAAGATGAGAGACTTACGATCAGAAGTTTCGTCGGAGACTCGCAATAGGAAGTATCTTGAGGAGAAAGCCATGAGCTCCTTCCCTTTAGCCTGGAGGTTTATGAGCCATTCGGGCCTCAGAATATTGGTTTTCTTCGTCACAACAGACCATACACCTAGTCGCCTTTCAATGTAATTGTCATTTTTGACCATTCTGAATGATACCCGAAAGCGTGAGCCTTTCTGGGGCGTCAAGAGTAAGTCAATCTATTCGGGACGTGTGGATTCATGCACGCACTTGATCGCCAACGAGTTAGATGAACGCAATATTGGAAAGAGGGGAGCAAGGATACAAAGAAAGAAAGAAATCTGAACCCGTACTTGTATTGGCGAATCAAATGCGGTCAGACGCGTTAGAACACCAGCGGCACTGGAGTGGCGAGCAAAGAGGCCGCTAGTTCATATAGCAGCTCAATAGGGTCGGTACGTCGGCTCACACAACAGTGAGCCTTGTCCCCCAAGCGACAGTTTGATTTGCATTTTGTTTCCAAGGCATTGAGATTGTGGTCGACTCGGAGTAGGAAAAAAGTTGCCAGAGCCCTGAAGTCACCTCTTGTATTTCTCGAACATTTGAATTGGCGTCAAACGGAGTTGGTTTGCAACAACAACATCGCCACATTTTTCTTTGCGCGTGTTTTAGAGAATTGAAATGGACCAGTTTATTTAGTAGGTATGATAATGGCGGCGAGAGTAGATGGGGGTGGTAAGTGGTCAAGAGAAGGATGTGAGTAAGGTAAATAAAGAACAATAATAATCGCGCAACGCCAACAGCAGTCATCCTCATCCTTGCTTTCTTCAACCGACTAGCTTTCCCCCGACGACAACAACGACGAGCGCACCGCAAAACTTAATTTACACACAAATCAGAGGGGCAAACAGTTAACGACATCTGCCATCGAGCTCTTTCTTGCCTTCTTGTCATCATCCACCTGCCTTGCTGGTGACGCTTGGAGGCCGGCTTCCTCATCCAGCTCACCCATCGGTTTTGTCCTCGTCACTCTTACAGCGCCATGAGTACGGTCTCGCCATCGGCTCAGCGTCCTTCAAAACCGCCTCCAATAGGTCCTGCGCCTCCTGCACCTAATTCAATGTCCATAACTTCTGCCACCGCCAACACCGTGACGTCTACATCTACATCCTCCTCTAAGGCTTCGGCTCCGAACGGTACCTCCAAGGGGTCAAAGAAGTCAGGGAATGGAAAGCAAGAAACTCCTGTGGATCCACAGGCGATGTATGAGAGCCTAAAGACGAAGATTGCGGCTCTGGAGGAGGAGTTGAACCATGCGGACGAAGAGGAACTTCAATTTGGTGAGTCGCATCTCTCTGAGCTCACGCCGTTGTCCATCCTATGGAATGCTTACAGCAACGGACACCTTGATTGCGCTTCGTTCGCGCCTTCAAGCCGAAGAAGCTCGGAAAAGAGTACGAGGGCTAGAGGAAAACGCGGTACATACAAAGTATATCGAACTGGTGAGCCCCCATGTTTTTGTTTCCCTTTTCCTTCGTCCTGACACTGAAGATCATTTAAAGTTTGCAGAGATGAAGCGGATAGAAAGGGATCATGCGAAGGAGAAGCAGAGGCTCACGAAGGACCGGGACACAGGTACATCTCGTGTCCGACTTACCTTTCCTTGAAAAGCTGCAAATAAACCGTTCACCAGCGAAGAATCAATTAACCAAGACAAACCAGACCAAGACGAAACTTGAGAACCTTGCTCGAGATCTCACAAAGGTATGCGTACGATAGGGACCATATTTCTTCAGTGATCTAACCTGTCCTCGTCTTTTTAGGATAACAAGAAGTTAAGAGTGCGTATTTTGATATGTAACGGGCGGAACCAAGTCTTCAATAATTTTGATAACAGGAAGAGAAACAACAGCTTCTTCAAGACGTGGCAAAGGGGATAGATGAGGTACGAGCCATACTAGAGGTTTCTCCCGGAGGGAAACAGCCTCTGATGACCTGTCCTTGCCAACTAGATTAAGCAACTTTCCACCGAAATAACAAAGGGCAAGGATAAAGTCCGGCAGCTTGAAATTCGATCTCGCGAGCAACCCGATATTGTTGTTAAGGTCGTGTGCAAATACCGAGCCGAACTCTTCTTCAAGATTTCACGTAAGACAAAGTTGTCAAGATTATTTTTCGCTTGGGCAGACCGCATGGAAGTAACAGCGGCCAATGCAATTCGAAAGACTGGCCAAGCCAACGGGGCCAGCTCTACATCCGCTCCAGAGCTAATGGGCACTGAAGTGTCATATACGAAGGGTCAGAAGAATGGAAAGGCAGAAGCAACTAACACGCATGCGACGGCATCATTGCCCGGCAACGCTGTAAATGGGAGTTCAGTAGTCCCAATGGCATTTATGTATCTGCATCAAGGCCGAGTACTGGAGTCAACCATGACAGTTGAAGACGCAGGAATCGAGGATGCGGATGAAATTCATGCAGTAGAGATGATGGATTTGACTGGACCGGTGCCCGATGATGCAGTAAGAACGAGCGCACCCTTCTACGACATTCGAGCTTTCTAACGAGTAACGCAAAAGGACATGTTAGTAGAAGCTCGCCAACCCAAGTTGAAGAAGAATTGGGTAGATGACCCCAGAGAGTACGTGTTGCTTTACGTTATAGCGCAACAATTGGTTTGATTGTTTTCCCAGAGCGAAAAAAGCCATGGAAGAAATTTTCGACGGGGTGTCAGTCGTCAATAATGATCAGATTCACTGATCTCGCTGACCATTCAATACATTCATCTAGTACAAAGGAGCGTCTGAAACTTGTTCTCCGACAGTATGAGCTACGGGAACGGCATTTCGAGTGTTTCATTCGTTCTAAGGAACTCGAGCTTCTGCTCGCAAGATACCGGGAGAACGAACAACGTCAAATGGTTGACTTTGAGCGTAGTCGGATTGATAAGCTTGAAGAAAATGTGAGTTTGATTTACACCAGAGGGAAAAAGTGATCGCGGGACTGACGGTAGTGATTCGAACAGAATCAACAAGTGCGTAAAGAACTTGAAGACGTGCATCATGGGCAAACGCTGCTCATCGAGAAATTGATACAATGCTGCAAGGAGGTGAGTGTCAAATCAAAGGCCGCGATGTCTTTCAAGACCAATCAAATATGCATTTCTTTCGCAGCCAAATGCAGAACGAACACAAAGATTATTCACATCGTTGCGAGAGGAGTTGGAGAAGCGGGGTACGAAACTCGTAGATGCTGTTGCAGTCGGATAGCATAACGTTCCATCGGTATACGAGCGTTCTTTTTGCAATTCGCTACTCCATCCGTATGTCATGCGTCCTTGTATGCTGCGAGTCTCTTCGTATCCGCATGCCCATATACATGAAAATTTTACTCAGTATACTAATTTGTGCGAAGTCCACCGCCGTGCTGGCGCCTTGCGGGACGTAATCTTGCAAACCGCTCAGGCTGTCCCAAACGATCTTCGTAGTTGTACAAGAAACTGCTTTAGACTTCTCGAGCAATTATAGAAGAAAGTGGCACTGGATTTGAATTAAGGTAAGACATTAACATTGTGCTTATAGTCATATGTGATAGCCGGTATGCTAACAAATTTTCTTAGTTGAGTGAGAATTAATATGAAGGATCACGTCCGTAATGCGGACGGGTAGTATTCAATTTTGTCCGGCAAAACTGATACTATAAAAATCCTTCATGAACGTCAATTTCTCGATGCGCTCCTTCACTGTCTGTTTTGTACCAACAGCGCCAGCATCAAGCTTCCGCTTCAGTTGCTCTCGCTCAGCATCGATCACACCTAAACCCACCTCACAAGAAAGCTTTTTCAACGTCCTATTCTTGAAATGGCTCTTATGCCAGAGAATACTCGTCCGGAGCTTTCTAGAAAGTTCTTGGATGTCGTTCTCGACGGGTACCGCTGAAGCAGCGTAGAACACTCCGTTCATCCCCTGATACAGGTTGAACCCCATCTCCAAGTCCTCGAGAACACTTTCTGGGCCATTGCGGCTTCGCGGCCTCCAGTCTCTCGTGAAGTACTTGTCGTAGTTGTCGTCGAAGAGCTTGGCCAGGGCGTGGCCGTGGGGGATCTGGTCTATCAACTTTCGGAGCTCGCCTTCGACATGAACAAACCTTGTCTCGCGCCTGTCAGTGAAGAAAAATTGTCTGCGCGTCTGTAACTTGTTGAAGGCAGCTTCCTTTTCGACTAGTAAATCTTCTTTGGCATATGGCTGCATTTCCGGCGTGAAGGCAGAAGCGGATGTAAAGTCTAATGAGGCTGAATGTGTAGTGGGGAACGAGAATCCGACTATCTCAGCTGTGAGCACGTCCATTTCTTTTTCCAGTCCGGTCAGTGCTTCATTCACGGCTGCTTCGAGACCTTTGCGCCTCCGGACACAGCGTCGACCTTGCACGATGTGTTGGCGTAGATATTTGTGAAGGTCCCCGACAGCCTTACGACGTCCTGGAGAGATACGATGCTCGGGAGCCACATTGTCAGGAGGAACAAGGAAGGGTCTGAGTGCGTGTTCGACATCGTCCACGAACTTGAAATGCATGTATTGCCGATTAAGGTACGGAATATGCCCTGTATTAATCTTCGACCGTGCCATGAAGAATGTGCGGCCTTCCTCTTCTCCCTCCTGCGGCTGTAGCGGTTCGGCGAGGAGTGCTCGAAGCGCATCTTCTCCGGGGCTCAGCCTTTCACTCGCATCTACGAGTCCGTGCCCGCCTTCCGACTCTGCAGAGCCCGAACTTGAAGGCCGAGCAGCCTCCAGAAGGGTACGCAGTTTATCATGGGCGATCTCCGTCGACGTAGGCTGAAAAGCTTGGGCCAGGACGTCGCTCACTTCGGTCTCTGACGTTCCGGTCTGAGAGCCGGCAGTACTACTAGGGGCGAGAGAGCGGGGGCGGGAGTGTGAATGAGAACCGACGGGGCTTGATTGGGAGCGGGTGTTAGAGTTATGGCTCTTTGTGCGCTTGGGTTCATGTGGGTTCGTGCCAGTGCCAGGGGGCATGTTTGGAGGTCCACGTTTTGTTCCGGACATTTCGTTGGCGTAATGAGAGGGAGAAGAGATAAAGTCGATGGTAGACGATGAGGGTAAGAACCGATGGTGAATGGGAACGGGCGATGCGCCCTTATGAGAAGAAGCGAGAAGGCAGAATACGTGAAGGTGGAGGAGGGGTTCGTTTATATACTTATCTCTGGGGAGTACTATATAGATAAAGTAAGTGGCAGAACAATATCAAGCATTGTCGAAGTAATTTCAAAGTCCTCGGAAAATGTGGACTTTTTTATACTTTGCTTCACAAAATATGGATCCAAATAACTTTGTTACGCGCTATAAAAGCCCAAGTATATACATTCGCCGCGATTTGTATGTCCTCGGTCTGCACCATCACAAACGCATACGCTGTATAGAGCTGAGCAAAGGAAGGTCCTCTATCTCACCATTTTTACGTTCTAATGACGTCCAAACCCATCGATCCAAGTACGATCTTTGTCCACAAGAAAAGGGAGAAAATGCAGTAATGTTTGTAATGCCGATAATAATAATTTTGCTTCCTGCTTCCGGAATTAAACCAGGATCGCAAAGTCATTAGTCGTTTCCACGACTCCGTTCTTCGCGAACGTCTTCCCCTTCACGCCCTCGAGACCCTCGCCAGCGTAAGTCACGAGCGGACTCAACTCCAACTCCACCCTTCCCGCAAGTTTCGCACCAGCTGCTTCCAGCCACCTCTTCTGCTGCGCAAGCACATCACGGCGGGACGTTTCGGGTGAGTCGCCTGCAGGCGCTCCCGGTGCGTTCTTTAATGGCGAGAATTCCTCTGCTCGAGGAACCTCAAGAACAAGGAAAGACTCCGCGAAGGGGAACACGTCGAAGACGAACAACTCGAGCTTCATACCGTCCACTTTCGTCTGCTTCGGCACCTCGTCTGAGTTTGTCCCCGTCGGGATAGACGGGATCTTCTTCCTCGCAACATGATGCGCAAGCGAACTCTCCATCGACTCCGTTCTCTCCAAGAATGCCCTCGTATACACATGGCTCACGATATTCCCCGCTCTAAATGCCAGCTTGCCGCTCCCTGCATCGCGTTTCTCCGCCTGCTCCTTCGTGATCTCGCTATACTCCACCACGGCGAACTTGCCCTTCCGCCGTGCGACGACGCCCACGCTCTCGTGTGGGTTTTCCTTGGGCACGGTCTTGGCGGCGCAGTCGGCGTTGCGGTGGAGGCAGGCGCCGAGGAAGACGGGGTCGGCGACGCGTACAAGGGAGTTGTCGACGCAGTAGGCGTGGATGTGGGTGATGTTGCGCGAGGCAAGATCGGAGAGAATTCCACGCGGTGAGTCGAGATTGTTTTGGGCGAGAGTGAGAGGAGATCGGAGAGCGGCGTAGAGACCACCGTTACCATCTGGGGCGACGGCAACTTTGGAGGGGGACTCGAGGAGGATCTGACCCGTGGCAGACAAGCAAGGAAGGACGCCTTTATTATTTCGATGTTCAATAAGCATATACTCAACACGTGTAAAGTCAGATAAACTTTGAAATGCCTACCTTGCTGAAAGAACACCACTTGATCTTCATCAAGCCCAAAGTTCACCTTCCCATCCTTCGCCACCTTCTCCCCCTTCGGTCCCCACCCAAAGAACGCCCGCGTCTTGTCATGCGTCGGCGCGCTCGTCATCACATACCACATAATCTTCACCTTCTTCCCAATACCAGACTCCTGTTGCGCGACCTGCTGAAGACGGAAAATACGCTCGGCCTGAAGCTGGAAGAGCGACTTGTGCGAGGGGAGCTGGATGTCGTAGCACCCTTTGGGGTCCGCGCTACCCAGACGCGTGCCCTGTCCGCCCGCCATGAGCAGCACAGCGACTTTCCCCTCCGCAATAGCCTTCAACCCCTCTTTCCTAAATTTTGACGTCTTCTCGTCAAGTTCCGAAGAAGAGGAAGACGGAAGGAAAGACTCGAGGACTTCCTCTGGGAGCGCATCGATGTCGTCTGTGGAGGCGTGCTTGGCTGCATCGTTTGCGGCGATGGCGGCTTTGAAGAAGCGGTTGACGCGTTCGGGGTCGATCGAAGAGAGCTGGGAGAGGAGTGCAGACTGTTCTGCAGCAGGGAGGGTGTCGTAGAAAGCGAAAACGTGGCCTTGGCCAGCTGCTTCGAAGCGGGGCTTGAGGGCTGCGTAGTCTGCCATTTTATGAGGTTCACGATGGCTACTTGTTTCGAGATTGTGTGCGTTGAGCGTAAGGTTCGTTGAAGATCGATGATGGGAGTAAGAGGGAAAGGAAGGAAATGAGCGGTGTGCAGGCTGCTTTTATGTGATCGATGAGGATGCTGGTCGGTCGTGAGGTGATGGGATGGAAATGCGCGTATCGCCTTCCGGCCAAAGACGCGTCTGAGCAAACACACCAACTTCAGCTTCGGTCACACACATTCCTACGGCTTTTACTATTCGACGACTTGGCCGACAAACGTTCACAGACATGTCAATTCAAATCAGAAATAGCAACCAGGGCCAGTTCTAACACAGCATGAAGGAACGTGCAGGGTATGCATCATCGTCTCTGTTGAATAGAGAGGCACTATCCACACCATCCTCGAACTCAATAATAACAGCAAATAGAAGGCAGAATAGAATTAAAGGATAGTGAAAAAAAGAAGATAAAAGAAAGTTGCAATAGAAAATGCTCCCGAGAATCCAACATCCGCCCTCATCCAACCTTTCCCGTCACATACCACCAAACTGGACCCAATCTCACTGCCACCCAATCCATCACGCAGGAACCTCCTCTACATGCTCGACAGAGTCCACAATCTCATTCACCAGCTCGTTCGTCATCCCAGGTATAATGCTCTCCGCCTCTTTGAACGCCTTCTGCAACGTGCTCAGCGCTATTCGAGCTTCTTGCGTCGATACCCGCGGGAATAGCTGTGCGAAGCGAAAGAAAAGTAGGTGCTTATCAGTCTTTTTATCCCCCAGAAGACATGAAAGATAACGGGTAGATATAAAAAAGTAAACATACGGAGGAGATCGCAGGTAAGACCACCGAATCCAACATCGCCGTGTCCGGTAGATCCGTCATGTGTCGGTCATGTTGTGGTGCCATCGGCGGATACGGCTCAGGCTCGATCACCTCCCCATAATCTTCCTCTTCCTCATCGTCAACCTCCACAACCAACCTTGCGTGTCCTTGCTGCTGGCTTTGCTGTCCCTGCAGTTGCTGCTGGTGCTGATGCGGAACAGTAGGAGACGTCGGCGATTGTACCTTCGAGCTCGCCTTGGGTGTTTGCATTTGCGAAGACGACGAACCTTGCAGTTGTACTTCTGCATGTCGGATCGTTGCCTGTGTATCGTCATATCCCTTTATCCCCGTCGCACCCGACTCAGACCCCGAATTCGACCCCGAACCTCCACTCGCACGAGGCGGTAACGCAGGAAGCTTTTCGCTCTTCGCCGTCCTCAACGAGATCTCCGAACCTGTCCTCTTCAGCGCAGATCCGTTTAACCCGGGTCCCGAACCCGAACCAGAGCCAGAGCCGGATCCGGATGTGCGCGACCGACTCGGACTCGGAGGTGCTTGTGTTTGCGTCGATGGAGGCGGCGTTGGAAGAGTGGATACGTGTGTGATCGAGGATGAGAAGGAACTGTGCGTATCTTTACGTCCGATAGTGGACTGTTTGGATACGTGGCGCACTGTGCCGAAGTCCCAAAGGTCGTCGAGTTCTTGTGCGTTGCCGCTGTTAGAAAGGTATGCCGTGAGTATGCGCAGTAGAATTGGTTTGGAAAAGTGATATTACCCAAGATCTTCGTCAATCGCTTCGTCTTCATCTGCCCGATCGCCGCCTTCTGCTTTCCAGCGTTCATGGCGTTCAATGAGTTCAGTCAAATAGCTTGTCTTCTTTGCCATACGGACAAACTTATGCTTTAACAAGTCTCTCGCAGAAGGTCGCTGCACACATATAATATCAGCATCCCACCGATACACGGAGTACGAAGGAGATCACATACTTGACGAGGATCCCTCTGCAAGCACAGCGATACAAACTCCCTGAACGGTCTCGAGAAGCTCACATCCAATTGAGGGGGTGGATTCTTAGGAATCAAGAACAACACCTTCATCGGATGCAACTCCGCATATGGCGGCTCGCCCTTCGCAAGCTCGATCGCCGTGATACCCAACGACCAAATGTCCGCCTTATAGTCGTACCCAGACTGCTTGATCACCTCCGGCGACATCCAATACGGCGTCCCCACGAACGTATTCTTCTTCGCGGAAAGCGTACCGGAAAGTTGGCCCGACACGCCGAAGTCGGCGAGCTTGACGTCGCCGGTGGCGGAGAGGAGGATGTTTGCGGCTGGACATGTTTGGAGAAAGCGAGAAGAGGATAAAGAAGACAGTTAGTGATAATTCGGGGAAAATATGGTGGTGGCATGGGAAGTAAGGAGGGGCACATGACCAGGTCCGGAGATGAAAAGAAGCAAAGTGCACCTTTTATGTCCCGATGTAGCTTTCCCTCCATATGCAGGTAGTCGAGTCCCTTTAGCAGCTCCCTTACGATTATAGCGATATATTCCTCTCGGAAAGTGCCAGGCTTCATCTGTATTCAGATAAGGTGTCGGGAAGTGTCTCGTCATGTTAGAAAGTGACGTCAAAGCTGAAGAAAGAAGAGAAGACGTACGAGATCGGAACATGACCCTCCTGAGCAGTATCTGATTCAAGCACGTCAGCACAGGTCAGCGTCAAAGAAGCAGAGCCAAACATACTCCATGACAATCCAGAGGTTGGAGCCCTTGAGAAATGACCCATGGTATCTAGTATTCGCCAACGATCGTTAGCCCGACCTCTTGGAGTTTGGCACATCCATAGGAATGGTAAAGTAGAGAAAATCGTACTTGGTAACATGCGGAGAGTCCAGCTGCGAGAGTATCTGTATCTCCTGTTGAATATCCTCGATCTCGTCCTCAGCACTCTCAAGGTCGATAATCTTGATCGCAACCGTCTTCTGCGTGCGTTTATCGTATCTATATCATATACCATTAACGAAGACGAATGTGAGCGACAGCGTCTGCAATGCGAACTAGCACGAAGAGGCATGATGACATCAACGTACCCTTTGTATACCTCTCCGAAGGACCCCTTGCCTAGGGTGGGTGACGAAGCGTGAGCTGGAAAGGAGAGATGAACGCGTGGAGATGAACGGGGACGAACCTATCCGAGTCTGCTTCACGTAGAACTCTTCCGGATCCGCGTGTCTGGTATCCTAATCCCCACAATCACCCAAGTCACGAAATATGTCCAGCGGAAGAAAACAGTACGATACACGATATGACGGAGCACGAAGACGAACGCGCGGTAGTCGGTGGACGAGTGAGTTGCATTCGCGAGCACGAGGTTGAGGTCGAGAGATCAGGCCCATCGGAAGACGATATACAATATACGAACTTACCATAGTCCACGAAACAAGACTCAGAGTTCCCAAGTTGCTTCAAAGGAGGCGCAATAACGTGGTTGTGTCCGTAGTTTGGACTCTTCGAGGCGGCACGTTCGGGTAGAATCCCTTTGGCTAGTTCCACCCGATTTCGTATTTCAAGCACACGTATGTAGGTTCCAAGACGATTGCGCGAGAGATGATGGTGAGAGGAAGAGGAAGGAAATGCTCGCTCAGGACAGGGCTAAGATAAGCCTGGGTGAGAGGGCCGTGACTGTGCTTGAGCTGACTAGTACTCTGAGAGCTGTGTGGTGGCCCTCCCGCTCGTTTCTGTTGACTTCCTCTTTCGTCCAACTTCTCTTCCACGTGACCTCGACGCGTCGCGTCACCGGCAAACCCCGAAGGCGCCTAAAGGACCAGGCCCATTCAAACGGCTTTTCGGCTTCCTGGGCTAACCTGGCGCGTTTGTCTGGTAACAAGTATTTTGTGGGGCTGGTGTTAGTAATGACTCAACTCGATCCCATCCAACAATGTGTGTTCTATATATACATGGTACAAGGAATAAAAAGGAAAATGCCTGGGGAAAATGCCAAAGCGAGTCGACAACAATGCAAACACAGCAAACCTCCAATTTAAGATCCATAAATTATTGCGAAATCGATACTAAAACATCTCCAACGCTCTCCAAACAGGATCCACGTCCCCACCATTATCGATCTCAATCCACTTCTTCCTTCCCTCGTCCATCTCCATCAGACTCGTGTCGGGGTCACCCGCCTCGAACCCGAAGGCACGTTCCCACCCGAGCCCGGCGGCTGCAAGCTTGCAGATATTTGAGCTGAGGGTGCATATGACGGCGTCGAGCTCAGGATTTGGGGGAAGGGGAGGGCGAGATGCGTGGTTGGCTACCCCAGTGCTGCTTCCAGTGACCTCGTCCCAAAGTCCGGATACGAGGGCAAAATCGATCAGAGCACCCTGAGTGAGTCGTATACGATCGTTTTCTGGTAGTATGGAGAATTCGGACTGGACATATACCCGCGAGCTTGCGAGTGTCCTGAGATTTGCATCGCTGCTTTCGGATAGTGAGAACGTGCGGATATCTTTGAGCTCAGGGTACGATGCAAGTGCGTTTTGGAGTTCGGCGTGGGCGTTGGGGTCATCTGATGCGACGTATATCACCAGTGCGCCACTGCTTGGAATACTGCCTTTCGAGCTTCTGTCTACCGTTGTTGTACGAGAACGAAAATCAAAGATAGCCTTGACGTAGTCCTCTACTGGGACGTAGCCTCCATGAAACCGCCACGACTCCGCTTTCCGATCGCCCCGGCGAACATGGATAGCGATATAAGACAATGGTGGCGAATCAGTCGAGGTACTAGGTAAAGAGATCGAGGCGATTTCTTGACGGACGGCATGGATGCGTGAAGCACTCTCAGCATTGGGACGAATTGTTTCTTTCAAAGATCGTGCAGTTTGTTGGAAGATGAGCTTGTTCCGCCGCAGTTCGCGCGCATAACTGCAGAATAGTTGTTGGTGTCACGAATGACCAGATAGCAGGACGGAGAAAAAAACACAGAAAAATATCATCAATCCTATGCTTTTTTTGATTTTGCAGGAACATAATGTTGCTTACGGGTCTTCAAATTCTTCTTGAAATTGGTGTCCGAAATGAAAGATAGCTGTCCTCGAGTTTAAGAGCTAATATTCCGTGAAGATGAGCAAATGTTAAAATTCAAGTAGGCAATGACGCGAGAGGGCTTACCCAGTGCCTGATAGTCACGCCAGGATTGATAAGTGCATCGAGTTAGCAACACTGTGGCGCAATTGATTGGATCTAAAAGAACGTGTTCCAGCTTACCGAGCAGTGCGAGGACAAGCAACAAGCTCTGATGAACAAATCAAAAGGACGTCAGACAGCGGCAAAAAGGAGCAACATGCTTGGCACTGACTCACCTTCGGACGGAGGTGGAAGGCATTTTGGCTCGGGACCGGGCTGGAGATCGCGTACATCCTGAAAATGATCCGTCCATCTAGATGAGAGGGACTGAATAAGCTTTTTGTTTCACTTGATTAGAGATATAGCAGGAGGCGATGACGCACTTTCCACGGTTCCAATTCCGATCATCGATGAAGAATGTACGATTTTGCTTTTTGGTCGTAAAAAGGCGTCAGATACTCGTGGGTTTTGCAATGTAATTTGGATTTAGTGACGCACGTCTCTAGCGAATCCCGCTGCTTGAGCTATCAGGGCAAGGTCGGCTGCCAACCCCACATACCCATCCAGCATGTATGTGATACTACTCGAACACACCCTCGAATCTTCCTTATGCGCAACGTCTGGCGAGCCTTCGGGCGGCGCGTACCAATAAGGCTTCATCCATCCCTTCATTCCAGCTTGAAACGTTGCACATTCTTGCCGATATTCCAGAGGTGCAAGCGGGAACGAAGTGTAGTTTTCATACGAAAGCATAGGTTTCGAAGCTGAGGAAGAATTAATGAAAGGCGAGGGTGAGCCATGGAGATACGTATGAAGCTGCTCTGGAGCATCCACTGAAGTCAATATGAGGAAGAGAAGGGCTATGGCGGTGAGGACACCAGCAACCAGTGGAGTTCGTTCGCAGACCGTCTTCCAATTCCATCTCCGGTTTCTATCTCGTTTCCTTTCATGTTTCTCCGAGTCACGGCGGTGAGGGAAGGAGTCATCTGCGGATGACGAAAGTAAAGGAGCGCGCTGTTGGCTAGCTTGGTATGCGACATCCAATTCGTCCTGTTCGTCGGTAACATCTAGCGTCGGACCGCGTTCAGCACGGCCCGCGCGTGAGAAGGGTGTGCGAGGCGTGAGACCATCATAATCGCGAGAAGCATCGTAAGCCGACACATATTGAGCCATAATAGACAGCAGGAGAAAGTAAAGAAAAAAGAGACAAAGCAGAACCAGCTGCGTTTGTGAAAAGCAGAAAGAATGAACTGGAAGGTGATGAGAAAGAGCAGAAAACGAGACCGATGCGGTTGCCAGCTGCCAGAGAGCGCTCTGCGAGCTCCGATGCCGTTGGTAATAAAATGTCACGTGAGCGCTTGATCGGAACGGCGGCCGACGGGCCAATCGGATGGCACACGAAATCCACGGAACAGCAACCCTTTTGGGCTCAAACCGGCCAACGGGCCAACGGAGAACTTGATCTTAGCCGTGATATCAGCAGCAGCGGCCTTAAGCCTCCAATCTCTCTCTCGCACCCGCATCTCCAACCGGTGACAGTGTCTGAAATCAGTCTGTGTGAGTCACTCGACAGTATCAGTCGCGGCTCCGACGAGTATAAGCCTGTACGCGCTCTTGGTAGGGTCAGTCAGGAAGCCCAGTGAACACGACTTTTGCGAGGCGTTCTGGCCGTTAAATTGTGGTGATGATTCGATTGCAAATACAGTGCGCTTCCAATTTCATTTCGATCTTTTTATAGTTTGCACGTAGTTCGGGCATTCCTGATTCTATCTAAAGTAATGTTTTGAGGGAAGATTAAAGATATCGAGTCAATGGGCTTGAAAGGGGACAGTATGCATCCGATAACCCGGTCGGTCTCGAGCAGCTTTTGATGATTGATCGCGTCAGCCGTTTTCGTGTAATCCACTCGATTGCTTGCTAATTCATAGGCTTGGTGGCCTCCTACCCGTCGCTTCCGCCAAAATTCTGTATAATTTTATATATAATGACTCCATCCCATCCCTCTTCTAGCTCTTACTCCCCCTTCGTTTCCTCCCCCCGATCCTTCGGGCTCCCACCTATAAGTCCTGGACGTCGCTCGCCCCGTGCTGCCCAACATGAGCACAAGCGTCGTCCCTTCCCGGACTCCCACCCTCCACGAGGAACACATGCGTTCAGAAATCAACGTCGAGCAAGCGGAGCGGGAGTTCCACAACCTCGAGCGTGTCGTAAGCTCAGAGTCGAAGCACCAAATTTCGCGCCACAAGGCAGTCGAAGGCTATGACGAGGAGAAAGCAGTCGTGCCACCCTCTGAACAACCGTTTGACTTGAGGGAGTACCTGAGCTCGACCAACGACAGGGCTACTGAACACGGTATCAAGCACAAGCGTGTCGGTGTCACTTGGGAAGACCTCCAAGTCGATGTTCTCGGTGGCATGAATCATAAAGTACGTCCCATTGTTTGTCCGATTCTCTGCGTCTCCAGCATTCTGATTTTCTCTGTCTCAAGTTTTATGTCAGGACTTTTGGGCGTAAGCGTTTATCCCACCTACTTGAATTCCCGCTCGTGAGTCGACGCTGATTCATCTTCGACATATGCAGAGGCACTTCTCGAATTCATCATGCTTCCGTATATCTGGTTCATGTCCCTTTTCGGTAAAATGCTTCCCGCAAAACGCAACGCCACCCCGACACGTACGGTCCTCCATAAGTGCGACATTTCGGGCCTTTAGTCTCCTGCACATTTTGACTGACTTGCTACGTTCGCCCTCTAACCATTTCATATAGAAATTCCGGTGTCTTGAAACCAGGTCAAATGTGCCTCGTGCTTGGATGTCCAGGCTCTGGGTGTACCACATTCTTGAAGGCAATCGCGAACCAGCGCCGAGAGTATAATAGCATCACCGGTGATGTCCGCTATGCAGGCATCGATGCTGCGGAAATGGAGAAACGTTATCGCGGAGAGGTTGTGTACAATCAAGAAGGTGAGATACCCATTACATAGTCCCGCGGAAAGCCATCTGATAAGATTGATGTTTACCGTTTTCCAGATGATATCCATTATGCAACATTGACAGTCCAACAAACCCTTGCTTTTGCCCTCAGTACCAAGACCCCCGGCCCGAACGCTCGCCTACCAGGTGTTTCCCGCAAGCACTTCTCCAAAGAAGTCCAACATACTCTCCTAAAAATGCTCAACATCGAGCATACTGCAAACACGCTCGTTGGGAACGAGTTCGTCCGCGGCGTCTCCGGAGGCGAGCGCAAGCGTGTCTCTATCGCCGAAATGATGGCCACAAGGGCCCACGTGTCGTGCTGGGACAACTCGACGAGAGGTCTCGACGCGAGCACTGCGCTGGACTTTGTGAAGAGTCTGAGGATTATGACGGATGTGCTTGGTCAAACTACCTTTGTGACTTTGTACCAGGCCGGCGAGGGTATCTATGATTTGTTCGATAAGGTTATGGTGATTGACTCTGGGAGAACTGTGTTCTACGGACCTCCGACGGAAGCCCGAGCTTATTTTGAGAACCTTGGATACAACAAGCTGCCTCGACAAAACACAGCGGACTACTTGACTGGGTGCAGTGAGTGCATATCTTTCTTCGTCTAATTGTATCTATGAGCGTTTAATTAATGCGATCATTAGCGGACAAGAACGAACGACAGTTTGCTCCCGGTCTCTCTGCTAATACCGTTCCTTCGACGCCAGAGGCACTTGAGTCGGCATTCCGCAACTCGAGGTACGGTCTTTCGCTTCACGACGAACTTCAAAAGTACAAAATCAAGCAAGAAACTGAACGCGTTGACCAAGAAACTTTCCGTGCCGCTGTTGCCGCCGAGAAGAAACGCGGCGTGTCTAAAAAGTCGCCTTACACTCTTGGTTTCTTTGGCCAGGTGAAAGCCCTCACGCGTCGCCAGTTCCAATTGCGCCTTCAGGACAAGTTCCAACTTTACACGTCCTTCGGCCTTGCATGGATCCTTGCTATCATCATCGGCGCTGCGTTCTACAATCTCCCGCCTACATCTGCAGGCGCATTTACTCGAGGATCGGTCATTTTTGTCGCGATGTTAACGAGCTGCCTAGATGCGTTCGGTGAGATGCCGACGCAGATGCTTGGGAGACCGATCTTGCACAAACAGACGGCATATGGGTTCTATAGGCCTGCAGCGATCGCGTTGAGCAACACGCTGGCGGACCTGCCGTTCAGCGCGAGCCGGGTGTTCGTTTTCAATGTGATTGTGTACTTCATGGCGAATCTGGCGCGGTCTGCGGGCGGGTTCTTTACGTTTCACTTGTTCACATACCTTGCGTATCTTGCGATGCAAGGGTTCTTCAGGACGATGGTTTGTCATTTTTATGGTGCTTAATTTTTCTATGTGGTACTTATGATGTTTCTCGTAGGGTCTCCTCTGCACGAACTTCGACAGTGCATTCCGTATCGCGACGTTCTTCGTCCCGAATATGATCTGTTACTGCGGGTATATCATCCCCATCTTCGACATGAAACGCTGGCTCTTCTGGATTTCTTACATCAACCCACTCTACTTCGCCTTCTCGGGCTGCATGGAGAACGAATTCATGCGTCTGCAGCTCTCATGTGATGGATCATACATCACGCCTCGGAACGGTGGAGTGTTGGACAAGTATCCTGATGGGCTCGGTCCGAACCAGGTTTGTACGCTGTTTGGAGCAAATCCTGGGGAAGATACAGTTTCGGGGAGCGCGTATCTTAGTATCGGGTACCAGTATAACGTCGCGGACCTTTGGCGCAGGAACTTCTTGGTTCTTCTCGGGTTCTTTATTGCATTTCAGCTTACGCAGATTCTGGCGCTCGAGGTCTTCCCAGTAAGCCTTTTCCCTCCTCGCATGATGTTCCGGTATGAACTAATATGGATTACAATAGCAATATTCTGGAGTCTCGTCGGTCACGATCTTCGCAAAAGAGAATAGCGAGACGAAGCCGCTCAATGACTCGCTCCGCTCGCGCAAGGAGAACCGCTCGCAGCGCATCAAGGACGCCGATGCCGAGGCAGAGAGGGAGTCTGAAGGAAGTCTCTCGGACCCCAAGAAGAGGGATTACTCTGATCGCAGAGTGTTTACCTGGGAGAATATGAACTATGTCGTTCCTGTACCCGGTGGAACGCGCAGGCTTTTGCACGATGTAAATGGGTACGTTAAGCCTGGGACGTTAACGGCGCTGATGGGTGCGTCGGGAGCGGGGAAGACAACTTGCTTGGACGTGTTAGCACAGAGGAAGAACATCGGTGTCATCACAGGTGATATTCTCGTTGATGGACAGCCTTTGGACTCGGACTTTGCCCGCGGTACAGCTTATGGTAAGCTCTATATCTATTGTTTCAGCTTTTTTCGAAGTAACGGTCTGACTAATTGTGGGTTTTCTCCAGCGGAACAAATGGATGTACATGAAGGGACGGCCACGATTCGTGAGGCGATGCGCTTCTCCGCGTACCTCCGTCAGCCTTTCTCTGTGTCAATGGAAGAGAAGAACGCCTATGTCGAGGAAGTGATTGAGCTTCTGGAACTCCAGGACATGGCGGATGCGATGGTGTTCAGCTTGAGCGTCGAAGCACGGAAGCGGCTAACGATTGGCGTTGAACTAGCAAGCAAGCCGGAACTATTGCTATTTTTGGATGAGCCTACGTCTGGACTGGATAGTCAATCTGCGTGGAATCTAGTCCGTTTCTTGAGGAAGTTGGCTGACAGTGGACAAGGTATGTTTTCAAAGTCATTGGTTTTGTTTCCTTGATGCTAACGAGCCTTAAAGCTATTCTATGCACGATTCACCAGCCTTCATCTCTGTTATTCGAGAGCTTCGGTAAGTTAAATGACATTCGTATTTCTCCCGCATAGTAACGCTTAGCTAAAATACTACAGACCGATTACTCCTACTCGAACGTGGTGGTGAGACCGTCTACTTCGGTGACATCGGCCCGGACTCGCGCGTCTTGCGAGATTACTTCGGCCGCCATGGAGCTGTCTGTCCTCCCAACATGAACCCAGCGGAGTACATGTTAGAAGCCATCGGCGCTGGTGTTCAGCCTCGTATCGGAAGTCGGGACTGGAAGGATGTTTGGCTTGACTCGCCAGAGTGTCAGAACGTTAGGGAAGAGATTGCGGACATGAGGCGCAGGGCGCTTGAGAAGGCACCGGTGAATAAGAAGTTGATGTCGACATGTGCGTTTTGGAATTACTATAAGGCTCTTATTTGCGTGACCAACTTACATTTTGCTTTGCTAGACGCGACCCCGTTCCTATATCAACTTAAGACCGTTGTTGATCGGAACAATCTTGCTCTTTGGCGTTCTCCGGACTATGTCTTTACTCGGCTCTTCGTGCACTTGTTTATTTCGCTTTTTGTGTCGTTAGCTCTGCTTCAACTAAGCAATAGCGTGCGCGATCTTCAATACAGGGTTTTCGGAATGTACGTGATCATTATCATGGGAGGGACTTTGAAACTGATCTTATTCTAGCTTCTGGGTTACAGTTGTGCCTGCTATTCTCATGTCTCAAATTGAGCCTCTGTTCATTTTCAACAGAAGTACGTACTTCCATCTGACTTATTCAAAAATAATATTCAAAATCATTTAAAGGAACCTTCATTCGTGAGGCATCGAGTCGAATTTACTCACCATATGTATTCGCCATCGGTCAATTATTCGGTGAAATTCCCTACTCCGTTGTTTGTGCTATCGTATATTGGTGCCTCATGGTGAGTTGCAGCCCTAGTATTGGTCTAAGTACGATTCCTAACAGCAATCGAAGGTCTGGCCAATGAACTTTGGCCACAGTGCGACGGGAACGAATGGCAACGGTTATCAACTACTCATGGTTATTTTCGTCGAGTTCTTCGGCGTTGCGTTGGGTCAACTCATCGCATCCATTTCGCCGTCGATTCAGATCGCGGTTCTGTTCAATCCTTTCCTTGGTCTAGTGTTGACGACGTTTGCGGGTGTCACCATTCCATTCCCGACGATGGGCAAGTTCTTCCGATCGTGGTTGTACGAACTTACACCGTACACGCGAGTCTTGGCTGGGATGTTGTCCACTGAACTCCAGTTCGTCTTCTCTTCTTCAGTCGCCTGTACCACCACAGCCTACTGACTATGCACCCTCTTCTTTCATAGTGGGCTTGAAATCCGTTGCAAATCGGACGAATTTGCCGTGTTCGACCCGCCCAGTGGTCAGTCTTGTCAACAGTGGGCTGGTGACTTTGTCGATGCGTTTGGTGGATATCTCAATAACCCGAATGCGACGGCGTCGTGTCAGTATTGTCAATACAAAGTTGGAGATGAGTTCTTCGTTCCGCTCAATATCAGCTTCGACAATCGTTGGAGGGATGCTTTCATTGTGCTCGCGTTCTTTGGGTTCAATATGATTGTGACGATCAGTGAGTGTTTTCAAGTCGTCGGATATTAGTTCTGGACATTGATTGGTTCTCTATACTAGTTGCTTCTCGTTATCTGCGTTTCGCTAAGCGATAGTTGAGGCGAAAATAATGTTGTATGCAATGCGCTCATAATCTTCTCACGATTCTCTCAGAGGTTGGTTTAGACGATATTTATTAATTTCACGATTTCTGCCCTTTTGGATTGGTGGGGTCATTTTTACGACAGTTATGATAGCTAGTCATCAAAAGATTCCTTCTTGCATGGTTCGGGGTGTAGAATATTTCTGAAGTTTTTCTCACCCAAGATAGGTCTCGGTTAGACAATGTTTTAGAAGCTTTGGTAATCTTATAATCGATAAACAATAGGCAGCTGTGATGGTATGGAAAGAGTCGATACAGAGATTTGACGATAAGGCTTATTTGAGTGTATGTTATAGATAAGAACGGTATCAATGGTCCATCGATGAAAAGAATAGTGCAGATGATTGATCCCGAGTTGTCTTGGGCACGGATGCAGTGACAGCTCGTTTGAGTTCTGAGAACGAGCCTCCGTATGCTTTACGGCTCATCTCCGAAACATCTGAGTCCGAGTCGCTATCCGAGCCTTTGACCAGACAATCTTTGCCCTCGAGAGTCGGACGAGTCGAGGAAAGATGTAACGTCGTACGTGCACGGGATAAGATAGGACGTGCTAAGCGAGCGACCGCTTTGAATCCATTAGGTGTGGAAGTACGGAGTTTCTGAGGCGAGTCAGAGTTTAGGCAGTCTGAGTCGTCCACAGCTGTGTCTGAAGAATGGTCGACATCCGATTCCGAACTTGAGGCGGGCACCCTTGTCTCGGAACCGTCTTGCTTCGAACGCAAGCGCGCTTCTTTGCAAATGCTTTTACTCTTCGGCGTGCGTGGTGCGGACTCCGTGAGAGGCAGGCTGTGTTCCCATTTTCCCTGTGAGCGCTTCGATATGGTCTTGACAACTACCAAGCTATCCGGGCCTGAGTCTTTTCCCGGAGCAGAGCGAGCTCGACTTGGGTTCGAAGGCGGAGTGCGTTTGGGCAAGAGACTGCCAACTCCATTCACTGCGATAACGGGGATATTGAGCGCGGTGCGTGCGTGCGCGAGGAAGGGGCGATCCCGAGCTGTGTCAGACTTCTGGGTCTTATTGTTGCCAAGAGCTTTCTCGCTTGAGGTCAAAGGTGGGTCGGCGTTCGCTCCTTGGTCATTTGAGCCGGAAAAGTAGAAGCTCGAGCGCTTTCGTCCACTCCTGTACGATAGATCATCCGTAGGCAATGCCTGCGAACCGGGTGAATCGAGGGAGCTGGGCACGATTGATTCATGTCCCTCTGGTGGACCTTCGATCATCATGTCCATTACGAATCGAGCGCGTTTCTTTTGCTTCTTACTCTCTTCGTTCGAGCCCTTGCGACCAGCAATGCTAGATTGGTGGCTGTCGTTTGAAGCAACGCTCGGCTGGGGAATGTTCCGTGTCGCAGCCGTTGGGAGGGGACATTCCACACTTGACTGCGATGCAGCAATAGGCATACCGGTAGACGCCGGGACCAGAGACGCAATACTGGGATTGGGTGTCTTTGGGAGACTCAAATCGGGTTCCTCCTCTACATCGAAAACTGTTCCAGTAGCATGCGCCCCGTATGCAACATGATTGCGTTGCTTCTTCTTCCTTGAATGCTTGGCTGGCCGCTTGGAGTTGTGTTCCGATAAATGTTTACCTTGTCGGGAGTAAGTCCGAGCTTGCGATGCGATGGTCTTTTTGAACGGGATTTCCGACAGAGGTGCTGCGGCTGCTGCCATGTCTCTGCACATCGCTTTGCAGCGTTGACCAAAAGTGCGCGACATCTGGGGTTGTAAGCACATTTCTGAGACATCGTCTTGTTCGTCTGTGATATCCGTATGGCTTCCAGCGTCGCATGGGTTGTCTTGAGATGCGGTCAATGGAACCAATCGCTCCTTCTGTAATTTATCGCGTTTGGCTCGAGGGCGCTTGCGAACAACAAGGCATAAGCGGGACTGATCGGCTTCAAGAACCTCCTTTGGCAGATGCTGCGGCGGGTGCATGAACTTGGGGAGTATCAAGCTCTGAAAAGAGAAAGAACGGGCTGAGTATGATAACAAGAGAATAAATGAAGGAAATTTACCATTATGAAACCCCAGGCGGACAATATCCAACCCATTACACAGTGAAGGGTATCTGGAGGTGGTGGTGCAGCCAGTATTGTATGGGTGATCGCGTTATCGTTATCCTTGCCATCACCGTGTGCCTTGGTAATTTCTTTGGGAAGCATCTCTGGTGAATCACAGAGGGTCGAACATACGATGCCTCCTCGTGCCATGTCGAGTAATCGTGCGATTGTTGCTGCGCAGCTGATCAAATCAATATGGGGGAGTTGTCGTAGAAATGTTGCAATGCTTGACTTTAAGTTGGTAATAGGGAGAGTTCAGCGAGCATTTCGACTCGAGCTTTATACAAATCTGATCCCGAGACGTTGTTGCGCACCGAGACTTCAAAGCTGCGACGTATGATAGTAGATATAGTCTCCGAGATTGTCTCATCTTCTACTCGCTGTTTATACTTCAACAAATGTGAAATCCGAGGAGGAAGGATGTGGAGGAAGGATGTGGAGGAAGGATGTGGAGGAGGGAAGTGAAGTGAACTCGGAACTCGGATGACCGTCCTTCGTGTCCGAGACAAAAAAAGAAATGGCCACGCAAAATCACGGGAGCGTGGGAATCAATTGGGTTTTGATGTCCCTCTCCTCGCTTCTTAAGTTCATCTTAAACTTGTCTTTCGTGCTTTTGACGATTGCTCGACAGAACTTCACTTCCATTATGGACCTATTGATATCGAAGATCAAGGTCAGCCAACACGGGAAGACTGGTCTCGGTGAATGTGTCTCGGACCCTCGGCTTCGGACGTGGTCTCGGAAAATCCTGTATGATTTCTTTACCCACCTTGCTTCCTTCATTCAGTCTATCCCGAGACATTCTTTCGAGAGTGCATAAATACTATGCTCGTCTGAGAATAGATGAGCAACAATCTTAACTTCGCTTCTCTGGTAGAACGCAACCCGTCATCATCTTTCTATCCTCTTCTCAAAACATTTAACAATGGGTGCTCCTTCTACCACCATCGTCACCTTTGCCACCACCACCCTCCCTGCACCTCCTCAAGTCTTCGTGCACCCTCCCACCCCGGAGCTAGTATATGGGGACAAATTCCAGGGCATGGAGAACATGGGTTCATTCACTGCTGCAGGCATTACGGTTATCATCATTCCTACCTCGCCACCCAATTTGCGAAGGAGTATGGACATGCCTATGTATCCTGCTCCTCCAATGCGCAGTGTGGCCAGGAGCTACATGCGTCCCACTGTGAGTGCTTTCTATGATTTCAAATGCGAATCGCTTTTCTTACTCTATCCGATATAATAGACCCAGATCCAAACGCATAACACCGCTGATCTTGGTATTCGACGACGACCTTTCGTTGGTCTCGGAATCAAGCAGACGTTCAATGGACTCGGAATCCAGGCGCCCGTCTGATCTGCGTGAAAACTGTAGCGTAGAGAGACTTGTGCGTGAAAACTGTAGCGCACAACGACTGTAGGACTCGCCTCCATTCGTCTGCTAGGATACTCCCGAGAATCGAGAATCGGGTTGATTCGTTGTAGATGACAAAACACAAAAATATCTCTCGTACTCCTTTAGTCATCTTTCTCTGTCTCTCATAACTGTATTTTTAAACAAGGGATCGCAAAACAAATACCGTCAATGAAATACGAAAAATATTAAATATTCTTCAGAAAGACAGGCATCATTTCATAGAGAGCAGGAGCGTAATGATCGACGTCTGACACTTCGTGTCGTTTGTCGTTGCCAACTTGCTGGCTGTCAGACTCTCATCATTAGGCCACGGGCCACGTCTACAACTTTTCCCATACTTATGAGCATCGCCTACAGTTGACTGGGTCGAAGGGTGCTCGCTTAGAGACTGTATCGTTTTCGACGTATAATAATCAAAAACCGTATGGACTCCAAGCGAGGAAGCAACATATCATTATGTGTCGTCCAACCCGGTCGACTGTGATGTCCCGGTATGACTACCATCGAGCTTAAGCAAAGTAGACCTAACGTGTGTTATATTCTCCTCTAGATATCCGGCTACCGCGCACGAATTAAATTGGCTTATTGGGAGCTAGTAAAGATCCTCAGATGCAAAGTGTCGTCGGCCGATTCATCGAGGGATTACTACCAAATCGACTACTCTTCAGTAGAGGGCCGTCTACTGTTAAATAGGCCTTTCCTTGTCTTGAGAATAGATTCGGAAGTGATTATCTCACAGCGATGTTTGCTCTCAATCTCTTACAGACCGCCAGGGATCGGTCCAAAGCACATCGGACGTGCGGTAGAAACTGATATAGTGCTAGTGCTGGCTCCACTCTGCGCAGATGCGTGGGTTATATCAATATACTGGTGTGTGGAATTTTTTTGACTCGACTCGACTTATTATTGCAAAGCAAATCTCCCTGCGCAAATTGGGGTACGTATATAAGCCTTATTCTCTTGCACTCCCTCTCCCCTTTAAACTCTCGCTTCTTCACTTCAAAACTTCAAACTACAACTGTCACAAGTCTGCGAAGGCCATCACATTCTTGCCTCTCAATAATTGTGTTCCAACTTCTACCATGTCTTCCTCACAAAGCGCAAAGCAGGAGACATTGAGAGCGCTCGGGCTGCCCCTGCTTCCCGTATTATGGCAACGCCAGAGCTCGTCGATACAGCAATCCAAAAAGGAGACAAGCTCCTTGAGAAGCTGAAAGACGATGCCTCACGGCAGATGCTCATCCATGACTACAATACGCCGATGTACAAGATAAATTATTTAGATCACCCACGCAATGTCCTGGTGACCGACTTCAATTCGATCGACGGGATATCAATCAGCTACTTGGAATCTGATTCCGGACCCGCTGCATCTGACGCCAGAAGCACCGACAAATCCATGGTCCGTCGATATGACAAATACTGACTTGAATTCATGCGCATGATCCTCGGAACACGTCTTTACTGGATCGGAAGGAATGAACATACGACTCCGGTTAGTCCGGTTAGATATAGTTTCTGGGATGATCCTCGCAAGTCGCAACATAGTCAAGCTTTTATCGCGTCGTATTGGGGATTTATCAGATGGGACAGATATAGACAACGTGGAGCACTTAGTCTATATCACTGAATTCCGTAGGACATTCAGAACGTTCAGTCAGCAATCACTCCCAGTCGTAATACAGCGTCTTTCTGTCTCTGTCTCCGCCTCTCAAAGGGTCTCTTATTCTCGGGGTTTCACACATATACAATACCACATTCTCTCATTCGTGACGTTAGAAACGAACGCTTTTCAAGGATCTAGGACTCCACTGACGGACACCAAATCGATCAGGTCAAGCGGAGCATCCAAAACAGAAGGCGACAATCCATCTTTGGCACTTTGCGAGGTATACGTGTACCGCACTTACTACGGTATAATGATACTACTGGCACATTATCTTTCAGCTAAAGAATATTGCTTGTAAAGTAGAGAGTTACCCCATCTCGACCTCACTTTGCAATGTAAAGCAGTTTGCACAAAGTGAGGTATATATTCTTCTCTCACTTTCACCCTCCGTCTTTCGCCCCTTTAGTTACAACCGAGACCATCAAAGCTCTTCCAACCAGTCCTCAAATATACAGCTAGACCGTTTCCTCTTCACACTCATGTCCAGCTCACACGGAAAACGTAAAGCGGATACCCCGGAAATCAGACGTCCTGCTCCTGCTTCCCGCGCAGGCCCCGACAGTGACGCTCTGAATATCGTCAAAGCCGTTGATATAGCGGAGAGGCTTATTGCAAAGTTGGAAAATGATCCTACGCGACAATCGCTAATCCTCCACGACTACACGCTGCAATATAAAAACAATTTCGGTGAAAGGCACTTTCCTGACGCGGTGAACGACTTCCGTGCAATCGACGAGGTGTTCGAGGAATACCTGGGTTCCGCATCTTCTTCCTCTATCGTGGACACCTTCAGAGTTACGGTGGAGTGCTGTCACGACAAGTACTGGCTTAAATTCATGCATGCCATTCTCGAGACACGCCTGTACAGGATCGGGGAGAAAGATCGCATTGACAATAATAGGCAGCGATACTGGGATGAACATCGCCAAATGGTTGAGCACGTAACACAGCGCATTGACAACCTGTCGGCTGGGACAGATACAGAGAGTGTACGGCAGCGACAATATCTCATCGACTTTCGTAGGGCATTTAGGACGTTCAGCATACAGTCCCTTTCAGTTGCAAGTAAGTGAATAATTCAATTGAGGAGATTCGAGCTTATGCCTGACATATCGAAGAGTTTGGAATAACTGTCGGACAGCTAAATAGATCGAATGACGTGGTGACGGATATACTACTCTTCGACGCCTACATCAACATACTGAAGAATGAAATGCGGAACGAGAATAATTACTACAAACCATCGGTGTTCTCTCCACGATTTGTTGCCATTTCCGACAACCTCTCTAAGCTTGAGGGCCAGATGGCTGAACGTCAGCTAGCGCTCACAGGTGTGCAGAGAGTAGTGCTCGGACATCTCCGGTTTCTCTTGGAAGATGCTGCGAAGATAGGATACATTGAGAGCCAGCTTCAGAGGTGCCATATGAATATCGGGGGTAAACATAACTTTCGGCCAGCACATCGCGAGTTCGAGGAAAAATTTGGAGAGCGAAAGATGCTTATCGAGGACCGCCTTGCAGAACTCAAAAAATTGCAAGGAGCTAATCTTGAGGCTGCTGCGGGTTTCAACTCTATAGATATGTTTGACAATATGTGGGCCGGAGAGGATACGATTTCTGGGTACATAAAGGTCGTGGAGAGTCGTGAAAAGGATCTGCTTGATCTTGAGGCACTTGGGAAGCAGTATAAGGGGGAGCACGAGGAAAGCAGGGGAAGGGGAGGGAAATGACGTGGTTCCAGTCCTTTGTATCATCACTGGTCCCTCGATAGAGCGAAAGTCCTTTAAATAGAGTAATTAAGCATGCCACTGAATTCAGAAAGGTAAGTTATACTGAGCGACGAGTCATGAACTTGAAAACCGAAGACAAACGAAAGATTTTTCAGGAAAAAGGACGCTAACTACTACACACGGCAAAGAGCGTGAGAGAATACTACCATATTCAAAAGTGGTATGTTGGAGGGCAGTGCAGCAGCAGTTCGTCGGACGTTCTCGTTCTCTCCCATTCCCTCCTTCCTTCTCGCCATCTTCGTTCTCCACGTCGTCCTTGTCATCAACATACTCGTCGTCGCCTTTATCATCCTTGTAAACTCTCACAATGCTGCCTCGAGGTAACGAGGGATACGACTTTACCCCCATATTGACTCACTATCTCTTCTTGTTTACAAGCATTCTCGCTGTGGTGTGTTTCTTGCGGCGTTTCTAGCATTCAGCTTGTTGACGTTTCTTACGCTTGTAATTTTTTTTCTACAGGCAGGCTGGTTTACTGCCTTTATCTCACAAGCTGTAGCTACTTCGAATGGTGCGTGGTATTATATGTTTTGCTAGAGTTTGGTTACTGAGTCCATCCAATCGTCTTTTAGGTTTCCGTTCAAGTGTTGGCGTCCTCTGGTTCGCTATCTTCCTCCAACTCATTCTCATCCTCGGCGTCCTCCACACCCTCGCTACCGACTCTGTCTCAATGCACAGATTCCAAATAGCCGTTTTCGGTGCAGTCGCTATGGTCTTTGCCGTCGAGGGCGTTAACTCGGGGATATTTTCCGGCGTCGCCTCTCTCGATGCCATGGCTGCTGGTTGGCTCATCCTCGCCATTGTCGACATCCTCTGGGTCATATTCTTCACGTCAGAGGATGACTCGCTCACTCTCTATCTGTTCAACTCAATGGGTACTGGCGGTCTCTCCCCTCCAAGCAGACGCAGACGAGCCGGCACGCGCGGAGGGTCCATGCACATGGCCGGCAACGGCTACTCAGGGAGCTACGGTGGCGGAGGGATCGGTTCTGGCGACTACGACAACAAACTCGCTATGGGTGCTGGAAACGGGATGGGCATGGGTATGGGTATGGGAGGACCTGGGTCAGGCGCCGCCGCACGCAGCAATGCGAGCATTGGCCCCGCAGGCGGAGGGGTGAGCGTGGGAGGCGCGCCGCGCAGTGTGGGTCAGGCGGGCAGCATCTCGGGCGCCCAGAGTACGCACCAGACAGACACGGTGGGTGTGAATTCGCCACTCATGGGTAGTGGGAACGCTGGGATTGGCGCCGGTGGAGGTATGTCAAGCCCTTCGCATTCAAATAAGGAGGCCGCCGGAGGAATGGGCGCCGAAGAGACGATTTACCGAGCGAAAGCGATGTATGAATATAAAGCGAACCCGGAGGATCCGAACGAAATATCGTTCTTGAAGGGAGAAGAGATGGACATCATCGAGAAGGCTGGGAAGTGGTGGCAAGCGAGGAAAGACGATGGGACGACTGGAAGTGAGTATCTGATTCCATCAGACATGATGTCCTCGACTGATTGTATCTTGCCTGTTCACAGTTGCGCCTTCCAATTACCTGAATCTCCTCTAACATCACGTATTCAGTAAATTTCCTCTATAAAAAAATTAAATTCACGGTCATTGCACGCCCATTCACGCGTTTCATACCCTCTTTTCCCGAGTTTTCCTTCCTACAAATCCTTCCTTCCCTCAGTCTCCAGCCCCCAGCTTGGAGCTGCATCCCCTCTTCCCCTGTTGCATGCTGTCCTTATATCGTTTCCCTTTCTTTTTTGTCTATTCATTTACTAAACTATATATTTCCTTCTCACAGTCGTAACTAACCACTGTATTGTGTCGTATACTAGTCTAGTTTGGACTCGCTGCTTTCTTTAACATCTCTTCCTGGCTATTATTTTTTCTCTTCGGGCGACTCGGAACTTTAAGTTAATGAGCGTTGTGCCTACCATCGAGTTGTGAGCATCTCCTGGACGACTGTCGAGAACGGTAAGAAGATCGTTTGTCTGTTTGTACGCAGATCAATTAGCCACACAATGCGCGCTTGGCCTGCTCATCAACGATCTCTCGTTTAGTGCCCACACAACAATGAACATACCCCAATTCCATCCCCTATCATTCTCTTCCTCTCACCACCACCATCGTCGACGGAGGCATCTTGTGCCAACTGGGCTGGCGGGACGCTAAAGTGAGCTTGAGAGACGCCACTTGGTCTTTGCCCTTGGGCAGGAGACTTGCGCCCTTTGACAACAGAATCTTCTGAATAATCACTTCTTGGTTTCTGCGGCATAATGTCCTCCCATCGAGATGACGAGTTCTACTTCTCGATGACGATATTCGAGGTGTGTTTAAAGTTATAATTACCTGGATAAAGTGAACTCAACGAGGCCCCTATCCTCTTCTCTTTGAATTGTGGCAACGACAACGGGCAATCATCACAGGTTGAAGGCACGCTCTTCAAGCTCCCTAAAAAGCCGTTCGAAGACCAGTCCGATGTGTTCCAGACTATGTTTTTGCTGCCACCTGGAACGTCTTCGACAGTCGACGGGCTGACGGACGAGAAGCCGCTGCACCTGGAAGGTATCACTAAGCCAGATTTCAGGGCGTTCTTACGTGTCTTGTTTCCTCCGTAAGTTATCCATTATCTTTGTATTTTGGATAACTCGCTCATACTCTTGTGCATTTTCCTGCTGGACATGGACTTCGGTTACAATCCATACACGGTACAGAAGCTTTGGCGAAGACATGTGCCTCACCCTTCCCGAATGGCTCTCCGTCCTCTCCCTCTCCTCCATGTGGGGCTTCACCAAACTCCGCCAGACTGCCATAGACCGCCTCACACACGCACCTGAAATCCACATCGACCTCATCACCAAGATCGAGCTCGCCCACAAATTCGACGTCCGCGAATGGCTTTACGGCGCCTACCTCGCCCTCGGCAAGCGACCCGACCCACTCTCCATCGAAGAGGGCGTCCGGCTCGGGCTGGAGTTTGCGATCAAAATGGCGAGTGTGAGGGAGCAGCTGTTGAGGGATAAGATCGCCCATCCGGGGGCATATAGGCAGAGACCGTTCAACTTCCCTACGCGAACCGAGAGTCCTCGCGGGGCTGGGGCTGGCCCTGGGAGTGGGGCGGGTGGGAGTTCGCGTGCGTCGGCGGCGACGTTGTCGAGGCTTGGGAGGAATGGAGGGTTATTTGGGACGTCGCCGTACCCCGACCCGGAGGATGAGGATGATATCATGCTCGCGAAGGCGATTTATGAGGTGTTTGGAATTCGGAGCGAGACACCGCTGTCGGCGTATCAGCAGATGCTTGAACAGGACGAAATGCCTCTGTACGTCCCTGCGCCTGAGTTTATTTGACGAATTGCTCTTGGATAGAGACGACACGAGCTTGTATAAATGCTACGGATATTTTCTTCAATGCACCTTGCATTATGATGCCGCTTCTTGTGATACTTTGTATTATATATTTAGATGCTTGGACCATAGAAAATACTTTCACTGCATTATAATCGTCAATGCGATTTTTCACGTTGACTTTCTTGATAAAAGGTAGCATTTCATCGCAGACACTAGCGCTGACCCAATATGGTCGGGATCCATTACAAGGAGATTAGATTAAATGAGCGTGTTGCTGCTGTCTGTCATTACAAGATCTCGAAAGAATGACGAAGATGGTATCTTAGGTATATACCTATGCACACCGCGTATATTACACCCGCAAAGCAAACCTCAAAATGAAGCATAAAACTGATCCACAAACTCACACACCCAGCCCACTCACCATTCACCCAACCTTCCCCTCCCGCCGGAATCTGGCGTTTGCATTCTTCAAATCCCCACCACCTCCAGAGCTCACCCCAGGCCCCCCCTCAGTCTTCTTCTGCCACTGATTTATTAAACTCCCCACACCCCGATACGGTCTCTCCGGCGACGGTGTTGACCGTCCTTTTCCTCCTCCCAATTCCAGCCCCGCGCCGCCGCCGCTCCCGCCCCCACCACCAGACTCGGAATCCTTGGCAAGAAGAGCGCTGAGCGAAGGTTTATTGGCGCCATGTCCGTGCGGGGCGGTGGGGCGAGAGGGTTTTGGAGCTGAAATGGTTGGTGCGGTCGTCATTGTAGCTAGGGCGGGTGTAGTGGCTGACGGGTGCGATTCGGACGTAGATTGAGACGATGCTTTAGTGATAGAGGCAGGAGTCCGAGAAGCGGGGGATGGTGAACGGAATCCCACGGGGCTCGCTCCCCGAGAAGGTGATCCTTGTTCACTTTTGCGTAGTGAGAACATCCGCTCGGGCGGTTCCAAACTTGCTATTCTACCTCCGCTCAAATTCCCGAGGGGTCTCGACTCGACCTTTGGTGAATTCGTGGGTGATATTCTAGGGAAGCGTGAAATAGCAGCCGTTGGAGAAGCTAACGAAGCTTGAACAGGCGCAGGTGAAGATGAAGGCGAATATGATCCTGCGACGCCTGACAAGTTCGACCTCGAAGGTTTCATCAATGGGACATTCGAAAGGAGCGGCGAGGACGGTGGTAGACCTTGGCTTTGACTATCAATAGCTTCATAACGAGAGACCAAATCCGAAATTGAGCTTCGTCTGTGCGTGGAGCGAGGCCTATCACTTGCAGGCGGGACCAAGCTTGATTTCGTCGGAGTCGTCGGGCCGAATTCAGATACAGATTTTTGAACGGGTAAAAACATCGACTGCGGTCGTGATCTGACGCTGGGAGCTGGAGACGCCGGCGCTTGCTGACTTTGTTGCTGTTGCCTTGACGGCGTGAGCGGCTGTTTCGGAGTGACGACAGGCATTTGTTTGTTGACAAGGGATGATCTGCGCGAGACAGAAGCACCAATCTTACTCGGTGTATTCGGTGCTTGAGTCTGACTTTCCGATGTTCTGGATTTTGAGGGTGACACCGATGGTGCAGGAGAAATGCGCCTGCTGTCTGAGGCACCTGATATTGTCGAAACAGTCGTGGGCGCCGAGAGCATGGTAGAAGCACGCTTTGTGTGATTGGCCGGTGAAGATTTGGGTGACTGGGTACTGCTCCCTCCCCATAAATCGACCAGATCATGCACCGAGCCCTGTCGGCCCTTACGCACGACCCGTTCTTGCGGCGTTTCGTGGACCGTAGAAGGTTCTTTCCTGTCACGAAGGCTGCCCACAGGTTCCTCTGGCCCTTCGTCAGACGAAGAGCTCTTCGGACTCCAATTATCTGTAAGTCCGGTTAAAGGCGGGTCATTTAAAGCTTTCGCTTTATCCGATTTGACCTGAATAGGCTCTGGTCGGTGCATGAAAACTGAATGACGCTTTGACTTGGTGGGGGATGGAGACATCTCGCGGAACGACGCTTGCCTCGACACATCAGGTGGGCCAGGACTCTGTAGTAAGGACGCGCGTTTTTCTGGAGATGCGCGTAGCTTAGCACTATTATCCAACAACAGATCAGCAGCAGACATGGCGCCGCTTTCCTCGCCAGTGAGCCAGTCAGGAGGAGGCCCTGATGCTGCCGGTAGGCCAGAGACTGTCGTTGGCGTCGGAGCGTGAGCTTTTACTGGCGACACCGAGCCTATTTCTGTGTCATTTTCTGGGGACTTTGGCTCTTGTTGCCTCACTGTGATCGAGCTCCTATGCTTCCTCACTAACGTAGGCCGTGTGCTCGTAGGTGAGGTGAGCCTTTCCCTTTCACGCTCTCGCTCTCGGCTCTTCGGTCTATACTGGTTTGTCGTTTGCCCCGAGCCCGAAGCTGTTGTCTTCGGCTGAATGATAGACTGTCCATAAACCTTCCTCGCATCGCGCATCGCCGTACCAGTGACTTGCTGAGACCTAATGCCTTCTGTACGAGCATTAATTCCCTGAACAGAGCTCTGTTTGCTTTCTGGGGACAGTGCACCAGCGACACTCGCGTGGTAGAATGAGTTAGAGGAGTCCTGACGTGTAGTAGGTCTTCGAGGAAGCCGAGGAACCGTGGGCGATTGCTGTTGTACTGGTGGGGCAGACGATGATCCCGTCGAAGGAGCTCCCGTGTATGTCTGGGCGTCAAGCTCTTCAAGTGACGGAAAGCGTTGTTCTGGCCCTAAGGATTGATCAGTCGAAGGATCGTTCGACTTCAGTCGTGTGATTTGCCCTGTCTCTGTTCTGTTCGCCCCAAATGCGTTTCCAGTCGGTTGCCTGGACGGCGGTTTAAAGGATGGAGAGGGCGACACGGAATAAGCTTTGGATACTTGAGGCTGGGGGGATGGCGATGTCCTCGAACCACCCTGTGCGACCTTCTGCGCTTCTCCTAGTGTCAGAGCCTGCTGCCTTGGAGAAGGTAAAATGTTCAAACTCTCAAACGCATCGCCACCGGGCGGCCGTAGAGATGAGTTTGCACGCGCAATTCCGGGCCTGGACGCAGCAGAAGCTGCCGAGGCATCAGCATTGAATGCGTCTGCGAAACCTGCCGGTGAACCCGTTCCTATCGATTTTGTTTCCGCTTGATCGCCTCGAAGCATCCATGCATCACCTAAAGTGCTCTGAGGTGGCGGACTCTTCGACATTGATACAGTTGCCATACCCGATTTATGTGCCTTTGCGGGCATGGGCTTACTATTCCAAGGCCCGCGTTCTGACGTGTCAATGAGGCTGAATGCGTTGTCCGAAGTGTTTGAAACTTTTCCTGGAGTAGAGATTCGCCCCCGGCGCATTGGAGCAATAGCATCTAAAACTTTCTCCCGAGCTTGAATACCATTCGAAGGATTGGGTGAGGATGATTCAGGTGATTTAATGGGTGATAGTTGTGTTCTGGGAGGGAGATCGGGGACTTTCCGGGGTGATAGTGGCTGAGGAGGTTGAGGGGTCTTTGACATTGGATCAATGCAATGAATAGTGTTAATCATATTCGGGACTCACATAAGCAAAACGAGATTTGGTTCCACGCATAGTATGGACGGTATCCAAGACCTCAAAAGCCGATGGGCGATGAACGTTATGCTCGCGGAGCATAGATGCTTTAACTACTTTTGAGAAAGACCGTTTATTGATAGATGCTCAACAACTTACCAATAAGCGCATTTAATTGCTGCGAATAAACGGGATATGGCGGGAAACGGTACTGGACGTTCAAGATCGCAAGCACACCGTGTTCTTCGAAGGGCGTGGTATAATAGCATAATTTGTAAAGAAGGACACCAAGAGCCCATACGTCGGACTTCTCGTCGACTGGCCGCCTTTGATAGACGTCGACCATTTCGGGAGCACGATATTGCAGAGTGGTATGCTTGTTCAAATCTGCCTCAAGCGCCCTGATCTCTTGGGTATTGGAAGGTGGTCTGGCGGCGACAGGCATAGCCGAACCAAAATCGCAAAGCTTATACGACGTCGATGAGGCTTGTAGAATATTTTCGACCTTGAGATCGCGGTGTAGCAAAGCCGGGCGGAGATTATGCATCGCCGCAACACCTTCGCAGACGTCTACAAATATCTGAAGGATTTCGCCTTCAGTCAGGCGTTCTCGTAGCCTCCTGTTCATCATGTCGATGATCCCGCCACCTAAACACAAGTTGAAGCACAGATGCCAGTATGAGGCGAAGTCACGAACCTTGACAAAACTCCATCAGAATAAAGACTTCAAACATCCCGTTTGGCATCCTGTGCCATGCAGCGTCAATGAGATATACAATATTGGGATGACCTCGCAATATTCTCTAACAATGCCTATCAATATCCTTTATAAAGTAGAAACATAAACATCACTTCGTACCATAATATCCACTTCCTTCTTCACATCATTCAGCATGGCTTCGTTCGCGACCGCTATCCGTTTCAAAACGTGGTGTGTTGTGTTAAACACCGGCTCAGCCGTTCGAACGAGATACACATGCGCAAAACCACCTGAAAGCAGCACATTCAATATGGCTATCCAGGAAGGGCATGCGCACAGATGTGACAGTACCTTGGCTCAAGAATTTCTCAACCTGTACATTGTATTTGTTGACAGCGATCATCTGCCCTGTCATGAGAGTCCCTTTAGGCTGTTGGGCGTACATGGCAGGGTGTGCCACGACGGCTCTGACGATGTTATCCGAATCGTCGTCGGTGAAGGGGAGAGGAAGAGGCGGCAGAAGGGTGATTGCTGGCTGCTTTCTCGATGTCGATGTATTCAGAGCTCAGACGATTTCGGCTAGGCAACGAACGGATCACCTGACCTTCCCCGCTTTGGCGACTTCAGAACAGAATCTGTCTTACTTCTTACTTTCTAACAAACTACTACCACCATCCGTCATGTCATCGTCACTAGTCACCATCCAATAATGTCAGAAAGTGATGCGTTCTCTATTCTTTCTTGGCCCGACTTCACTCAAGAGGAGCTTGACCACATCGATCGCCTTTGCGAATCCGGCCACGCAAGCGGCATCAAGAACAGCGAGTGCCCTGACATTAACACCGGTGCATCTATAAAACCTGTTGTTGAACCAGAGAAAACATCTGACGAGTCACTCAAGACCATCATTGTCAAAGATCAAGAAACGCCGAAGCAAAGATTTAGGAAGAAGAGACCGCTTTCTGTGACCGATGTTGTATCTCCTGCTTGGTGTGAAGTGCAATTCGACTATGGTCTTCGACAGCTTCGTCATCTGCCTGTAGCCAGTCGTCCCCAAACATTTGTCTCGGAAAAGGGGAAAGAAATTAAAGTACAGAAAGAGGTTGCAAAGAAAATGGAGAAAATTAAAGAGAAAGGGACAGTACGTTCCTCTTCACCCTTCGTCACTTGTAGAATCTTATAGATCTCATTACAAATATGAAGGTCGTACATAAAGTTCTCGAGAAAGAAATCCATAAGGAAGAACTCATAATAGAAGTCAAGTCCGTTGAGGAGTTTTCGGCACTTCGGTGAGTCGTGTAATAGTTTGATAGCAAATTAGCGATCTCAGAACTTCTACCTTTTTTAGTCTGCTGGACTTTCTGGTACGTCTCAAGGTACTACTCGATGACGGTGTTTGCGTGCGTTGTGAACTATGCTCTTGTCGAATAGCATATCGTGTCTTACGTCAGTACAGAGAGAGCTTCCAGTTTGGGGCATCATCCAAGATCAAGCATTTCTCGGCGTCATAGTGAGTGTCGGCTTTGTCCCATTCCTTATATTACTAATGGGTTTTGAAAAGGATGAGCTGCAATTAGACGCGACTATTCCCGAGCCCTCAAAGAAGCCCATCTCGCCATCTCAACAGAATTTACATTCTTTCGTTTCCAATGGAAAAACTCGTACTCAGTCAAAGATACGCATCCTGGACAGCAAGACACGAGCACATCCACAACTTCCTTCTCATGCTGACACCTTCCCCTCTCGTCTTCAGCTTATGATGTACCACCGCCTGCTTTCCACAACGCTCTGTCCGACCATTTCAGAATCCTCGTTCATAGAGTTTTACTCCGCTATGGGACAAAATTTAAAGCGCGAATTCACAGAAGCTTTTCAAACAGAAGTAAAGGCATTGGTGATTGAAAACGACCTGAGCCTCCATTTCTTGGATTCGAAATGTCTGGAGGACATGGCCAAACCTTTCAAGTTAACTCTGCGAAATTTTGGGTTTGACAAGAGGGAATGTGTCAGCCCGCACCTATCGCTGGTGTACCGGCTGAGAGAAAGTAGATGGAAGAAAAGGAAAACGACGGACCCGGCTGCACTCACCAGCGGTACCAACGTACACATTAACGTAGATGGGGAGGTCTCGGATACTTCTAGTAGTAAAATGCAAAGCACAATTGAGATGGGCAAGGAGACCAAGAAAAGGAAGAGGGTATCAGGTCCGGATAAGCTGGATGAAAGTTCTGCACCCGCTGGTAAGTACTCTACCCTAACAACTGACTTCTTGCACTCACGAGCACTAACCTTTTTTGCGATGTACCTTTTCTACGGTGCAGAAGAAGCCGTGAAGACCTCACCATCTACTTCACCCTTGATCATAGGCGCGAAGAACTTCGAATATAACGCTGTCCTCCTTGATGCCCATCTCGCGAGTATATTGGATTGGTGGAACGGCAAGCGGCCTGCGCGGGGCGTTGATATCGAAGATGTTGGACGTTGTCGGTGAGTACCGTACCCGCAAGCAATAATGTATGGCTGTCTAAATTTACCGTTGTAGATCTTGTGAGTACCAGGATGGCTGTGAATGGCGAGAACAGAAAGCGAAAGAGGCTATGGAGAGAATCCACACTGGCATATGACGTACTGAGCGGACTCTCATGTCCACTGCAACAGTTCTTGTCTCCCTTCTACTCTGGAGCTATACTTGCATCATATCCAATCTCTTGTATAGCTGGTGCATTGTTTCTCCTATTTGTTTTATCGGAAATGAGACGTTTGACTATCGGAATGCCGTGCACTACTATTATTATTATTATTTTCCTCATTCGATGACCCAACTTTGGAGATTCGCGGTGATCGGCACTCCCCTATCCCATTCGGCGACCGTCCACAAGCCTCATGGACGTGGACGACTTGAAGGATTGCAACATGTACAACTCGTTAACACTCTTGCAAAGCTCATGCCATCAGCCTCTGATATCTACGACCGCCTAAGACAATCAGAACGCACAAATGCAATCCCAAATGCAAGTCCAAAATCTACGGCGGCTGTGCGTCGCCCCTCGAGCCCTTCGTTGAAACAGGAACGTCCTGGCCAAACTCGGGATCCGGATGGGAGGGAGATCGTTGCGAGAAAGGTTTCAGCACCACGGGCTTCAAGCTCATCTGGCGCATCGTCATCATCGAAGTACATAGTACGTCAACAGCACCCCAGGGCACGTCATAGGATCTGACGTTTAGCTATAGAACAAAGATGGGCAAACGGTTTCGAGAAAGACGTCCAAGACGGTAGTACCGGCATCTTTGGATGATCCATTATATACACCACCTAGTACTCTCCGTGCAGGTCCTTCCGCGGCCTCGCGTTTAAAGATCAATGCTGTCTCGAGATTTAAAAGGCTTGGGAAGAAGGGAGACAGTGCAAGCAGATCCAAATCACCCGAGAGCTCGAAGCAGGTCAATGACCCTGGTGTCCGAGAAGCGAGGAAACAAGGGGGAGAGGAACTGGTCTCTCCATCACCTCAGGTGTCCACTTTGTCCCGGAGGGACTTAGCTGAGCGACCAGCAGTTTCAAGGTCTACGACGATCGATCGGTATCCTCAAGGAAGCCCCTCGGTTTCACGCCACGCCAGTCCTAGACCATCACATAACCGGAGTCCTTCCACACCAATGCATGGATCGAATAATATAAGAGGTGGGCGGAAATTGGAGAGATCTGCATCCGTGAAACCAAGGACAACGAGTCCGTATGAAATTGTGACGCCGCAAGAGCTTTATAGAGCTGCACCAGGACCTTCGTCGGCCGTTTCATCAACTGCGGTAGCATCCTCTACAGGCACGTCTACGCCATCCCGGAGACCTCCAGTTGAGAGGAGAGCTCTAACAGATGTACAAACTCGAAGCAGAAGTCAGCCTATGACAGCAGTAAAGCCCGTCGCGAAACCTAATGACCGGCATACTCCTACAGAGTCACCAGCTTCACCTCCAACGCCTGGACGCATGGGCCGTTTCGGCATCTACGCCAGTCCACCACCTACAACGTTCAAAAGTCCCATTGCATCTCCCCCAGCAAATCGATATCCAACGCCAAATACACTCATACCCGTAGATGAGGGTAAGTCCGCCAAGCTCGAAACGCCACCGGTTCCGCCTCCGAAGATAGTTAATAGTGGCTGGGAAGTGACGATTGAACCGCCTAAACCCGTATCTAAACCTAAGGAATCTGGAAAAGGTCCACAAACGGCGTCCAGCGCGCCTATACACAGCAGCTCTGTCCCAGGCTGCCCTTCTACATCCAGCACAGATGACTACCAACAATTTGGAACGTCCTCGCAAGCGGGACCGGCCCCGGTCCGTCGGGAACGAAAGAAACGGAGTTTGAAGGAGGAAGAAATCTTCGCGATGAATCTCGCAAAGCGGGCCTCTCTGCTTATTCCTGACAGCGCATTTGCTAGTCCGAGGACCGGTGTGGTCACAAACCTTCCGATGGCAGAGCCGCTTCAGGCATTGCAGGAAAACGAGGGCACAGATCCGGAAGGGTCATCGACAGGAACAGCGACTCCGACAAATGCTTCACAGAGCAAGGAGTTACCTCCCATAGATTCAGAACAAGAGCATACTGCGGAAGTGGACTTGGAAGATGGGCAAAGAGAGGGAGGTTCAAGGGAGAAGAAACCCGAGACGACTATCTCTGCGTTCCTCTCAGGCGCGAAGGAGCTCAATAATAACTTTGTGCGAAGCACGAGCACTGCATGGGAACGGCTCTTTTCCTCTTCCAAAGACAAGAAAGGGAAAGGAAAGGAAGTGTCAGAGACTTCTGCCGCCCCACAATCCGAGAACGACGCTCCAGCGCCATCCACCTCAGAGTCATCTCGACCGAAATCGCCAACCCCATCCCCCTCAGATGTCTACACGAACCCATCCGACTCGGAGATCGAAGGCTCCCGCGATATCATGCTCTACTCACCGCTTATCCCCACAACTAACTCGCTCGTTGAGCTGGGCACATCCGAGGTAATCACTCTGTATGGAGGGGACGATGACAGGGATGTCTCATCGGAGAGGGAGAGAGCGTACCGTGCGGAGCTGAGGAGGCGGTGGGCGGATGGGAGGGGCTTCGTGTCATTTGAGGCGTTGCAGAATGGAGATGCAGAGGCGCTGGGGTTAGGGTTGGAAGGTGTTGGGAGGGCAAGTGGGGTAGAGCATCGTGAGAGTGCGGCTGCAGTCGGTGTTGGGAGTGCAGTCTCAGATGATAAGACGTTGGTTGATGATAATCAAGTAACGGAGAACCGACAGGTTTTGGAGGGTAACGATGAAGAAAGTGCGAGAGCGAGACCTCGAGAACGGATGGTTTGGAAACCATCTCCAACGCAAATCTCAGTTCAGGTTTTATGGTGGGGTTACCGAATGTACGTTCACTTCCCATTCACACTTCATCAGTCTACCATACTCGCAAAACAAAACAAAAACTTATGAAACGCCACTGCAGGTACCTTCCCCCGCCCGTCCTACAAGTTCTCAACGCCCGCTCTGTCGAGACCGCCAAACGCGCCGCGCTCCTCACTTCCGCCCTCACCTGGCTTCTCGACAACCTCCCTCTCGCCGCACTCCCGCCCTTCCTCGCGCCCGCTGCGCTCCTTCTTAAGGCACTCGTCCCGCTCCTCGGCGCGATTGGTACGTTCGTGAGTTGGAGCTGGAGAGCAGTGGTGGTGTTTGATAGGGGACGGGGCGTGGTGTTGAGTGCGACGTGGGTGTTGCCTATTGTGTTGGTGCCAGGTACTTGGGAGGAAGAGGGGCCACCGAATGGAAGTTCTGTGCAGACGGCGGAGGCGGGACCTTCTCGATCTGCATGAATGGTGAAAATTGTAATGGTTACATTTCTATACCGTGCTGTGTGTCTTGTTCGTCTACTGTCTGTTATACAAGGATATGTATACCCCTCTTCGAATTGTTTTAGTACCTCTCTCTATCGCTTTGTGCCCTCTTCCGAGTTCTCGAAGAATCCGTTCAACCACTCCGCCTCCTTCACCATCTCGTCTAGACTCCTAGGCTTCCGTTCGTCCACATCCATCCTCAAGTCCGATTCACTCGCTCCATCGGCTTTACTCGATTTTTTGAGTTGGACGTTGGCGGTCTCCAAGTACTTTGAAAGATCTCGTTCCGATTTTTCAAGGGCTGGGTAGACGGCGTCATTGTTGGATGAGAAGATGTCACCACCGTCGGGACGGTTGGCTTGCTTTCGAGGGAGGATGTGGACGTGGACGTGTGGGACTGTCTGACCTGCTGCGGGTCCATCCTACAAGTAAATAGGAAGTTATGAGCTGTTCCACTCTTCACTTCAGAATGTTTCAAAAACAAAAACAAATGGAATGGTATGAAAAACGATATGAAGGTATTCGGCACACCTGACAAGCAATCGTAAGCCCGTCGGCTTTGTACACGCGTTCAACGACCTTGCCTACGACCTGAACGGCCGAGAAGAGCGAAGCGACCTCCAAAGTCGACAGATCAGAAAGGCGCGGGACAACACGTTTCGGAACAACCAGGACGTCTAAGTACCAAAGATTCACAGAATATAGGTGTCAAGAGCCTCAATATACTTTTATGCATTGCGAAGAAAGGAGGAACGCACGTACGGCCCGGGACGAAAGGCTTCAAGTTGACGATGGCGAACGAGTCCGCGGAACGGAAGAAGGCCTGTTTTGTGACTTCGATGGTGGAGAAGAAGAGCTTTTGCATCATGATGCTGATTTTGATTCCGTGAAGGGGATGTCCAAAAGAGCAAGCATAAGCTAAGCTTAAGTCAAGGTCCTCGGGTCGACGAGTTTAGCACGGTATTGAGCGTGACTTGGACTTCCTTACGTCATAGCACGTGATATTTTATATCCTTTTTCAGGTTATGCTCATTCAGCAGCAGTTCTCTCTTCTGCATGTCGTCGCTGCTCGCTCGCGTCATCCGCTCAGCTCATCCTTCACGCCCCTTGCTCAGTTTAAAACCCAGGCCCATCTCCCTCACCACCCGCCATTGCATGTTCTCCTCCCTCTTCAACCTCTTCACAGGCCGCAGCATGTCTTCTTCAACCTCTACCGTTTCTCAGGAGCTCAAGGACTACGTTGACGTGCGTTCGGCTGCCTGCCAATCTATTCCATCGATAACAGCTTGATTCTGATTCTTGAGGCTTCATAATATTGATAACATTTTGATGATATCATACAGGGCTTGATCGACAATAACAAGGTCGCCATGTTCTCCAAGAGCTATTGCCCGTACTGCAATCGTGCCAAGGCCCTCCTTAAAAACTACAAGGACGTGTCTGCGTATGTCATCGAGTAAGTGGACGCGCCCGGGCGGCTATTGTGGTGATAAGGGCTAACCTCTTTATTTTCGCTTCGTATGGGGACAGGCTCGACCAGCGCGATGATGGTGCAAGGATCCAGGATTACCTTCTCGAGAAGACCGGTCAGCGCACCGTGCCCAACATCTTTATTGGTAAGTCCTTTACTATGTCCACTCTATGCCACCACTTCAACATCACGCTCATCTAACTTCATTGCATTGCAGACCAGAAGCACATCGGAGGTACGTTTTTGATTTCCTCTCAATCTCCTGCGACCTTCTCTCGCCTTTTATCTACGTGTCTTTGGTGCTTGGGAATGCTTTTCTGACACTTCGTCCCACCCCCTAATAGGATCCAGCGACCTCGCCGATCTCGAGGACAGGAAGCAACTTTCTGGTCTCCTTACTGCTTGAGCTACCTCTAGACTATAGCTCTGGAATGGAACGCATTGTAAACACGAGATGGAGAGCGAAACTTTTATGATACGAATGTATGACCTTTCTTGCGATGCAATAATGCATTTTGACGAATGAAATGGATTGAGCGCCACGCACATGACTGGCCGCATCAACTTGGATTCGGTATCGTTTTCTGGTTGTCACTTTGGTCTTATGTGCGCTACGTCGGCCTGTCTTCTAGTTTGCGTTTCCAATCAGCCCCCTTTCCCCTCTATTAGTGATACTGGTATGGATTTGCATCCGTATGCTCGTTTCAGTGGCTCCTTTGTAATACTGGATGCGAATGTCGAAGTCACTTTGAGCAAGTACACTTTTCCCAGCCCTCTGCGGAAGAAACGAAACTTACCTCTTATCTTTGCAGGTACTAAATGTGTCCCTTACGACACGTTGCATTAGAGGGATTGGAGTCAAAGTAAAGGGGCCGATAAAGGACTAGTGCTTTGCAAGTAAAAAATTAGGTTCAGTTTCCGGGTACCAACACCTCTGAGCAACATGGGAAGAGGTCTCCAAATAGTCAGAAGCGCTTACAAGCGACGTATTTCCTTTGGGATGTCGTTATATCCACTTGCATTGAGTTCGTATTTGTCAATGCTTAAGCCGTTATATAAAGTTTGACCCCTTCTGAAGAACCCCGAATTGCTCAGTGTACTGTTTCAGGTTACCATTGACGTACTATACTTTCTCTCCATTAAACCATCGGAAACTGCTTTTGCAGTCGAACTGGGCAAGCGATTAATTTTGCATGGACGGATACCAAAGACAGTACTGGTACTAGCGCCAGTATGCGTTTCCCGCCGTCGGGGACGAGGATGGTTCCCATCTTATGGCCCTAAAATCGTCGAGTTTCAGAGCAACGTACGTTTCTCTGCAGGAAATCGAGTATTGTTAGCGTAAGTACTATGCTTTACATTCCGTGAAAGAAATGGTTCCTACTCATCAGCTCTGCTAGGTTAAAATGTGTACCAAGTAAATGTGTACCATATTGGGACGTGACGTATTTAGGAAAAGGAGCCAACGCAAAGAAGCTGGAGTTCATGTCACTTTGGGCAAGACAGTGGGAAAGGTTGGTAAAGTCTGCAATCTGCTCTTTCTCTCTTGCCCCCATCTCTTTCACTCCCGAAGTTCAAACGAGTTCTTCCTTCCTCCGTCTGCTTTCGAGCAGGCCCCTTTAAAGCTTCAGCACCAGCCTTCGATCTTAGTTCACTTGTTTATCTCCAGCTCGTTTGTTGCCCCTAGCACCGAGATATGTCGACAACTGGTCGCGGAGGCGGAAGCGGTGGCAAAAGCGGCAAACGCCGTCGCAATCCCTCTGACGACAACGATGAACCCCACTCTGCCCCGGGCTCTCAGCGCGCCGCCAAGCGGGGCTCTCGAGCGGAGTCTGGTCTCAGACCCTCAAACGTGCGTAAGCGCGAGGATGCAACCACGAATCTAGAGAATCTCCAAAATGTCGCTAGGGACCTCTACAATCTCTGTGGGGACTTCGATGTCGAGGATCACGCGGGCAAGCGCCAGAAGCTCATTGAATTGAAGTCGACTTACGAGTACAGAAATACGAAGAATGAGGAGTCATCTCAAAGCGAGGCTGGAAGACTGTTTATGGATTTGCATTTTAGGTTCAAGCGTCTCGAGAAAGAGGGGTTCGGCGATGCGGTGGCGCGGAAGGCTGCTGAGCGCGATTACTATCGTGCATATTTTGCTTTTAGGTCTGTTTTCCTAGAATCTATCCTATACCAATGGAGGCAGTTGGCGCCAAAGTTTAAGTCAGAGACCAAGCACAATAACGCATGGTGTACCTTCCGTGAATATGGCAATGCGATTAAGGACAGGATCACGGAGCTTCGCGGTAGTACAGAAGTCGAGGACATGCAGATGATCGTGAGGCTTTCAAATATCGTTCGGAGAAACCTTCGGGAGATGGCTGAAGAGTTTGTCACAGTAGTAGGTGAGTGAAATTATGTTTCGCTTTGTCACGTCTGCAATGTTCGATAGCTGACAATGAGTAGGGAAGCCACCAAAGGATTTCTTCAACGGCTCACAGGATATTTCAACGGACGTGACTATTTTCTGTGCTCTTGCAGATAAGTATATCAAGAGCGTCTCTAATCTGACTTCGGCCAACGTCAAGGCACGTCTGGTACCGTTTCGCGTCGTCATCCTTTCAAATATAGACTCCTTCCGTAGCCACACTGGCACGCTAGACACCAGACAACTCACTGAGACCGAACAACTTTATTTCCGCCTGGAAGATCGCTTCGACGCGGTACGGATAGTCGACATGCTTTTCCTTGCTAATATTCATGTTGGGAAGAAGCGGCTGGGAGATAGAACAAAGGGCCCTGAAGATCAACTCGCAACATTTCAAGAGCTTCAGTCTTCAAGGACACAACGGATTATGACTCGGCGAGCAAAGCTAGTCGAACGAGAGAATACTTCCGATAAGCAAGTGAAGGGTTTAGTAGAGATGTATATCAAGGACCTCGATGTTCTTTTGGAAAATACGAGGAAGGACCAACAGCAGGCAAATCAAATCAAATCCCGCGAGGATACATCCTTCGAAGAAAGATTGGCCAAATATGCCCATGCAAACCATTGGGTAGGATTGCCTGAATAGCGTTTCCTTATGTCAACTATATCTAATAGTGATTTTTTCACGCTAGTAGCAAAGTATGATCACTATAATTTTGCATTTAAAAAGTGAAGTGAATCCCATGATATAAGAGGGCGAGATTGCTAGTGTACGTGTAAATTTCCGCAGAAGGAACGGGATTAGTACTAATTACCTATCATTTTGGACATTTGCAAGGATCGGAAGTGACCTCGAACGTAACGTAGCATACGAAGAAAACGGGGTTAGCGCAAAGGGATCATTCAGGAATGGCGTTTTGCGGTTCAAAACTAAGTTCAGTTTCCATGCACCTTTGAGCAATTTAGTGATAGAACGGTATAAAACCTTTGCTTTATTCCTTCCTTCTTTTCCTGACTTACATTGAGGTCTACCTTCCTTACTCCCTCCCTCCTTCAGTCCACCATCGCTCAATTCATTCCAGAGCTTCGGTTTCAAACTTTAATCTCGCACCTCCTACCTATTTCCAGCCTGCTCATTACCCCAAGTGCTGGTCATTACTGAACATGTCAGCTGGCGGACACGGACGCGGGCCTGGGCGTGGACGCGGCAACTTGAAGCGTCCTCATCGTGACTCGCCTGATGATGATAACGCACAGGTTCAAACCCGTTCTGCCCCTAATTCTCGTGGTTCTCGCGGTTCTCGTGGCTCTCGTGGCCGCCCTAGGTCCCGTGGCGCTCGCGGCTCTGGGAGCCGGGGTCCGCACACCGAAGATCCATTGGTGAACCTCGAGAAACTTCAAGACACTGCAGAGAAGCTCTATGGACTTTGCGGGGGCTTTGGCGATGGAGACCTTGCGGCGACACGTATTGGTTTTGTTGAAAGTATTTCGACCTTCGAATATAATAACCTGAGAAGCGGGGACACTGGCGAGACGAGGAAGCTAGTGAACGACTTGAATCGCAGATTCGGTATCCTCGAGGACGATGTCATCGATAATGAATCGCTCAAGGCGGACACAGTGCGCGAGTACTACCGTGCGTACTTTGCTTTCACATCTGCTTTCATAGATTCGTGCTTGTATCATTTCAAGCAAGAGCGTGGGACTTCAGCTAAACGCGTGTCCGCTTGGAATACGCTCCGGGAGTATAGCAACAATGTTGAAGATAGAATCATCAAGCTACGTGACAGTTCGGACGAAAGGGACGTGCAGATAAGGATGAAGCTTGAGGGAGACGTGAGGGCGGAACTTCGAGAGAAAGCCGTCCAATTTGTCGACGTAGTGGGTAAGAAGTCTTTTACATTTGCAAGTCTGCTGCGACAGATGGCTAACAGGATGAGCAGGGACGCCACCTCAATCATTTTTTGAGGACTCGAAGGATTTGACGATGGATATCGCCATCTTTTGTGCCCTGGCGAGTAAGCATATCAATAACCACACAAAGATGACCTCAACCGTCATCAACACGCACCTCAAACGATTCCATACGGACATCGATTCGAATCTAGAGTTCTTCATTCACACCGGGCCAGGGCGGGAATTGAGTTTCAATGACTCAATGAGACTCCAACAGGATCGATTCCGTTTTGACGACAGTTTTGACGAGGTTCGAATAAAAACTGCACTGGTTCTTGCAGAGGAGCATATTGGGAAGAAGCGAAAGGTCGATAATCTAGGGGGGATTGAACAATATATGGACGAGTTTAACTCAGAATTACGACCTTCTCGGACGAATCGGATAAAGACGCGCCTCGCGGAGCTCAAAGATAAAAAGGCGAGCATTTCAGATAGCGAATCAAAGAAATTGATAGATGGATACATCACTCATGTCGAAGCGAGCGCTGCTGATGCGAGTTTGGATGCAGAGAGGGCAATCGACATCCAAAGACGCGATGATAACTACTGGGAGACAAAAAGGATCCAATCAACCGGCGCGACGAAGAATTTCTGGGAGTTCAAGTAGTTTTCCGTAGTTTTCTACCCCATCCTTCTGTACTCGGTATCAGCTTCAAGTTTTGTGCTAATAATATCTTCGAAGTTGCTGTCCGAGCTCCTGACAAGTATGGTCAACATATTGTACGTTACCTTGCGAGAGAAAAGACTTTGAACAAGTCTGACTTACATTTATGCCAGATCCGTTTGCGGGAGGGGAAGTTCTCTTGTTTAACTAATGGTCCTGCATTGCGCTGCTACCAGTAAAGGCGGTGAGAAGAGAGTTGAAATTGAAGTTACGACTCGTCCGAGTGTTTGTCCCGCGACGTCGATACGTGATGCGGGCGAGAAGTATTTACCAAATTAAGAAATGGCGTCGGACTCTGGGAGACACGGTTTCGACCCACAGCGTCAAACTTTGCTTTACAACCAACACCAATTTACCGGGGCCGCCGTCTTTGCGTTCGACGTAAAGGCCGTAAGGCATGTACGTTGCTTTGCGTGGATAAATATAGTACGCGTCAGACTTTGAAAAATTTAATAGGAAAAGTGGTACTTACCTGTCACCTTTGCAAGTGTAAAGTGTGAGCTCTCGTGTGCAAAGGAGCAGAAGAATAGGATGACCCGCAGGTTGTGGCAAACAGTTAGCTCACGGCCTGGAGCTTTGCTCTTCCGTAGGCCCGCCGGTGAATCCCACATAATTCTGTGAAACGTGACGGAGGAGTGGTTTAAAAGCCATTGCAATTTGCATCTTCTTGCGTTCCTTTCTCTTTAGTATTTCCAGCTCTCCAGATCGTCTTCTTTCGTGCCGTTTCTGACTGCAGCCTGAGGTAGCCTAGGCTTCATCTCACAAGAAGCATCACAGAGTCTGCATACCCTTAACTCGGTGTCTCCTTCCCTCACTCTTTTTCCAACGCCCGGTATGAACACCGGCGGTAGTGCGAGCAAGAAACTCACCAAGCGCCCTCGCTCACCGGGCAATGAATCCGACGACCCTTCCCGTTCGGCTCCTAACTCTCGCGGCTCACGGGGCTCTGGATCTGGCTCTCGCCGCTTTCGTGGCGGTCTTCAACATGCTTCCACTCCTCCCATAAACGCCACCACAAATCTCGATAGACTCCATATAGTCGCAAAGGAGCTCTTCGATGTCTGTGGAGATGACTCTCATCCAGCATCCGCAGACAAACGCAGGGCGCTGGTTGAGGACATTACAACTCTTGAGTATAAACGAGCAAAGAGCTCTATCGGAGATCTGTTCAAGGAGATGCAACGGAGGTTCGACTCCATCGACAGCGAGGGCACTGGTGACGAGGCGGTCAAAGCAGCTGCGACACGCGAGTATTATCGTGCGTATCGTGCGTTTATGTCTGTTTATCTGGACTCTGTTCTGCATTTCATCCCAAAGGGTGCGAGAAATAGCAGGAATAAGTCCTTCTGGACTGCGCTGCGTGAATATATCGACACTATTGATAGAAGAGCGAAAATTTTACGTGGAAGTTCAAGTGAAAGCGACAGGCAGGAGCGAGAGAGCCTCATAAATGCCATTCAGAACGACCTTTGGAAGAAGGTTGGAGAAATAGTCAGTATAACGGGTGAGTCGAACGACATACAAATTCGCGCTTGCTGCGTGATTGACTGACAGAGGACACAGATAGACCACCGCAGGAATTCTTCATAGACTCGTCGGATGCTCCGACAGACGTGGTCATCTTCCGCGCATTGGCGAAGAAGCACAGCAGAGACCAAACAAAGATGACTGCTACCACCATCGACAACTTCTTCAGACCGGTCCATCAAGTCATAAGCTCGACTCTGGATAGCTATTTCGACCCTCATTTTGATGAGAAACAACGCATCGTGTTCAAGCAACTTCGCTTTGGTCTGGACGATGCTTTCGATGCGATGCTAATAGCAAATGAGATCGAATTGGCAGAAAAATCTATAGGGAAGTATCGGCCGAGCATAGGCATCACAGGACCCGAGCCCCATCTGGCCAAGTTCCAGAACCTGCATCCGTTACGGATGAAACGGTTGAAGGAGCGTCTTGCAGAGCTTCAATCTCAAGACTTGAGCGGGGCCAGGGTTCACTTCGCACCTATAATAGCAGACTACACTTCTGAGGTGAGGAGTCTTACGGCGAAAGCAGAGAGTGAGGAAGAGAGGGTTAAGGAAATCCAAATTCGCCAAGCAGAATCTTTACAGGCGAAGCAACTCAGAGCGGGGGGCCAGAATTACCAGGTAGGCTAACTCAGTATAAGTCTCAATACATATACATTCCACTTCCCCTAGAATCATGATCTGGCCATTTTATAGTTGACCTATCTAAATGTCCATTCAAGCTTGCTCCGGTGCATTCGCGTGTTCATTGTGACTGCTTAACCAGTATCATATACAATATATTCATATCCTTCTTAATACATGTTTATATTTTCATGGCTTCATCGCCTGCAGAACCCACAATCCCCCTTCACTCCTGCGACACCTTCCTCGGCACACTAGCATACCACTCTGGAACCGCATTCGCTCTCGGAACAGCCATTCTCCTTGCCTCCCTCCACCTCAACTCTTCTTCTTCCTCCCCTTTCCGCCTCTCCTCCTCCTCCTCCCTCTCCTTTTCCCTTTCGCGTTCCCTCCTCGCCTTCTCGAACCTCTTCCTCTCCGCCAGCCGCGCGTCGACGACAAAGTGAGGTGCAATGGGGACAGTCACATTTGGGGCACCGTCGTGTTTGCGCACGGAGGCGAGGAAGGCTCGGCTGGCTTCTTGCGCTGCTTTGCGTGCGGCGGCGACGCCGCTGTTACTAATCTCGTGAGTCGTACCGTCTTCGTTTTTCTTCTCGATGACTTGTTTTCGGAGGTTAAGCCGAAGGTCGCTCGAGAAGTGAAATGCGTGCGGAACGGTCGGTTTTGATCGATTTCCTTGAGATACCTGTGTAGTTTGGGTTAGCCTCGTTCGAGTACTGAAAATAAATCCAAAACAAAACAAAAATTAGAAGGAGAAATTACCTGTCTTTCCATCAAAGGTGGTCGTTTCGGTGCAGCGTCCGGTTTTCCGAGACCTAAGCTTTCATGTGTCCCACTGCCCGCTCCGCTCTTTTCCTTCTCGGCTTTGGCCATAAGCCGCTGCTGACGCAACGCCTCACTCGCAAATGTGGGCACGCTCGGTAGAGTAAGCCCGCACGTCGGGGTCGGAACAACAAACTTCGGTCTCTCATGACTCTTTCCCTTCGCCTTAGTCTTGCACTCTGACTTTACGGACGACGCCGTAGCAACACGAGCCTGAGCTACGGGTCCGGAAGTTTGCGTGATAGAGCCTGAGACCGTACGTTTTGCCGCAAACGTTGTCTGTGGCCCAAGTTTACCCAGAAGGCGGCGAGAGTCCGAGCTCCGCCTCGGACCGGACGGTCTCCTACGGGCTGGAGACGCTCTCTTCCTAATCCGAGGACGAGACGATGCTGCTGCTGTTGGTTTTGAGGCTGCATCTGCATCTGTTCCGAGGCGAACTTTCTTCAATTTTCGATTGATAGATGGTACGGTTGTGGCTGCAGTTTCGGTTTCTCGTGGTGCATCAGATGATTCCGGTTCTTCCTCAGCGAGGCGCTTTACAGAATTAGATACAACGAGCTCCTGAGCCTGCTTATCCACCCCCGGACTTCTGAAATTCGATGAAGGGCTCACGAATCGATCATTAAGAGCAACTTCTGCATCAGCGTTGTTGTCGCCCTTCGTTTTCTCCTGAGGCTGACGCTCACTTCCAGAGTTATCCTCGGTGATATGCTCGGACTCTTCGGATGGTTGACCGGTGAAGTCGTTACTCTCCGGTATCACAGGGAGGACGGCACCCCCCGCTTGTTCTTGCGAGATAATAGTAGATCTAGCGTCCGGTTCAGTCAGCTGTGTAGGAGGAGTTGTGTCAAGTTGCACTGCTGAAGCAAACGGAACAACGACCGAAATCTCTTGCTGTGGGTGCTTAGAAACCCTCCCTCTGCTACCTTTACGTTTCGGGATCGACGACGAACGTTCCACCTTAGTTTCAGGCTCTTCAGAAGATAGATGCGGCATAGCTTCGGTGTCTGAGCCTGTTGACCCCGCCCCCGCCGGCACGAGTTCCCGAAAAACGCTCGGGCGTGTGGACTTTCGTAAAGGTTTAATTTGTCGATTTGGTGCTTTTGTTGGTGGAAGTGGGGAATGAATGGGTTGTTCTACCGAAACTTTTTGCGCGATAGTGTCGTAAGTTGCTTCCGTTGACGACGGATCGGGGACTAATTCTTCATGCGGCACGGACGTGTTCTCGGAAGTGCCCAAGACCGGCTGAGTTCCCTCGGCGAGGCAAGGTGAATCCCGCTGCACCATAAACGTGTCGTTATCTTTGATGGAGGATTGTGGTGACGGACTCGGCACGGGCATCCGTACGGGCGCAGGAGTAAAGTATTCTGGCATCGGAATGGCTGTAGACGAACTTGCTTTTGGCGTCGACGGATAAACTGCATAGAAATCGCTCATTGCTGGAATGTTGTCTTGGAACATGGACTCGGAGGGAATAGTTGCGAGCGCTGTTGCGGATATTGGAAGATTGGCTCGGGTCATTCCGAGTGACTTCATGCGGGTTTGAGCTTTTGGTGTCGAGTCTTGTTCATCTGGAGGGGCTGGCGCATCGGTGTTCGATGCTTGATTTACCGGATGAGCCACTTCCTCATCGTCATCTTCTTCTAGCACGACAGCCTCCGCGAGAGGGTGACGCCGAGGCGTCCGAGCCCTGAGGGCTCTACGGGATGACGAAGGGCGAGTAACGAAGGGCGTGCTCATCGTAAAGTCTCCGTCATTTCCAAAGAAATCATGTTCGAGTGTAGATTCTTCAAGAAGTAGATCGTTGGAAGTTGTGTCGACGGCAAGAGGGATCTGAAATGATGCCTCCGGTAAGACGCCACTGTTCAAGCGTCTTGAGCGTCTTAAACTCATCTCGAGATAATGGTCCTGGATGTTGAATGGATAGTGAGTGCGTCGATGGTCAGAACGTGTGGTTGAAGTCGGTTCGTCTTGACGCGTGCTCTAGTTCTCACGTTCCACGTGATCGCGTAACTAATGTCTTCGCTTTTTTTTGGCTGTTCCGCGAAAGGCATCCTGACCTTTTCCTTCTGACCTCCAATATCCTGACTTTTGACGAACTGGAGACTCTAAATCAATCTTGAAGCGAGTCTTCGTAAACCGTAAGGCTCGAACATTCTCATGCTATTGTCACTATGAATTCAAAACAAGATGCTAAGCGACTCGAAGGATTTATTTCGACTGACATTGTCTCAGGCTTCAAGTTCGGAAAAAACGCAAGTGCTTGTTTAGTGGATTAATGAAGCTGTACGCTAAGATGTGGTCCATCAAATGTCACATACCATAATTCCCATTACCAGGAGTGCTTATCGCGGATACGATAAAAATTGGAGCTTATTCGTATATTGCCTTTGAAGGGTTAACCTACCTAGGCATCTCTGTTACTTCGGATCCACGCTTCAAAGGTTACCAAGCCAAATCCGAGGTCAACATCGATATATTTGGCAGGGAGGAAGTCGGAAGAAGAACAATTGATACAGAAGCACTGGGAGCTAGCACAAGGTGAGTCTGTCCGCGTTTCCAATACCAGCTGTTTCTCTTTCGGGTGACAATTACCATCTACAGTGTCAATTGGTTCGTTGCTGAGCTTTAGGTCTAGGGCGCGAGCTTGGCTGCCTTCTTTTACTTGAAATGAAATACAAAAAGATTCCGCATTTCCGTCTACCATCAACAATACATCTCACTCGAACGAGGCTGTGGACGATCTCAAGCCAGTCAAAAATATTGAAAAGTCCACGCCGGAAAGCAGGAACTGATGCGACTCGGACGTCTGAAGCTGTCTTTCTTACGTCGTAAAAAGAATTTCAAACCCTTGGACTCATCCAGGTCTTACATACGATCGGAAACTCTCAGCATTTTCATTGGTACTGAAGTGACCGCAAAGCTTACATGTCACTCAGCATTAACGTGTACGCTTTTTTCCAATGATATTGTAAATTCGGGCACGAGTTGGGGCTCACATGCATGTTCGTGTAGATTAACGAAGCATTGGAACGTCTTTCAACAAGAAAATGCTGCACCCGTCAAGGTATATTAAAAAATGACCAAATTCCGCCATCGTCCCCGAAATGCATGGCAGACTAAGGTACTCGTTAGGGTCCAAGTCCATTCTTGTCGTTACTTCACGTCTATTAGATCTCGAATAGTCCGAAAATCGCCATATTGTAGCGCAGCGCAGCTTGGCCCTTCTATGGTATCCGTTGGACAAGTTGCGAAAAGAAGCCATTTCCTTGCTTTCACGTTTTCTAGCCCCATACTTCTCAAGAGGCAGAACTACGGTAAACACAAAAAGAAGGCTCACATTGTACTCGTGGACAGCATGCTTGACTGAGCGATGATCAATGGTGAGTCTCCTACGCTTCCTATTGTCCGCATATCCCAAAGCCGTGCTGTGAGCATCACAATATCGGCTACAAACGCACTTCCCGCACACTAGGTTACACCCATACACGGTCTGTAAAAATAGAAAATTCGGATAATCTTCACTTACTCCAAGCAACGTTGCGAGCTTTACAAGTAAATCAAACACTGGATTTAGCTGTCGCGATGTTGCGGCACCATTGCCAAGTAAGTAAGCGGCCCATCACGAAATCTTCTCTTCTCACCAAGAAACCCGGAACAGGCGAGAAGTTGCGTAAATTCCGATCCAAAAGGACGCCTGCACTTATTTTTACTATCAAGAAGGTAATGCCACCACGCAACTGACAGACGTTGAACTGACGGGCCCGGTCAAGTCAAGGTCTTGCTTTGCAGTTTATTTTGAAATGCGCTGCCAAGCTACCCGAACCCCGATCGATACGCTTTCTACTGCGCGCCTAGAAATGATACTCTATGCACATCAGGGTACCCCAGCTTCTAGACTAGGTCCTTACAGTCAGACGAGCCTAGGCACTTCGAGGTTCGTAAAGTTTCATCTGAGGCAAGGCTAATTGACATTGCAGTTTCAGGAATTATATACGTTCCTCGACTGCGGTGGTCCAGACTATAATGAAAAAGGAAATTCGTTCGTTCAAATTCAAATATTGATAAAAACATCGTGTATTCAACATGCAGGCATTTCGACGGCGTCCATCACCCGACTCGTTCTTTTGAAGGGCACTTTGCATGGAAGTCACACCGACATCCGTCACCAGTTAATACCGACCCGAGATCTAAATCATGGCCGTCGAGATTCGAGTATTGTCTTCTCTGTCCGTTCAATCGCCATGCCTGGCGTCTTGTACCGCCGGCTTCTTGGGGTTTGAACTCCCGATCTCTCGTACCGTGTGAGGTTTAATACCTGTCACTTTGTGGCTTGGACATAGAATGGGAATCTGGTTCCTATGGCTTCTAGTGCGTCTCTCTCCTTGTCTTCTTCGTTCAATGACATGCTGGCCTTTCTAGGCACGTTCCTCTCAATCAGAACGGAGCATCCAATTTTCCGAACTTGTGGCATGATTGGCTTCATTGTACGAATGTAGCAATCCAGTTGGCTTTGATGCATACGCTGGAAAGAAATTACTTTTTGCTCGTTCAGACGGTCGTTTCTTGTTTCCGGGCCAACGCTAAGCAGAAAAGGTAGGGTGTCGGGGACAATACAAATTTATTTGATGTAACGGTATGTGGCGTTTTTAAGATCGATTTGGAATCTGCTCTCTAGCATACAAGTGACATTGAAGGCGGGTGGATCGCAAAACTGTTGAAACCCCGAAAATATGACAGTGGGAAGTGGAAGTGGTACGCACCTGTGCTGCTAGACTATATACACTGATTAGACCGTGACCAGTTCTGACTAGGGATCTGTGATTTGCCGACTGCATCGGCAGCGCTATCGCAATGAGGAAGGACTCCAATTCTCTCACCTTCATTTTTTTTTCTTGACGCGGTGTCCCAATCGGTCGAAATTATTAACCACAAAGGGCTCAAAGCATCACGTACTTCTCGAGCTCGGCTTGAGGCTTCATAATGTCAGCAGTATCAGTGTGTACCTCTTCTCCTTCTCTATGCCTTGCTATAAGTGCGACGATGATCTTTCCCAGAGTGCATGAGAAATTGTCGGAGCTTCGGAGATCCTCCACTGAACATTCGACCGCGTTCTCGTCTTGGCGGGAGCACTCAAGCCTGGAGATGAAGCATGCATGGCGATCACGGACGTTCGATGACACATGCAGATAGCCATCTGAACGCTTAAGTTGATAGTATTTCTGTTCTCGTAACTCGCATACTATCGCAGTGTTCATGGCCAATGGAAAGTAACAAGCAAGGGATCACACGTACGATGTGAGACTGTTTAGTTGCCTATTTGACGACTATCTAATAATATCCAGGTGACGTATACACCCGGTTCTTGCTATTCATCTGGTACCATGTTGTGCGCACGACTTGTGCCTTTTATCCCATCCTTGTTTGGTGAATTGTGCCTGCCTTCTGAATCTATTTCTTTGCTTCTGACGCCCTTGCTTCCTAGCTTCTTGTGTTCAGCTGCCCCAAGCCGTTGTGACTTCAGCATAATCCGATCCTAATCAGGACTAGCGGTCTCATTCTTTCAGAGTCGGTAGGAAATGAACTCCCACACATTCAAGGTGAGCTGGCGTTCGTCTTTGTCTTGACTCGTGTAACTTCTAATCGGGGAAGCTTAGAGAACCCGCAATCAATCTCGGCGAATGGTAAGTTGTTTAGTGCGGGGTATATAGCCAATTTTGATTTGATGCAGGCATTCATTCGTCCGCGCAAGGTTTCCTTTTCAAGCTTCATCCATGAACTTCTCAGCGCCGCACTTCGGCCGCAGCCGAATCCGCGAGCCTATGATTGAGTGTTCTCCCTTTTTCACGATTGGACTGATCAAAAAATCAAACACCCTAGTAGTCCCTCGGGTCTTCGACGTATTAAAGAATCTAATACATTTGGCACCTGATCCCAATGACATAGCATGGGAGCCGGCTGCATTGTGAATCCCAGAAGGAAAGAAGCAATTGCAGGGGCACTGCCGATTTTATTGAAGCAGAATAGTCATGGGCTCATGATGAATGTGGCGGCATGAACGGCGCCCGAGATATAACAAAAGCTTGAAAGTGACGACAATACAGTACAATACATTGCGGGTATGTTTTACAGGCCCGGCGCATCGTATCCGCGCAGCATGCCATAATCACCGTACGGAGGCAATCCCCATCGTCCAGTAAACTCTGCCGAAATCAATCTCGCTTTGAACATCTTGTTCCCACCAATTGAATAAAAAAACTCGTATACGGGGGTCGCTAGCTTGCATTCATTCAAATCGTCATAGTCTGCTGCTGAGCTTGATTCCATTAAAGTGAGTGCGTGGCCTTCTATTATCTTCCTGTCCCTGGGCCGAGGTGACCCCGCTTCCCGGGCTCCCACACCCTCCTGCCTCGTGCCAGAAGGCGCGCCCATACGACCCCGGTGCTTTTGTGACTTCTGATTCTTTTTTGTGGCGCTCCGACTTGGTCTCTTGGTAAGGGCGGTACGGCAGATGCGGTGCATGGGCCTTCGCGATGCCCGTACTGCTGTACCAAGTAAACGCGACTTCTCTTCTGCACTTGCAGCCAAGCCGTCGGGAAGAATTCAGAAATGGATCACGAGGATCTCGCTCGGCGTTTTCGTGTCCAATTCCATGTCTTTGGGGGACTGGAAATGCGTTGTTTCGTAAAAATTGTGTGGTCAAGGCGGACGTATCTTCGTCCTTTGCATATATCGCTCGCTTGCTTCTTTGCATGAATTTTGAGTCGCTTCTTTTCAAGGTATGAGAGAACTCAGGAGCAGATTTCTTATTTCTCTCAAAAAATTATCACTTTTTGCTTCAATCCGTATTTATGAATTTGCTTCCGTCGTGTGCCTGGACTCACCCGAGTTTCTTCCTAGATTGCCGATCCATTCGCGCTCGTGGCAACAGGGGGCCTCTTTCCCTCAAACTACGTTTACAAGGACGATCGGAGATTACTTGAACGTTTGTTTGCATCGGGTCGACTAAGGGCACCTTTCTGCTTGTCACTGTTCTGCTCGAGTCGGGTCACATCCTGGCCATCTTCCCCTTGCGACCATTGAATGGCCAGTAGACAAAGGGACCGCGATCTCAGGAGAGATTGTGCTTTCATTAGGCCCGATGACGAGATGTTCTTGTGCAGGAATCGAACATATCGGGATGCCAAAAAAAGTACGGGATGTTCCATGTTCCCGAGTGACGACGATAAGCGACAGGCTAGGTTACTAACGCAAACAAGGCTTCGGCGACATGATGGGAGCGTTCGTCGACGCTAGCGACGAATCTCGGACAAGGGATCGCGGGGGCTCCATTACATATTTCTGAATAAACCCTAAATTTGTCTTATTTGTCGCTATGCTTACGGAGCCGCCGAAAAAGCCCATCGACTTGGATCTGGTGTGTGCGCGTACCCTGGTAAGTAAGTAAGACCTGTTGCGCGTTCCTTCGAGTCGGGTTGCGCGCTGACAACAAAACGCCCAATTTAGCATCGAAAGACAAAAGAATGGCGCAAGGACAGCGGGCCCGACTCCCTCGCATCCCTTTCTTCTTCTCAGACTCCAATTTTGAGTCATAGGCTGGTCATACGCCCGACGTCGTCGTGCGACCACTTAGGCTTCGTCCTTGAGTACACTCAGGTGAGCCCCCCACGTCCCTGCGCCGCCTTCGCTCTTTCACAACTTCTGCAATCTTCGAAGGCGTTTGCCGTATCCGGATACCTAAGCGGTCCCGGAGTTTACAGCGTGCTTTTTCCGTGGGTAGGTTCGCGTACGTACATCGAGATGAACGCTAATCGAGAAGCACTCGCCCAGTCATTGTCGTAAGGCGTAAGGGCTTACAGGACTCCAGGGACCCCATGAATAGATATATCTTTTCGATTCTCGATTTTCCTCTCAGCGAGGCGCTTGCCTTTTGATCCTGTGCGCCGATCGGGATCCTTCGGTGTGCCGCAAAAGCGCCGTCAACGCCCTTCGGACTCAACCCACCCATTGCTCGTTTCCAGTGATGCGGAACGTGATACCTTTCGAAGACTCCGATATGTATATTGCACTTTAGTGGCCAATCTGCTGTTCCGCTCGATCTTTTTTCAATTGACTTCTCGCTGACATCTGAACAGAACAGCCTCAACTGGCTGGCGTGCAACATGAATGATGTACGCACGCACGCACGCACGCACGACTCACCCGTCATTAGCCGGCTTCCGACCACTTCAATCAAGGCCCTTGCGTACTTGCGGCCCCTTCTGTGTCTTGTCGGTTCACTATAGCCAAACTCCTCAATATTGCAGTCCGACCCCAGTGGTAGTCAAAAATGCCGATATGAGGTTCTCTTAGCCCTGGCCTTTTTTTGCGGGAAGACTTGTCAATGAGGATAATCAACGGCTAGTGTGGGTGTGTGTGCAAACCGCCACAACCCCACCCCCTCCCGAAGCGAGTTGCCAAATCGGAAACTTAAGCTTGCTTCCCGACTCGGATGAATCGCCTGTTTTTCCCTCTCCCTTCACTTGAGGGCTCCGGACTCGGATTCGGGCTTGGACTTGGACTCGGAGAGTACGCGGATGCGGGATGGCAGCGGCGGGGGTAAGCCAAATAACGTGTCCACCGTCAAAAGTGTCAATAACAATATTAATGTCATGCATCCAATCCCCTTACTCAGCTTTCTCTAACCGGGATACGACCAGCCCAGCCAATGTACGAGCCAGGATAAGGGAAGGGCTAGGACTTGCCAATGGGGTGAGGGTGGGGAGATACGTACGATGTATCAATATCGTATTTTTCCCCCTTCACTAGTACATACATACTGTGAGCATCCCGCCATCTTTTTTTGATCGTTTTGATGGGCCCGCGCCGCCGCAGTGCCAACGCCACCACAGTTACGATTGCATCGCATTTGTCGGGATCGGGACTCGCCGCGGGTAATATTAGAGCTATTTGATAAAGGTGAAGAGAAAGGGAAAGGGAAGGGAAGACAAAACGGAAGCGGGCGGTCGGGATTCGGGATTCGGAGGATTGGGTAAGGTAAGGTGAAGTAAGGGTAAAGTAAGGTGGGGAGAGAGGAACTCGATGTCGATTGGAAGAGGTTAACGTTGGCAGGCACAGAGGGTGGAAGGGGAAATTACGCGAGCTTGTTTCGAGGCGGCGCGGAGGAACGGATTAGCGAGTGCCATTGAGTGTGTGGCAAAGACCCATCAAATGCTCGGAAAACGCATTGAATCGATTGATGGCAATGCATTCATTGAATGGATCTCTCTCATCTGCTGTGTCTGCGCCTACGTCTGTATCTGCATTTGCACCCGGGTGCGGTTCCCTCCGTTCGACTTGGGTTCGAGAAGTACATGCAGTATCGGTATGAATGCAACTCGAACTCTCTTTTCTCCTTCTCACGCCCACGTTCCCGTCAATGCAGCACATTCAAGTTCATATTCAAACCAATGAGATGGATGGATCACACAGATGCAGAACTCGTTCACAGGCACCTTTCGATCGGGAGATCGGGGTTTCGGCAGCCGATAACGTTAACGCGCCTAACCTAACGAAACACCCCCCCTCCCTCCCCCACTCAAATTCCAACCTCTTTCCCGCGCTTTCGTAGAGGTCTATTCGCAAGAAAGTGCGATCGGGATTCGCGCATTTGTGCGTGGTGCTGCCAATGGCCGATAATGATGACACGATGTGTGGCGTTTCCTTTGTGGTGAATCCCAATACTTCTCGAGAAAGGAGACTCGGAGGATATATTTGGGAGACGGGGAGGAGCTGCAGCGCTGCACTCGGAAAAGATAGCTGGGACTAATATTGTGATGCTGAGGTATGGTCCCCGAACCGAAACGTCGAGTCCGTTTTGTCACTATCACTCTGTTCAGTGTTCAGCGTTCAGTACAGGCCGAAGGAGGTTTAAAAAAAGCCCGTGAGATAGGCAAAATTCCACGAGAAACACGGTTGAGGAGAACCCTCCGTCGACGCTTCTCGCGTCTCACGAAGACGATCCAGGAGCGCACCATCATGATTGGCTACTGACCAGACCAGATACGTAAAACTGGAAAATCCTCGAGATGGAAGGGACCAGCCTGAGTGGCACTAAACACGACGTTTCGGTGAAGGTTGCGGGAGAAGGGAAGCGCCGTGTCCTGGACGTGCAAATCGAAGTGAAGCTTCGTGTTAGCGTCTTTCTCGGAAGTATAGACGAGGAGCGGGGATGCTATCGAGTTCCAACCAGAACTTCGTGTCCTCTGAGTCTGAGTCTGAGTCTGAGTCTGAATAGGTGTGTCACGGTGGGATTCGCCGTTCACGTCTGCACCGAGATAGGAATATCCCTAAACACCATGGACTTTGACGCGAGACCCTGTGAACGAACGAACGAACAGACACTAGTACTGCGGCAGACAAACCCCCGTTTCCTTCATGTACATGGAAGGAATGGCGAATCCCCATAGTAGTCGGGATTCGTTTGAATCGTTTCAACACCAAGAAGAAGAAACAGGAAGAAGTAGCCTGAGTACCAAGTAATGATATGTCTCGTCGGCCTCCGGACATGAAAGAAGAATGGGATAACGACCGACACCGACAGCAGGGATAGGGATAAGGAAGCAAGGGCAGGAGATCCACCCCCCTTTGAGGGTGGCCGTGACGGCGAATCGAAGCCATCGCCATTCGGACATCCAATAGCCAATAAGCAATAGCCAATAATAGAGAAAGAGGGTAATCGTCGGCGCAGTACGCACGGTGTACCACACCGGTGACCGTGACCCTCGCCACCAACAGCCCGTGGCAAGCACTAGCATCAGCACTACAGTAGAAACAGGCATTAACACCCCGCCAGCCCAGCCCAGTCCAGTCCAGCACTAGTACGTACGTACGTACGTACGAGAACAGCTGCAACAGCAGCACTCAGGCTGGCAGTACAGCATTTGAAAAAGAAAAAGCGTAAAAGGCGAATCAGCGAATCAGCGAGAAAAAGAGACCCTAAAGAGACGAACACGAACGGAACGTGTCAGTCACCGTTCCCCAACCCGAGTCCATGGCATGCATGGATATGGCCAACACACATCGACACAAATCCCGAATCCCGAACCCCGTTCCCGTTCCCGTTTCATCCAACCAACCCAATCCAACCCCGGACGATTTACCGGAAATTTGAATTTGATAACCGCGCGACGAGTCGACGACTGGCAGGCTGAGGCTGGGGCTGAGGCTGGGGCTGAGGCTGAACCCCTCCGAGTACTAGTCCCTCCCTTCCTATTTGCCGACTGGCGCGCGCTTTGATATTTGAATGAATGAATGCGCTGAATGGACGAGCGTATGAATGAATGAATGAATGAAAAATGAATAAGCGCACGCAAGGATGGATGGATGAACAAATGAATGATATGATATGATATGATACAAGCCTTGATACAAGCCTTGATAGATTGATAGATTAATAGATTGACGAACGCCGAAAACGAGTCATTGTCATTGTCAACTTGAGGGTTCCACTGGTACTGGTAGTTTTCGCCGAGTCTGAGTCCGAGTCCGAGTCCGAGTATCCGCGGGAGCCCGGGTGCGGGTGTGGGTGCGGGTGCGTACGTTCACAGTGCGTACGTTCATCAACTCACCTCGCCCACTGGCAAGGACTAGAAGGGGGTACCAGTACAGTACTCGAAACGTCAAATTGGCGACTAGTACTGGCAGTGGCAGATGCGCACGGTGCCATTCAAGTTGGCAGCCAAAGCCTGAGCTTGGGCATGGGACTGGGCCTCAGGGCGAAACGCCAGTAGTCAGTAGCCAGTAGCCAATAGCCAGTAGCCAGTAAAATAGAGGCGAAACGAGATGAAACGAGACGAGACGAGACACACAAATGGAGACGCCGTACCTCGACCTCGACCTCAACTAGACGGCACGGCACGGCCTACAGGCTACAGTCTCAGAGCCGGAACCGGAACCGGAACCGTTGCCCGGGCCAGAGCCCACCAGCCCCAAACTGATATCAATTAAAGAAATAAAATAAAATAGATAGTCTAAGTGATGAGTGATGAGTGATGAGTGCCAGTGATGTAGTCCAAAGAGAGAGAGTCAGAAACCACAAAACCGGTGTAACCTCAGACAAAAAAGGGAGCGGGGGACGGGCGGGCGGGCGGGAACCCACTGGCACTGGCACTGGCACTGGCCAAGGGTCCTGCCAGTACTAGTGATGCCGATGCCGGTAGATCTGAACCGATACATTAATGTTACTAGTAGTGATAACTGAATTGTGTAGTGGTGTATTGAATTGAATTATATTGTATCGTATTGTCCTCCAAGTTCAAGCTGGCTTTGCTTTTCGGCCTCGCGCGCCACGCATGTCGTCCTCCAGCAGCCCGAGCCCCACTAGTACTGGCAGCAGGTTTCCGAAACAAGTGATGGAGACGGGGACGGAAATGACTCAAATAAGGGTTACCTAAGGCCTAAGGGTAGGCCAGGACAGACCGTTGCCAGTAACCACTGTACCAGTGCAGACGGGACGGGACGGGCGAAATGTCCGAGAACACGAGGACCGGATTCCGGAAGCGTGCCAGTGAAAAGAGACGAAAATAGAACAGGACGACAGGACAGGACAGGACAGGACCGAACTTGAAATTCATGAAAACGTGCGCGTTTGCGTTTTGATCTCCGCGTCCTTCGTCCTTTGCCCTTCGTCCTTCGTCCTTCGTCCTTCGTTCTTTGTCTCGATCCCGATTCCGATTCCGTTCGCTTTCTATCTCCGTCTTGTCCGAGTCAGTGGGTGGTGACTAGTAGTCAGTGTTCAAGTCGTTTGCTAGCCGTTAGCTGTGGATTCGGATCCAAACAACACTATTGGTAGTACTGTACTGTACTGCACCTCGCAAAATCGGCGGTCGTTCGATTGCTGGTTGTTGGTTGCTGGTTGCCGGTTGCGGGTCACTGATTGTAATGATGAACGATGAACAATGAACAATGAAATTACGAATGACGAACGATTTTCCTCCCCTCTCCCCACCCCCACGTTTTCTCTTTGATTTCGAATCGAGTTCCAGCCCATCGACCTCAGGCTCCCACCTTGAAGTTGAGCTCCCCGACTCGACCCGACCATCCGAGAGCCTCCAGCCTCCCGAGACGCCAGTGTCCGTGTCCGTGTCCGTGTCCGGTGGGGTCTCCGAGATCGAGGCTGAGATGAGATTCGGTTCGATTTTGGTTTTTGGTTTTTGTTTTTTTTTTGGTGTTACGGGTGGCTTCACCGTTTCCTCCGTCTCCGTCTCCGTCAGGGGGCGGGGGCGGGGGCGTGGGTCGGGAGTTGGATTGATATTCTTTTTGGCTTTTTAGTTTGAGTCTTACGTCTACGCGCGCGGCGCGTGCACTTTGTTTCGTGTCGTTGTGGTTCAAGTTCCTCCTCCAAGGTCGGATCGTTAGTCCTTTTGGTCCGTTTTAGGTTCAAGTTGTCGTGCTGAAGCCTCAGTTGCCGTGCAACGTACCAGTACCAGTACCAGCGACTCGGGACTCGGGTACCCTTTGATCTTTGACCTTCGACCTTCGACCTTTGACGCCTTCAAGCGGGTGACCCGCAGCGCAGCGATACCATACCACATACCATACCACTGCACATACCACGCCATCCACACGTGCCGTGTGCCGTGTGCCGACCCCCTTGAACCAGCCTGCCTGGCTGAGTACGTACGTTCAAGCAGCGCCGCAATCCGCGTTCTCTCTTTCAATATCCCGATATCCCGATGGTCGAGGTGAACCGTACCCGTACCCATGCCCGTACCCGTCCATGCAATCTCAATCTCAATCTACGCGTGCGAGAGCGAGTGGCGGCCCGGGGTGAGCGTCCGTGTCCCGTGTCGCGTTTTTTTCTTCTTTCGTTGAGAGGTGAGAGGTGAGAACGCCTAAGATTCCGATTCTGTTACTTCTGCTGCTCCTGCTTCCGATTCTGCTTCTGCTACTTCTGCGTTTGCTATCTGCTATCCGAGTGCGAGTGCGAGTGCGAGTCAGAGTCATCACGACGAGCCTCACGGATGGGATTTGGAATTCAGCGACGGAGGACTAGTACTAGTGGACGATGGGGACCAGGAAAACAGGGATCAGGGATCAGGGAAACGCAGACGGCAGACGCGTGCCCGTGCCAGTGGCACTAGTACTGGCTGGGGTGGAGGAGACGCGCGCTCTCGTTTCGTCTCGTCTCGGGCAAGGGCGTTTCGTGAAACTTGAAATGACGCGTCTCTTTCTTTCTTCCTCTTCCTCATTCTCTCTCATTTGGTCCCCCCTCCTTTCAACTTCCCTTTCAACTAACGCTTCGACTTCATCTTCGCCTTCAAGTCCAATCGTGACGTCGTGGCATCGTGGCATCGTGGTGCCGCGGCAGGGGCAGTGTGGGTTATTACGGCGGAACAGTGCTGCGGTGCCTACGGTGCTACGGTGCCTATGGTAGAAGCCGCTGCTGGACGCTGCGTGCTCTTCCCTAGTCTGCCAGTGGTCATCCAACGAGACCCTCAACCTCAACCTCAACCACAACCTCAAGCCGAAAAAATAAAAAATAAAAAATAAAAATAAGAATAAACACGAACGCCGGTGCCCGAAGCCAAATGCCAATGCTAACGAACGGACGAAGTGACGGGACTGACTCGGAACTTTACTCAATCTCTGATTCTCTGTTCTTTGATTCTATGATTCGTGATTCGTGATTCGTGAATTGATTCATTATCCTTCGATCCCTGATATATGATATATGATACTAGTGATAATAGTGCCAGTGATATACGACGTCTATCGTGGCGTCTAATGAACGATGAACGATAAGTGAGCCTCGAACGGGGCGGGATGAGACGGCGTCACGGTCTTTGCACGAATCGGAATCGGAAGCAGAATTAGACGTTTCGTCAAGTGAATATACCGTATGAACGGACGGACGGATGCATCATGATGAATGTAATGTTGACCAAGGCGCTACGCACGCTGGCATAGGAACGTAGATAGTAAGGTAGTATGATACAACACGAGAGCAATACCTTACCCGAAAGCGCTCGGTTTTAGGTGTTTTGTTTGGGGGTGGCGGGGGAGGGTGATGGGGACGGGGATGGGATCGAGGGAGGGCGCGGGAGGAGTGGGGTCGTATCGTATCGTATCGTATCGTATCAAGGTGACATGATCTTATACATGGCATCTAAATGCAATCCATTCCGACGAAACGCAACGCAACGCAATGCACTATTAATTCAATGGATAGCGCCGACGCCGACGTCTGGCGTTTACGCGTCCACGCGCACGCACGCGCGTGGACCAGGTATCAGGTATCGCGAGCGGGGTAGGGCGCGAAGGTGATGAGTTACAGAATTACAGGAAAAGATCGTAAGCTGTAATCGGAGGAGCAAGGAACGAAGACGTAAGACGAGAGATGGGGAACGAGAAGGACCAAGTAGAACAGTACGTAGGAAATGTTGGGACGGGACGGGGTTGTCGGCGGCGGCGGCGCAGCAAAAACAAAAGCAAAAGCAGGAGTCGGAGGTAGGAGCAAGAGCAGAGATAGGGATATAGTACCAGAGTGGTGGGAGGTATAGGAATATTATTATCAATATGAATGACAGGAGGAAGCAAGAGAGAAGAAGTTATCGTCGGCGTCGAGAAGAGAGAGAGGGGGGGTAGAGGAAGAAGTACTAGTCGGCGAAGAGAAGGAAGGAGGGAGGGAGGGAGAGATTACGATTACGGGATATGCACGGGTAATGGGTAACGGTGATAGGGAACTGGGAACTGGGAACCCCTACGGTAACGGTACCTACAGATGGCACAAACGGAAAACGGCATGAGTCGCCGAATACTCGGGAACCGTCCTTCTCTCTCTCTCTCTCTCGGTCGGTCGGTCGGTCAGTCGGGGAAAAGGTATCCGGGGACCCAAGTCTCCGTGCGGGTGCGGGGACGGGGGGTGCGGAGGCGGAGGCGGAGGAGATTAGGAAAAGACGGAAGAGGGACGTGGGTGGGTCCCCGGGGAGTCGTACTTTATATTGAGTATATTAAGCGAAAGAGGAAGGAGACGCGATAAGCGTGGAGGGCGGGCGAAAGAGGAAATAGTTTTGTAGATAGATGAAGATCTGAAGTGATTTGGAAATTTGAAATGAAAAAGGGGAAAAAAGGGAAAAGAAAGAAAAAGGAAAAGAGAAAAAAAAGAAAGGAGGAGAGATGATCGCGTGGCCGTGTACCTTTTCGACCCTCCTCTCTTTGTGTTGGTGTTGCTGTGCTCTCTCTGCTGCGCTCACCTTCTCCCTAGGCCTCTCTCTCCGTCGTCATCATCTCTCATCTCATTTATGAATCCGAGTACGACTATAAAAGACTCTCCTCGTCCGTCCAACATGTCTCTCTCTCCCCATATCTCCTCACTCGCCAACTCTCTTCCTCGCCTTCTTTGACTCTACCAATCCGCACACACGCTAAACACAATCAGTCGCGATGCTCTCCTCTACTTCATCGTCGCCGTCGCCGTCGTCCCCCGTCAACCACAGCTCCGCCCAGTGCTGCCATTGCGGCCATCGCAACTCGCACGCAACCAACTGCCCTTTCAAAGGGTGATTCTCCGGCCTCTTTCTTCTCTCTCTTCTCTCTCTTCTCTTCTCTATTTCGACCTCTCTGTCTGTCTCTGTTTCATATCTATCTATCTATCCATTCCTCGTCCTCTCGTCCACCATGTTCTCGTCTCATTTCTCTCATCTCGTATCATCTCATCGTATCATATGTTGTCGCCCTTGGGCCTTGTTGTACCTCTTCTTGTTTCTCTTTCTCTTTCTCTTTCTCTTCCTCTTCCTCATCGTCCCGTCCTCGTCTCGTCCTCGTCCCGGCTCGCTCTACTCTATACCCCCCCTTCGTACGTCCCTTTCCCTTTCTTGCTCTTGCCCACGCACCCGCTCACGAACGCGCTCGCGCCTCTACAGTCCGTAATATCGATATCATCCACGAACCACATCCACGATCACCGGCATCGCGCCTGGCTGCGCACTCACTCACTCCCATACACACATATACACACACACTCGCGCGCACGCACACCTCTGCTGTCTATTGGTCTGGTCTCGTCCACCACCCTCCGCCTTCGCCTTCGACCCCGTCCCTCATGCAACGCTAGCCCATCACGATGGACTCTTGAGTTCGGAGTTCCCCAGTGCCGAGTGTCGACCGAGTGATAGGTTCAGCATGCGGGAGTTCGGAGTTCGGAGTACGAAACGAAGAATGGAAGGGTGCCCGCCGCGTCCGAGTCTTTGTCCCACTCCGATCCCTTTCCGACTCCGATCCCAACTGCGACTACGAGGGATGACGGGGACGAGTTGGAAGAGCGTGTAGACCGGACACCGGAAGCTCGAAAGTTCTGTCGGTCGGTCGGGTGGATGGGTGAGTGGGGTACTAGCGAGCATACGACTCTTTTTCTTGGGAGGTCTAGCGTTGGAGGTCCCGTGCTCATCGTGGTCATCATGCTCATCGTGCTCACTGATCATCCCCCCCACACACATACACACCTCTCCATTACTGTTCATATTCGTCATCCGCTCCCGCGCACATGCTCGCCATCCGTATTCGTATCCGTATCCGATCGTCCGGGACAGTTTCTCTCTCCCCTCCCGTCTCTCCTCGCGTCGATGCATCTACGCTTCAATTGCGCCGTGCTGCTCTACGCTGCGCTGTTTCGTCCTAGTATGATGGTCCCCACTTCGATACAATACGGCACGATCCATTTCAATCCAACGCGACTCAACACAATACGGTGGAACACACTACACTGCACCGCACCGCACCGCAATACGATACGTACTCCCTTCGCCCGTACCCTTACCCTTACTACAATACATCGCATCGTTGTCCCTGCACCAAACCACCGAGGACCCGGGAAGAAACAGAGAACGAGAATTCAACGTCGATGGGCGGCCCAATTTCGATTTTGATTGTTAGGCGTGCTCCGCACGCACGACTCGATTCGACCAGCCTGCGATCCACGGGAGCCTTCCACCCCCGGAGGAAATCCAATAATTTTCTCTTCTTTCCTCTTTGCCCCTTCTTCGCCCCTTCCGACCCTCAAGTCGCAAGCCCGAAAACACACACGCAGACACCTCACCGACGCACATTCGATTCAAGCCTCTCCTCTCTCCATTCTTCGCACCTCGCACCTCGCACTTCATTCTTCGCGCTTTTCGGAGCGCTCGTATCGGCGTGTAGGCGTGTCGGCGTGACCCCTCTCCAGATCTACTGGGTTGGCAGTTGGCGGTTGGCGGTTGGTGGTGATTGGAATTGGTACGCTTGGGACGCTTTCCGTATCGCGCGCATCGGTGGTCGGTTGCCGGGGTCGTGGTGTGGTTGCAGTGGTATGAATGGTACGAGGTACGTCACCTTTTCTTTCTCTCTTTCTCTTTCTCGTACCCTTTCTCCTCCACCTCATCTTCATCTTCATTCCCTCCTCCATTCGCCTATACCCATACGCATAGGCGTCCCCGTCCATCGCTCGTTCATAACTCATACATAGACGATGCATCGTACTGATTCTCTTGGTTTCTTTAGTTCTTCGTTCTTCGTCCTTCGTTCTTCGTTCTTCATACACGGAGCAGGGGTCGACCCGAGTCTCTCGATCGCGTCTTGGTTGGGGGTGTTCGTCTAGGTGTACGGAGAGTCGATACTCGATACTCGACACTCGATACTCGCTGGGAAGACGGATGGGGGGACTTCTAAAGATCGGATCGTGGACTGGTTAGGCTGCGTGTTGGGTGTTGGGTGCTGCGTACTGGGTGGACAACGGGTGTCGATCGAGTCAACGGGCTGCGGAACCGGGACCAGGACCAGGACCGAATTTGCGTCGTGTCGTGTCCCTTGTGTCGTGTGCTACATATCGTGTGTGTGTGTGTGTTGTGTTCTGTGCGTGTTGTGTATTTTGTGTTATTAGGCAAAGGTAAAGGCGAAGGAAAACCAGTGAACCAAGTACCAAATATCGAATAAATCAACTACCAAACTAATACCAGATGCTGATGCAGTGGGAAGGATATCGATAATCGTGTATCGTGTATGATTGTGTATCGTGTATTGACTATGGTATCAGATTCGTGTCTGGCTCTGCCAGTGGCCGTTCTCAACTTCCCAACTCAGCTTCTCAGCTTTGTACCTTCACTATCTGATAGTCGCGTTTCGTGTTCATGCCTGGTGCTGGCTACTGAGAGTGGGGATGGGACTTGTGCTTGGTACTGGTCTTTGACTTCGACTTGCCTTTCGGTCTCGCTCCTTGTTTTGTGTGTCCTACCGCCCCGCGCCCCACCGCGCCCCCTTACTTCTTTTCTTTTCTAGTTATTGTTTCAATAGTAACACCGACGAACGACGAACGACGAACGATGGACGACGGCTCGGTACCACGCGCGTCTTGGATTCGGGTTCGGACTCGGAACTACTGGATTGCTGGATTGCTCGATGGATTGTTTGGATGGACTGCTGGGGCTGCCAGTGGGGGTGCTCGATAGATCGGTTGGTTGGTCGGTCGGTCAGTCTCAGTCGGTCGGTCGGGCGTTCGGTCGGGTGTTCGGTATACGGGGTGTGTGTATGGGTTGCGGGGCATCCGTATCCGTATCCGTATCCGTATCCGGGACTCAGACTCAGACTTGCTCATGGATCAATATTGATATCAATGGGGGATGTCGCTGCCAGTGGGTTGCAGTACCAGTACCAGTACTAGTGGGACTTGCTGCTGCTGCTTAGTGGGTCGCGACGCGTTAGTGGGTCGGTGGGTCGGTGGGTCAGCAGGGGCCGGGGACCCATATCATCATCATCATCATGTCGACTCTGGCTCCCCATCAGGCCGGCCGGCCGGCCAATCTCCCGGCCTAATAGTAAGTTACTCACCACTGACGCTAGTACTGCATTCACTAGCAGTCGGTCGTTCGTTCGTTCGTATTCAATTCGTCATTTCGGGCATTCGTCATTTCGGGCATTCGTCATATAGTATTGTCAGTACTAGACTACTAGTTCTGTCCTGTGGTTCTCTTCTCTTCCATTTCGGTGCAAGATCCCAGATTCAGATTCAGATTGAGATCCGAATCCGAAATCTTCTCATATCGAATCGTATCACTGGCATGTCGTATCATATCATATCATATCACTCAGCGCTCAGCTGCTCATTCAGTACAACGATGACGTCACCAACTACCCACCGTCATCAGCTTCCCTCGCCCTAGTTCCCCGCCCCCCCCCCCCCCACACACACACCAAAGCCTACCTCTGGTAACCTCAGACCTCCTCAGGCCTCGGTCTGGTTTCCAGAATATTAAAAACTAATATTAATGTCGCCTTACTCTTCCCCTCCTCTACACTCTCACAACTAGCACTGCAGTTCTACTAGTACCCTCCGCTATGCTACGCCGCGGCTATGATCCATTATCTTTTGTCCTGTATTCTCATGTCTCGCGTTTCCTCAGGCTATGCGCCTCCTACATTTTCCAACCTCCAACCTCTGATCTCTGACTTCTCGTTCTTTCGGTCTTTCGTTTTCTGTCAACTTTGAGGTGTATCATCCTGGTCATGATCATGTACTGCTAGTATCATTTAGCATACAACCCGACAAGACGAGAAAACGAAAAGCTGAAGAAAAAGACTCGATGCGAGAGGAAAAGAGAAGATGACGCACTTGTAGTGCTAGTACAACTAGTGCTCTGGTACAATACGACACGATGCTGATGCCGGATACTGGATACTGGTAATCACGGTAGTACCGATGCCAGCCTGAGGTCTTCTTTCAATTTCTCTTTCTCTTCTTTCTTTCGACTCCTCTGGTACCTCTCAGGCTGGTATTAATATTTCTCCGACCGGCCCTTCGTCCTGGACCTTGGGTTTTGTTTTTTGAGTACAGTCACGATAGAGTCCGCCCTGCCAGTGAAACATGAGACACGATCCGTTCTCACTCTCACTTACTCATTTACTCACTTACTCTCTTTCCTTCCCCTCCCATCCCCATCTTCTTTCGTTTCTTTTTTTTTTTTGCCTTCGAGTCCTTCGAGTCCCTTGGACCTCCCGTCCCACTCACTGGCAGACTGGCACCCAACATCATGATTGAATACCCCACTCCACTCCCTATCCCTTCTCGTTCAGTTTTTCTCACGTATGAGTGTGCGAGGTGACGAGTCCATGGGTGGTGGGCGTGGGCGTGGGATGTGGACGTCACGGTGGGCGCGTTGAGTCACTGAGTTGTGGAACAGTGTGGGTAAAAGAAGAAAAAGAGGGATGGGGCGGATGAGTACCAGACGGATTATGGAGACCGATATCGTGATAGAGAGCGGGAGTGGGATTCGAACTCGAACTCGAACTCGGACTCTAGCTCGAATGATAACGCGATAAAGGCCACCCGCACGGATCCGAGTCTGAGGTTGGTTCAAAAGGACTATGATTATGCAGTGCCAGTGGTCATGGAACAGGCAACTTGAATGGGAAACTGGGCTCGAAGGAGATCCTTTTCCTTTTCGCCTTTACCTTCAGAGTGAGAGTGAGTACTTCCAGTGACGAGGACTCGGATCTCCGGCTCCGTCCACCACTGGCAGTACAAGCACTTTTCGATCATTAGTACTAGTATTATCGTACCTTTCTTCGTCTATTTTCCTTTCATTCATTCATTCGGTTATTAGTCCGCCCGTCCGTCTTCCATACAGCGCGTTTCGTACCTCGTTCGTCGTGCGATAGCGCCACGATGACGAATACCAAACAAGTGCAAGTGCTGGTGCAAGTACACGCAGTAGCCTGCCTGAGACTCGAACGACCCGGCTCGAAACTTCGAATTTCCGTACTAAAATACGCCCGATCCGAGCTCGAGGAGTTGGGTCTTCCGACGTAGACACCGTTCCCGTCATAGACGACTCGAGCGGAGAACAGCAAAAGAGGCAAAGAAGCTCGACTCGGGAAGCTCACACAAGGTGCGGTGGGGGCGGGGCGAGGCGGGGCGAGGGCGAGGACGGCGGTACGTGTAGTTCAAGTTCATCTAAACATTCGGAGCGTCCACGTTCTTCTCTTCTTTTTCTCTTCCCTTCAACGGACTCAGTTCAGTTCAGTTCAGTTCAGCTCATCATCCATATTCCAGGACCCGAGTCCGAGAAGCACGAGAAGCAACGTACGTACGTACGTACATACATGTATATCGATACCCATCACCAACGTCACTCTCCTCCCAGTCTCCGATGGATAGTTTTCGTGTCTTCTTCAGACCCCGAGACCGAGCACCTCCGAGGGGGAGAATCCAACCCGTTCGGCACGTTTCCGAGGATATCGACGAGAAGATGTTATTGTTGTTAATATTGTTATTGAATGGTGGCCCGGGATCGTTTCCTGACGGTACGGATATTGACGTCCTGAGGTTGGCGGTGGAGGTGGTGGTGGTAATGCAATCCGTGGCTCGCTATAATCATGTACATTCCTGGCAAATCTTAACCTTGCAGAGAGTGCTGAACACGTTGCGTTCGTAGGGGTTAGTATATCAGCACGGGGTCTTTTTTTCTCCACGTCCGCGCCGACAGGACACCCATCTTCAGCACCAGCACTGCGATTCAATTCAATCGCCGAACGGGTTCGCTGATAACCATCTGGGTCACTTACGGTATACCGATGATTCTGGAATACAAAAAGGTGCCATAAATATTGAATCTGCCGGCGTAAAGACAGTACTGAGTGAGTACACGCGGCAGTCGGAGGCGTCTGGTGGGTCAATATTAATCTATGCACATGGTCCGAGCGTGCCGTGGTGTTTACTCGGGGACCTTCTCGTTACGCGTTACGGCATACGTATATATGCGTACTGTGTACAATCCACGCGGTTTGGAAGTGTGCAAATAGGCGGAAGCAAGGTAGCCCGCGGGGCTCAAACGTTAGCTAACGTGTTAATATTAGCAGCCTGAGCTCCGCGCCTTCGGAGTGAATGTACATGTACACTAGTACTTGGGCAGAAAGACCCGATCGACCCGGGCCGTTGGGACCGTCCGTGTCTCATCATCATCATCATCATCACGGCTCGGAAGGGTGATGAACATGAACATGCATATGCGGGCATGGAAAGCCGCAAACGTATCAATATTGTCGGGAGGCGGGACTTGGGTGATCCGTTCATGAAGGTGGTATGTGCGCGTGCAAGCGAGTCGGGGGTGTTTGAGGGTTCTGAATGATTTGGAAGAAGCACGGAGTCCTAACTTTGAGTCTACAGTCTAGAATAAGTGATTATTGAAGCTTGTAAAGAACGTCCGGGTGTCGGGTGTTGCGCATTTCTGTTTCGAGGGCCGTTCGAGCTAAGCTCCGGGTTCGATATTAATCAATCTCCAAGCTTGGGTGGCGGGATGCCGCATTCCGAGCCGTGGTCTTTGGCTTGGATGTAAAGGAAATTAATTACTATGGGTCTTCTTTTGGAGATTCGGAATGCTCGGAGACTCGCCTAGGGTAGGGTATGATGATGAGTCATCGGTGCGCAGGCCGGAGAAATTGAGTGCGTGTTGATGTCATTTCATTCTCTTGCGGCAGGCCCAAGAGAAAGGGAAGTATGACATGTCGATATCCATATCAATAGTAATATTGATATGATTGTAGCGAGATATTGTCCTGCTGATGGTGTAAAATGACGAGTATAACGGATACCGTATTTGTTCTGCCCCTGCCCGCAAACGCGTGGAACAAAAACTGTAAACAGAAAGTCCTCAGCTGTGCCCGCATGTCAAATATCGAACAGAAACGGTAAGTAAATCGATGAATGTATCCTGGCGAAATTTAGAAAATACTTACGTGACCAAACTTAACACAGCCAAAGGAACAGAGAAATTTCCTTCTATAACGAGAGAAAAAAGTGAGTCATGAGGGATGCAAAGATAAGAATCAGAGACGGACCTTAATGTTGGCGAAGAATGATGGCGATGCTCCGAAGCCAGAAGGTAGAAGTTTATACACCTCAACCCTGTGTATATCGTATATCAATACGAATGACATATACGATAGACCAAAGCGATACAAAGCGCTCAGTCCATTTCTCGAGTTTGAGCCTGCTGCTTCCTATCTCGTATCGATCTTGCTCCCGGATGCCGAGCGCCAGGCGCGAGCACGAGGCTGGCTCTTTCAACGCGTCCGGAATCCTATGTTTCTTTTCAGGACGATGTCCACACCGAGGATTGCAGACCTCGCGTCATGGGATACGATGTGCGTTGCGATTATCGATGAAGTCTCTACACTCTGGCCTAAGATATCGAAAATTCCAAGTAAAAGCATTATCGAAAACGATCCGTACCCTCACGAGACCTCGGCCTCTACTGCGTTGCTTCCGAAATTTCCATGCATTAGTAAATGAATGAACGCGTACGAGAGTCGTGTGTGCTCTTAATGCGCCACTGACGTGTCACTACCATAAGTAGCATATCGGGCTCGTTTTTGACGAGCGACGAGGCTGATAACGCTCGCCCGCGTCCAGCAGTTCCGAGATCCAAGGATGAAGCGGCCGCGGGGGACCTCAGATCTCGCTTTTTGGGACAGAATTGGTTACGAGATCGTCTTTCGTGAGTACTAGTGATAACGTATCGGGAATTTGAGTTTTCCGGACTGAACCTCTGTACACGCGTTCGGTACTTCGGAGAGAGATCCGGAGAAGATTCTTGGTCTGCGTCGGTGAATCGACATCGATAAACGGATCAAAGCCTATGGGAGTGTGTGTGCTACCGAAAGAGGGAACATGAGGCACACCTCCGTGCAGATGGAAAATTCCGAAGGACTCGAGGACTGGAGGCAGTTAGAAGAACGCATTTGGGCGTAAAGCTCACCTTCTTAAAGAAGAGACAAATTTTCAGACTCCCCACCAAATTGGCCCACTGCTTTGCCTTACACAAAGCATGGCAATTGATTCGGATGATGAGATTGCGAAAAAGGAATAACTTTTTCGGTCACAATGCACAAGGGCTCCTAATGAGTCGCTGCAATATATAATCCGATTTATCCTTAATTCTCAGCACCATCAAAAAAAGAAAGGGTGCCTGTGACAGAAGCTACCCTTCAGAAACGGCAAATAGTTAACTTCCTTTTCCAACGTACCGTGGCAAAAGCGTCAACTCACCATGGGAGATAAAGCTCGTCCCACCACAGGTCCATATAGTTCTGCTATGAACCCAAAGCACGCCGTTTTCCGGCTCTGGCTGTGCTTCGGCCGAATCTTGAGGGCAAGCGACAAAGGGCGAAAAAAAAGCTTCTCTTCTGCCTTGTTCCTGATGAACACCGACAGCGGGGTCCCAGAGCAATACCACCATAATGTCAAGGCTTGAGAATAAATTACTGAAATGACATATACATTTCTTGGGCATCGTTAGTATTTGCTGGAGTAGATGTCATTAAAATTCCTGATATTACACGGATATAATGAAATGCAACACGTACAATGCAATTCTCCTCCTCTGACGTCGGGATGAATCAGAGCATGGCATCCAAACTTGTTCAATACATCGCTTTGAATCCATCGTCCAACTTCCCACGACTATACGTCGACTCCCTCGCAGGCTTGTTCCCCAAAATGCCTTCGATCCTGCCCAAAATCTCCGGTGTGAGCTTCGGAATGACTTCGATCGCCTTTAGATTGTCCACAACTTGCTCGGGGCGAGATGCGCCGAGAATGACGGTCGAAGTAGAGGGCTTGCTAGCAATCCACGCAAGGGCGAGATGATTGATCTTGCATCCCAATTCTTAGGTGTATCATCAAAAATCGAATGAGGAGAGAATGTGGATGTGGATGAAAAAAAGACTCACCCTGTGCCACTTTGCTGAGCTCATCTATTTGCTCGAACTTTCGCTGTCCTTCGTCACCGCTCAGACCGTCGATGACTCCCTTGAACATGTCCTTATACGCTTCAAAGCGTGAGTCGGGTGGGATGGAACCGGAGTTGTATTTGCCCGTAAGCAAACCGAATGCCAAGGCGGAATAGACGGTAGTCCCAATGCCAAACTTCGCATAGATGGGACTAAAGTAGGACAGAAGAAGAGATAGGTCCAAAGATGAATCGTAAGCTCATACATCGATTTGAGTCAGACGAGGACTCACGCGTATTCACCCTCGGGCCTCTCCCGATGGAACATACTGATGACATACTGTAAAGACTGATACGCTCGATGGCACAGAGATGAACATTTACTTATGTTGACATTGTTCAGCAATGGGAGGAATGAGCTTCAGTTTGTCAGCGACATCTGGAAAAGGATGTGAGGATCGAAGTCCATCCGTGGTTTGCGATGATTGCATACAGTACGCCTCCACAATTTCACGCGCAGACCACTCAGAAGTCGCCCAGTAAAGTGCCTATCAATAATGAGTTTGAATTTACGGAACGAAAGGAAGCACATAACGCACCCATCCTTTTTGTATGACGTAGTTGAAAGCTCTGACCGTTTCCTCCACGGGCACTGAAACACACAATAGCCATGATAGACATTAATTATCAAGAGAACGGAAAATAAATACCACACACCAGTGCTATCCGGGCGATGTGCGAAAATGACATCCACATAATCCATCTGCAGCCGCTTCAGTGAGGCCTGCGTCCCTTCAATGATACTTTCCTTTTCTCAGCAAGGAGCAGATTTAGAGCAGAAACGAAGTCAATGCTCACTGCTTGCGCGAAAGACCCGTTGCATTTGGGTCCTTTCCGTGGCCCCAAAAGAGCTTCGTGGAGACGATTATCTCTGAACGATTAAAGCCCAGCTCCTTGATTGCTCGGCCCCTGTCATTGGAGGATGTACGCACGCGTCAAAAACGGGTTTGAGCGTGGTACACTAGATTGCAATGACGTACATCTCTTCTTCGGACTTCCCATCAGAGTATTCTTCTGCAGTGTCGAACATGTTGATACCGTTCTCGAACGCAACTTTGATTATGTCCTACAAGGAAAGAAGTGAGCCGATGCCATTGAATAGTCACAGTGCGAAAACTCACTTTCACTGGATCGCCTTTAACGGTACCACCCAGGGTCAACCCTGGTTAAGCGAGGACTTTGATCAGGGCTTTGAGCTTAGATAAAGAATAGAACTGTATCTGCATACATCCTCCGAGAGAAAACACGGGCACGCGCAGACCGCTTGGACCCAAACGGCGAAAGATCATGTCCTTAGGATCGTACGCCATGGTAGATGCAGACTAAGTGTCAGAGGAGCACACAAATTCAAGCAAGAGATATCCAGGACTGTGCGTGAGAGCGTCATGACGTTGCCACGTCCCTACTTTGTCCTCATGACTCTATTGAAGTCTCAAAAATAGTCGACTGAGCGTTCTGAATAGCGTAAAGTCGTGACTGAGTGTTTGGCGTTGCATTTGACTCAGGGATAGTTCTGCTCTCGTTAAAAAGAAACGGGGTTGGATAATAGACTTTTGACTAGCGTTATGTGATATCAGATATGAAGGTCAGAAGTCAAGAGTGGTACGAAGAGTTGAAGTTGCAGACGGAGCAAAAGCCGTCTAAGTTCCAGATATGGCAACTCTGAGACCCGTGATTTTTCGTGCCATTATCGGCCTCCGAGTCAAGTTTCCGCTTTAACTTCAAGCTTCATCACGAACGTCATGTCTCTAAACCCATTTGCCAGACGCGTTGCAGCGGTGATGGAGCGCGTCGCTCCTCTCAGACTCGCAGAATCTTGGGACAATGTACGTCAGTGCTTCTATTCAGTGTTGGATTCTACTAACCGTGACCATCCCTTCACTGTAGGTTGGCCTTCTTCTAGGTTTGTCAATATTAATGTTCAACCTTGCATCTATATCGCCCGCTCATTCGTTCTCTCCTTCACTCACGTACATTTACTTTCTTAGAAGCACCACCATCGAAAACAACAGAGAAGATTCTCCTAACCATCGAGTAAATCCAATCTTCTCCACCTCTCCTCCCTCCATCCACTCACACCCCATCCAAATCCAAATCCATCGCTCTCACCCCTCACCTACAGCCTCACACCCGAAGTCACCTCCGAAGCCATCTCCAAAAACGCTTCCTGCATCATCGCCTACCATCCCACCATCTTCTCCCCCCTCAAATCCCTCACCCTCTCGAACCCCCTCCAGTCCTCCCTCCTCCGCCTCGCCCAGGCAGGCACGAGCCTCTACGTCCCGCACTCTGCGCTCGACTCCGTTAAGGGTGGGATTAATGATTGGCTGTGCGACGCGTTTGGGGATTGTGGTGGTGAGAAGGGAGGGGGAAGGGAGGAGAGGAGGTATATTGAGGAGAAGGGTGATGAAAGAGGTGGGGCGGGAAGGCTTTTGACGTTGCCTGATCCTGGGATGTCCATTGAAGAGATCATACCGAGGGTAAAGAAACACCTTGGTTTGGAAGGCCCAAGTGGTAAGCATAATCAATAATCGTTTCCATTTTCACGTTGTTTCTTGCCGACTCCCTTTCCCCTATGTTCCCTAACGGCGTTACTTTGTGTCCGTCTTCCTGCATAACCCACTTCGCAGTCCAGGTCGCCGTACCCCACAACTCAAATTCCAACGAGCCAAAACGCATCAAGACTATCGCGGTATGCGCCGGCGCCGGAGGATCCATGTTCAAAGGTGTCGACGCCGACCTATACTTCACCGGCGAGATGGCACACGTATGTCATTCTCTATTCAATCCGGTTTTGATTTTGATTTTGCTTTTACGTTCGTCGTGTACCTACAGCACGACGTCCTCGCCGCCATCGCCGCAAACCGACACGTTCTCCTCTGTACGTTCATCCCCACTGGCACAAACATCCACCTTCTCCAAGCCGGGCCCAAGAACTTCAACCAAGCTTACTTGTATTTTTGATACAGGCGGACACACAAACACAGAACGTGGTTACCTCAACATTCTACGCGAAAAATTACAAGCCGACAAGGATCTCGCGACCGTTCATATCGTAATCAGCGAGGCTGATAGACATCCCTTACGAGTGTGGTGAGACCGACTGAAGCCGAGAGCAGTAGTACGTGCTGAAACACGACGACAAAAACGAAGAGATATACGTAGAAACAAAACACTTGGATTTTGAATCGAAGCATCTTCCGAACACATCCGGAATACAGAGCAGGATTAAGACATCACAGAAAAAGGGGAAGAAGCGCACGACACCGGGTCGAGCCCAATCTACCGTATTTGATATCAGCCTATCTGCGAATTTAACGGCGGCCTGTTTTCTTTTTGCGCTATCAAACAAAGTCAATAATCAGTTCCTCGCGCGTTGACCAGTGTGATTCAAACCGTTTCAGAAGAGAAAAAACTCACCAAGCGTGATCCGATCCCCAAGACTCAGCGCGATCCCCTGCGTCTTGCTCCGTATCCTCACATGCCCCTTGATCATCCCGTCCTCCCCGTCGATCTCAATACTCAAGTTCGCAAGCGCGTCTTCGCCAAAGAGAGAGCGCGCGTAGAGGTTTGCGGAGAGGAAGGCGCAGTCGCCGGACATGGCGCCTTCGGGCGTGAGGCAGGCCATGTTTGTGGATTGCATGATGTGTTTCAGGTATGCTTGGAGGTCGCTGGTGTGCGTATATGCGTGTGTAAGTCCATGTTCCAGTGAACGAAAAGAGGAGAGAAAGAAATTTAAGGTTAAGGAGAAGAAAGGACGAGAAGACAGGTAAAAGTCACGCACGTCATGCTGGTCGCAACATTCACCCTATTCTCCCACTCGAACTCCGTCCACATGCTCCTAAACTGCGCTTCATTGCAATATGCCGGCTTGATATAATCCATAATGTCGATATGGATATCGTTCAGCACCACACACGACTCCTCCAGCCCCTGCCCCTCCCAGAGGATGTTCCCGAAGATCACGCCAGTCTCGGTGGAGGACACTTTAATCGTGGCTTTGATGCTGAGGAAGGAATGTGGGGCGAGTGTGTGAGTTGTGGGGCGTTCGACGAGCTTGAGATCGCCTAGAGTGGCGAAGTCCACGACGAGGTTCTGGAGCGTGTCGGCGGTTTGGTTGACAAGAAGGACGTCTTTGATATGTGCAAATGAACCACAACTTAGTTAAACGCTATGAAGGGAATGGTGAAGATCTTTACCGAGAAGAATGTCAAAGCCGGTAACTTTGACGTATGCTTCAGCGTAAATCGCATCAGAGAAACCTGGATCGCTACGTTAGTCTGAAACCCATTGAAAGTAGGAAAAGGCGAAGCAGCAACATACCAGTCAATTGCGAGATCCTGCTCAAGCTAGAAATAAAGTCTTCCTGCACTTCCGCAGCACCCGTCGCCCGACCCACGTCTGCGTCATACTACGCAACGCATACGATTCAAAAAACCGGCGAGACTAAGATCATGCATGAAAACTCACATCGAAGACTTCGTCCGCTGCCTTTTTCGAGAACTGTCGGAACATAAGCAAGTCGTCGCACTGCACCACCGTCTTCTTTGTGTCCTGCTCCTTCTTCTCCGCCGCCTTCTTCTACAAAAAAAATTCCATCCGAATCAAAAACAGTCGTGTGAGCGACGATAAACTTGTATTAGGGCGAAGAATAGAACACCACGCACCTCCTGTGCATGCAACATTTTACTGTACGCCTTCTGCGTATCCTTCAAGAACACTTCCTCCGCCTTCTCCTTGATCCTCAGCTCGCTCAGCGTCTGCAAGCAGTTCATGATCCGTTCCTGCGAGTCCTCGTCGATCGGGATTGTCACAAACTTGGACTGGCCGACACGAATGACGGAGGTCATGATGAGCATGGCCTGCGGGATGCGTTTAAGTTGATGAGAAAAACAGAAAAAAATGATCATTAATATTAGATTGAAAGAGAGGAAAAGAGTGTGGAGAGGGGACGCACCTCAGCGCGGAGCGTGTTGGAGCTTTGGACGTCAGACGTGAGTTCTGAGAAACGGAGAACGAGCTTCGTGAGCGTTGTCGACAACACCGAAGCGGTGTAGAAGTCTCCCTGCAGTATCAGCGCTACACGAAACCACATCGTCAGATTTCTCGCTTCCTTTGCACCCAAAGCTTTCTTTTAAGAATAGAATACGTACTTCTCAGAGGTGGCTTCGCGGCAGCTTTGACTGCCTCAAGCCTCGACGTCGCTGCACTCGTATACGCCGACTCACTCGCATACGTCCCATCCGCTAACACCCTCGGCTTACTCTTCTCCTTCTTCTCGCCTCCCCCACCCGACCCTGCGCCCACCTCAGCGGCCTCCTTCGCATCTTCGTCCCCTCCCGCCTCGTCCAGCAACCTTTGCTCCGAAGCAAGAATTGGAATCTCTCCAAGGACACCGCGTAGAGAGGTGAAGACGGTTTGGATGGCGCTGACATCGGAGCAGTACTCGCCGACGATCCATAGGGCACCGCGGAAGACTTTTCCGGAGCGGATATCCGGGAAGGTCTGTGTGAGCTTTTCGGTGATGGTTGGACGGAGATCAGGGAACTTCTCGACCACCTCTCTGATAAAAAGGGTTCAGAAGGTGGAGGAGGGATGTCAGGAAAAGATAGCCTTACCGTACAAAAGCGATGACGTCCACCGCAGCAGGGTTGTTCGTCTCGCCCAAAAAGTCCATGAGTGAATGAACAACGCTCGCCGCGACTTCAGAAAACCTGATCGCGCAAACATGGATTGACTGAATTAGCAATTGCCTGTACTCTGCAATCTTTTCATAGTCCTCTGTCATCGTCTTCTCAAGCTGCTTCTTGAGGAAGAGCACGACCTCTTCGACATTCCTAGAGTTGACCATTGCCAGACTAATGCTGATAGCTTTCCGGCGAACTTCGAGGTCCGGGCTTTAGGCATGAATTTTAGTTTAGTTCGACGACTAACACTTAGGTTAAAAAACTGGAGCTACCTCGAGAGAATACGAAGGATGTCCATAACGAGCGAATCCATAACGTGTTCGTGTTTCTGGCGTAGCACCTCAATCCTATCAAGCACGATAAGCTTGACATTATTGTCTGACTCCTTCACCGCCAGATCCACGAAGCACGCAGCGGAAGCTAGTCCGAACCCAATTAGCATTCCCCCACAACGCCCAAACACAATACCTAGCGCACACCTTTAATAGCCGCCGGGTTCTGCGTCAAGCTCGTGAGCGTCAGCGCCGCTTCATACTTCACCGAATGACTCTCCACCGCCAACAACTCAAAGATCGCCCGGATCCACCTCGCCCGGTGCGTCGTCTCCGCCTTACAATCCCCCCTAATCACATCCACAATCGCCAACTGCAGCTGCTCGTCCAGCCCCGCGATCGTCTCGTACACGCCCAGGATATACTCCACCGCGCGCGGCATGGCGCAGTTGGCGAGGAGGACGAAGGCGTTGCGTTTGCAGGAGGCGTCGGACTCGGCTGCGAGGAAGGTTTGGATGAGCTCGGGCGCGTCGGGGATGAGGTGCTCGAAGGAACGGTAGATGGTGTAGATGGCGAAGACGGCGTTTTTGCGGACGTAGGAGTGTCGGTGCTCGAGGCAGGAGCGGCAGGAGGGGATGAGTGGTTCGAGGAGCTCGGCGTCCTTGGAGATTTTTTGGAGGAAGCGGAGGGTTGCGCCGCGGATGTATTCGTTTGGATGTTGCTAGTGTAGGATGTTTAGAACGATGAAGATGGTGTATATGGATTTGAAGACGCACCAGGTCGTTTCGAATGGCATTGCTGTTAGGTATGATTTACTTCCAAGCAACACATATATAAGAAAGACAGTACGCACCAGACAAGGATCATCTCCTGCTTCAGCTTCCCATTCTCATCATATTTGGGACAAACCTCCCAATAAAAATGCAGCAATTTCTTCAGCTGCTTGTTGCGCGACGGCATCACGTACTGGATTATAGGCATGATTAGCGTAGGCTATTTCGTCCATTGCCCACCATTCCATTGAGACCAAAGTTAAAATCAACAAAGCACACAGGCCAAGCAGTCAGAACAGGTCTTCATATATGATTAGAGCTGGAGAATCCGATCGCACCAAAGAGTTCCCGTTAATAGTGGCCACGATGACCTTGCGCAACGTCTCCAGCTTAACCTCGTCAGAGCCCGTCGCGAGTCCGTTGCGAAGCTCCTGAGCCGTCGGCGTCTCGGAGCTATCATCGAAGACGACGGTGTAGCACGTCGAGTCCGGCACCGACATCTTATTGGCGTCGTGTGGTGTATTGGATGGATAGGACGGAAGGGCTATATGGTGAATGCGTGGATTTGATTTGAGAGCGCGTTTCTGTTGCGAATGCCACGCATTACACGATCGGCGTTTTCCGCACTCAAAGTAGTTAGATTAGTGTTAGACTTCTCTTTGATTCAAGAATGCAATTTCTAGGTCATTATCGAAGTACGTGTACATGTCCAGAGCAGCACGATAATATACAAAATTCTATACGTATTGTTTGCTAGCAACATAGCTATTCGTCGTGTGAGAACGAGAGAGTTTTCGACATTTCAACCGTAGATGGCCCCGTCGATCAGATACAGGATCCCATTGGCAGCCTGACAATATCAACACCGTCAGCATCCGTGCAGGTAAGATTGATAATACATTATAATCACCTCTAGCTTGTCGATGATCCCAATATTCCCATTTATGAGTACATTCGCCCACTCTGGCTTCCCATCCGAGATATGGTCGTCCGCCTTCCGAGAGACGTTCACGCTCATCCCACTCAACATAGTCTCAAAAACAGACGGGGGCAAGAACTCGTTGATACGTTTCTAACAGCGGATTAATGAGCAGGTGAATTAAGAAGTTGGACTAGGTAGGAAGGGTAACTTACTGAGACCATATGCGCTGAGACCCAACGCTCGACGTTGGCCCGAGACCTTGAGTCGAACTCTTCCTCCGTGATGATCGTATCATCGAGCGGCGCGGGGCCTTCATGTCTACAGAATGACCCCAGTCAAAAGCAATAAAGGAATTTTTCGGAACCATAACCCAATCGCAAGGACAAGTCAGTATCTGGGCTGAAGACCGAGTGGTGCTGCGGTTCGAAAGAAACGTACGGTTTGCGTGCTAATGCCATCACCGCTTTGTTCGTCGGAGCAAAAACAGTGATCTGTTCATCCTTCGCGCCCAGCCGTTCGCCCACCTTCGTATCCCTGGAATATGAGAAGAATATCGACGCGGACGATTGAATAGTCAACAAGTCGGAGATCATAAGCTTCGCCCCTGTCGCCGTATCGGGTGCATCCACTCCAGGCCCTGAAAGAGGGGATTGTGGTTGGTGTCGAATCGAGTTCATATCGTTGGGTGGAAATGGGGAGAGGCCAGATATTGCGGTAAGGAGGGAGGATAGTTTGAGGGAGAGAGATGGGAGGAGCATGGTGGAGGAATGATGAGAAGACAGTACGCGTGGTACGGTACAGACGGAGCGGCCACGCCCATTCTTAGACGACTTTCCTTATCCGTCTACTCCGGCAGCCTCGGTCCGGCTCATAATTCAATTGGGTCAAATTTCTCCATTCCACGGCTACACTCGTTCGGAAGATGGGCACTCTACACGCCGTTTGCAGCCTACGACAACCGTCCCATCCCATCGACAATACGGCCCGTATCATCCGAGTAGCGATAGTAATAATCATTTTCTTCCATTTTCGCATACTTTACACAAAAGGGCGATAGGTTTTGCTCAGATGCCTGCGGGTACTAGTAGCAGCATCCCCCTCGAAGATGTGGATGAAAATGCGGTGGAAGAGTCTACGAATCAGTCCATGACGCCGCGCGCTTACGAAGACGCGCTTCAACTACCGGACTACGCCTTCGAGACTCTTTCTTCCTTTCTAACTTACCATCTCCGTCTCATTCGCACGATCTTCTACGCCATGAGCGTCAAGGCACGGCCGCCGACGGCAAAGAAAGTGCAATCAAGATATGAACAGGAAACGACAACTCCTGGCACAAAAGCTACTAGTAATATCCATCATCTACCTTCTACCATCAGCTCCAATCAACAGCGTACGGCATCCTCAATTATCAAAAAACGATGTTCCGCCCTGCCCTGTCAGTCAACAAGAACGCCGTCACTCTCATTCCTCGTTTGATCAAAGCCTGGGGCTCTATAGCTTGATAGCGAGTCGAGCACTTCAACTTATCTGAGAGCCACGAAGAAATGGGTACGGCGTTGCCGTCCTCGCGGACATGCCATTACGAGTCAAGGATGCGCGATAATTTGCATCCGCCCTTCGTGGCGAACGTCGACTGATTAATTCGACAACTCTACTCAGAGTGCCTCGAAGTAGTAATACATATGAAGCAAGTCCATCAATTGCATAGTCTCACAGAATATTTCATTGGCATAACAGACGCTTCCGATACAAGTCGAAGCTATTTAAATAGTAATCGATCCAGTTGGTGCATTCTAATAACAGGTTCTACGAATCCGATGTTCATGCAAAGGAAGAACAGTTTAACTTAGATGATTTCGCGAACTAACCCAGCGTGCGCCTCTCGTACTTTGCGGCCCTCAGGGTCGATCTTAGTAGCATCCTCACGATACTCGTCCTTGAACCAGTATAGATCCAGAAAACCAAAGGGAGCCCGCTCGAGATACTTCTCCCTAAAATCCTCGCCAACCTGGTCCTTTGCAACGGCGTCTGGATCAGAGGCAAACTGGGGCAACGCTTCCTCAGCTCTTTCCCACATCTGCATATTTGGAATGGTCAGGGAGACCCGCAGCAACGACTCGTAAGGGGTGAAACCCTTGTACTTGACAAGGAGAGCACGGGCGAACCACGGAGAACGACAAACGCCCGCTGAGCAGTGAACCGCAGTCTTCTTGCCAGCAGCTACGCTCTTCTCGAGGAACTTCTGCAGCTCGGTGTCGTCGAATACCTTGTCCCAAGGATTTGAATTCCTGTCTTTGATGCGCAAGTCGAAATAGTCCTTGACCCCCAGCTCCTTTCCCGTTTCTTTCTCCTCGTCAGTGAGAAAGCTCCTCCTATCATCGTCGCTGATTGATACCACATACTCAATACCACGTGCCTTGAGACATTGTGGTTGTTGGGCGGTCGTGAGTGGGCAAGTGTAGACGTTGTCGTATACGCAGCGTATGATATTCTTGAGGGTGGGTTCATCGGGAATGTCCGCTGCCGTCGTTGTGATACTGGAGGTCCCGTGGGTGGATGACGCCTCCGGCTTCGTGCGCTTCGAAGCTGGCTCCTCTGCATATCCAGAAGCACCACGCTTCTCGCCCTCTTTGGTCTTCGGGGGGCGCGACAGAGGCTGTGAGGCATCGTAGGTCTTGGTAGAACGAAGCGTGGGCATTATTGCTTTAGCGAAGGTATGGGATGAGAATGCGGAAGTTCGAGAGATGGGAGTTTGGCTATAGGTGTCGTCCAGTGAATCAACTGTAATCTTGCTTGTAAGCTCGAAGGGGACGGGGGCATTCTGAAAGGTATAAGTATCCACCCGGACTTTGCTACATCAATAAACGCAAACTTGAAGATCGTCAACAAAAGGGCTCATGCGTCCATGGCTCACGGACCTGCAATGCTAGATAGATGGATGTATCAAAGATAGAAGAGAGAAAACTGACACTCGCCGCAGTAGCAATGAACTAGGATCGGGTACTGGCCGCCGAAAGAAATTGGTTCAATCGCACAGAGCTGCAAAAAAATGATAGAAGTAATGTGAAGCTGGAATTGAGTTTACAAATCAAGTTGCATGTACCATTAGCACCTTGATACTTGATTGTCGAAATAGCGAACCGTTGGCCTTTCCAGATGCATCACGATGGCTTGTCTATTGCCGAGTGAAGATGAAAGATGAGGCTTCGCGTGATATTTCTGGACTGGTGAAGTGTTCAGCGGAATCCTCTATTAAATTGATGACAAACTCACTTCACATTGTATGTCGACGTGAAGTGAACATGGACTATGTTGGCTGGCAAGGGCATAGAGTGAAAAAAAAATGAGCTCTGGGTAGATTCCTAGAATTAGCTGACATCCGTACGACTTTGCACCACGGTGATTACTGTTCCCAGCCTTGACGGTGCGAGGATAAGTAGATGGGGCGCACTCGAGATGAGATCTTGAACGACCCAAGCAAAGAGACGAGGAGCCAGGTGTGCTCACGGACGGACGAAAGACCAACAAGGGGCTTCAAGTTGCAGTGCACAGTGGATGGAAATTGGTTTCTGTTCACAGATGATCGTCCTCGACGTCTCGCTTAGGTGACTTGGGTCTGTCGCTTGCGTGCCGCACACATCTTCTTCCTCATCCTTTCTCTCGTCAACCTCCTTCCCGAGCCCACACAACCTCAATTCCATTCCCAATCTACGGCTTGGAGCCCGTTATCAGTTGGGTGCGACAAAGAACCGCGGTAGCCTACCGGGTCGTGAGTCTAGGCAAACAAGTTCGAAGAGCGAGTCGACGCACAGTCGACGCCCTGCGGAACTCACCTCATATCTCGAACAGCAAAGCTTCCGGATCCGTACTCCTGCTGACTTACAGTATCGCACGCTTATCCGATCAACAAGATCAAGACAGAGAAATAATGATCTAAGGCAGCGGGGAAAGGAGGAGCGTGCGCGTCTCATGGCACCTCGGCTTCTCCTTCGATTCTCGTTTCGTGCTCACCAAGCAACTTTTGTCAGTCGTTGTCCAGGGACAAAAATATACGAAGCTATTGCGTCACACGGGTCATTAGTTTTCCACGCATATATCGATGGGACGGGAAAACCGGAATCCATTCGCGATGACTGAGTGGGACTGTGGAGAAGGAGCTTCAGCCTGGAAGGAAGGGAATCCGCGGCGCATATATATAGGCTCGCTCTTTCTGCTGGTGTTCATCGTAACCATATCCTAGTTCCCACCAAAACTCTCAGTTGGACTGTTGCACCTGAAGTACGATGTCAAAAGCGTACGATCCCAAGAACATGATATTTCGCCGTCTTGGTCCCAGTGGCCTGCGTGTACCCATCTTTTCTCTTGGAGGATGTCAGTAATATCTATTTTCCTCCCTACTCAATGACGGATCAATGTATACTCACTTTTATTTTGACTTTAGGGCTCACACTTGGTGGGACTGTCCAGGGCGACCATGTTAGGGTACGTTCTACGCGTCTTATGCGGACTGAAGTGTTAAGAGAAACTGACTCGTTGCTCACAGGAAATCATGAAAGTTGCATTCGAGAACGGTATCAACATGTTCGACACTGCCGAGGGCTACGAACGTGGTCAGTCCGAGGTTGAGATGTACGTTTTCCTATCTACGATGATTATGCGTAGTTTGTTGTTGACGAGTGCTTTTTTTGCTGTGTGCTGCCCACAACGCACCGTTTACTGTAACCAACTGCTCATGAAAATGGCCTATACACCCGGCTGCTCCTAAACGACAGGGGTAATGCTATCAAAGACCTCGGCCTGAACCGACAGGAACTCGTCATCTCCACCAAGATTTTCTTCAATGGGTCTTCTAACAAGGACCCGAATGTCAATGGTCTTTCTCGTAAACAGTCAGTCCACCATCTATCGAGAATTCAGTAATAGGAATGTTTATTTTAATATTTTTCTCGTATATGAAGCATCATCGAGGGTACACTCAATTCCCTCAAGCGCCTCCAACTGGACTATGTTGATGTCATCTTCGCACATAGGCCTGACCGAACGGGTACGTTCATCTTTCTCACTCGCTCTTTTTCAGCTTGTTCTTTCCGCTTTTTTTCCCGCCTTCCCGCTTTTTGGCGATCATACACCTCGTGCGCTACCTCGCGCCATACTGAGCTGCGTTCTTTTATTCCGTTATCGTGAAATCGATACCGCTATTTGTATTGATTTCAATACTTGCGGGCCGGTGGAAGCCAGCTCTCTCACCGCATTTTCTTGATCCGTGGTCATGGTTCCCAGAATAACTCTCGATAATTACGCAATGACGTCGCGTCTTCTTTATCTTCCATCCTGCTCTATCTAGTATTTTTAGCTTTCGGGCTCAATGCTAACATGTCGAACGGTCTTATCCAGTCCCCATCGAAGAGACCGTCCGCGCATTCAACTATGTGATCGAGAAAGGCTGGGTACATCGTTCAACAATATAAAAGAGAATACTACTTACCCACTTGTCGTAATCACCAGGCATTCTACTGGGCAACGTCGGAATGGTCTGCGCGCGAGATTGAGGAGGCTTATCGTACGTCTTTACTTTGATTGGCGTACGAGTCTGTTTGAAATCGCTGCTCAACTGTACCTAGATATTGCGGATAAGCTGAACCTTATTCCTCCAATCGCTGAGCAGTGCCAGCACCAGTAAGAGTTTCTCGCTTCTTCCCATGAGCTCTGTAGATAATAGCTAACGAATCGTGTTCTTTAAAATTAAAGTATGCTCCATCGTGAACGTCCTGAAGGCGAATATTTGTACGTCTTCCTTCTCATCTTTCCGATCGTCGCTCGCCTTTAATTCTCCCTCGCAGACCCATCTATGCGAAATACGGCATCGGCACTACCGTTTGGTCCGCCCTCGCCTCCGGCCTCCTCACTGGCAAATACTCAGGAGGAAACATCCCCGCTGGATCCCGATTCGAGAACCACGCCGACTTTTTCAAGGACACGATCGGGAGCTTCTCGAAGGAAGAAGGGAAGAAGAAGTTCGAGATGCTTGATCAATTAGCAATCGTTGCTGAGAAAGGTGCGTAGTGGTTTATAGCGGGGTTTTTTTGAGATGGAAGTTGATCCTGCCTTACACTAACGCTTGATCCGAACCATTAGATCTTAACTGCAAACTTGCCCACCTCGCCCTCGCTTGGGTCGCCGTCAAGCCCTCTACCTCGACCGTCATCCTCGGTGCCTCCCGCCCTGAGCAGGTCATCGACAATCTCAAAGCACTCGAGGTCATTCCGAAGCTGACGCCTGAGATTCTGGACAAGATCGAGGGCATTCTGGGGAACAAGCCCGCGAGGGAGCCGACATTGGTTAGGGGGAAGTTGGATGAAGGGTTCAAGGCATACTACTGATTGGTGATTGTCAGAGGAGATGAATGATGGTTGCGAGCTTGCAGTATTGAAAAGGAGCCAACCTGTTCTCCGTCTTCCAGGAGTACTATTACTACTCCGGATGCCAACTTGTATTGACTTGATAGTAAACAGATAACAGTGTGAAATCAACGTTTCGAAGGCTGGAGTTCTGTCAGCTTCCAGGAGGGTCCGTAGACTTATACATTTTCCAGTGAGTTGTGACTTCATCATATGCTTCGCTTTCCCTGAGATGGAGAGATTTTGAAAACGAGTGAGATAAAGCAAAAGTAACAGCACAGAAGGTCTAAATGAACCCGATCTTTCCAAAGGCCACGACTCTCGAAGCGGTCTGTAGTCTCGTCAATGCTCTTCAGGGGATCCGTATGTCCATAAACCCTTTAATGAAGCCAGAAATTAATAACTTCAGCTTTCAGCGGGACCGATACCAGCATCATTCATGAATTTTCTCTCCAGCTTTCTAACTTCCTCATCGCTCCTATCAGTATCCTCCAAACGAGATTTCATTTCCTTCAGTGGATCAACGAATGCCCTCTCCAAGTTAACAAGGTCCCTTTGAGCAATGAGTCTCGACACTTCCCTGGACGCTACTTTGTCTCCATCTTCGTCCAATCGTTTGCACAAACCTTCCGCATCGGCTTCCCATGTCTCGAACCACGACCTCCCTGTCAGTTTATTTTTCATATCGTGGAAATAGTTCGCACTGGTGCCTTTCGATTTGGCCATCATAGCTTTAACGAGTACGTCCCCGCTCATGGCTGATTCAGTGCACTCGACAATGCGCTCCATGGCTTGTTCGTAGAGGTAGTCGTAACGAGCTTGCAGCGCGTCTTTCCGCTTCGTCCGCCGGTCACGGTATTCAGTAATGATACTCGAGCATACAGACGTATAACCCCCCAGGTAATCACGTAGTTTCCGAATTTCGGTTTCGATTTGGAAGGCCAGAAGGCTGTCGTGTAAAAAGACATCAGAGTTCTCAAGCTCGTGCCGCAAGATGTCATCGTGAGTGCCCTTCGTACGGATTAGCGCTTGAATGCTGCCCGAGATTGGATCAAGAGTCGTCTTTACTTGAGGCAAGTTGGTATGATTTTTCTTTGTATTTTTGCTCTGGTCTATGAAATAGGCGATGAATTCATAGTAGCCTATTGCATCTGTCACGGGATCAGGAGAGTTCTGGAGGTATGTTACAGGGCACTGAACAGCTGAAATTGGTTCAGTAAAAGAAGCGAAGCAAATCAGTGGATAGCAAGGTAAAGAGCTTACAGATTGCTTTGACGTATTCGCACATCTTGTCCCTCAATTGTTTTTTTCTCATATCCAATAGCAATGCGAGGTCAACTCTACTTTGATTATCTTTTCTTACCGCAAGGGCATCGGCGCGGGTCGCGATTCGATCACGGACCTGACGAATATGCTCCCAGAATCGGTCACTGGAAGATGGTGGCGGCTTGCGCGTACCAGTGGCCCGGGCTCCCAATGCAGTATATCTAATGACAAAGCTTTCGATCATTATAAACCGATACGCGAAGAACGCTTTGTCATATTCACGATGGGCAGCAGCCATGGTCTCTTGACTCTCTTCATCGTCTTGAAAACGATTCTTCACATTTTCGAAGATATCTTCGACTGTTCTGAAGCCTTCCGCCGAGTTGTTGTATATGACACCAACCAGCCTACCTGTCTCACCTCCGCCTCGAAGGTCTTTCACCTGAGCAGAATCTGCTTTCTTGCAACATGCGTCTACGGCGTGCTTAAGCCGCTTCATACCCTTGCGTTCGTAGACGTCATACTCTGGCTCGTCATTATGTACCTCTTCCTGCAGTACCGATATCGAGCTCGAGCCCGGGCCTGGCGGTCGGCGAACGTTCTCGTGCGGCAAGCCAATACGTCTCTTTTGACCTGTAGACATGAATTATCTCGGAGTGACGTCGATAGTGGGATGTGGAACAGTAAAGGTGACGAGACAAAAGAATAAATATCTGTTGATTATGAAAGAAGATTAGTTTGAAGGGATCTCAACGATAACTCGGTTGAGTGTAAATGATGTTCACTAAGAGAGAGCAAAGGAAGGATCCTGAAGATGGTGAGCACCTGAAGATATACGTAAAAAATCAGTTTAAGTTTGAATGCTCATTGCGCATTGCGCAAGATGCAGGTGAGACGAGAGGCAAAGTCAATAAATGCAATGTTTTCCCGGCGAAACAGGAGGGGTACCTTGCTGAGTCAGCACGAAATCGCGACTGTCAGTGGGGACGAAGCGGTCTGTTCCTTCACAGTTACAGAAAGCGCCACAGAGCTTACTAGCTTAGGAATGGAGTTGGGTCCGTGACGAACGCTGATTGCGTGTACTACTAAATAATCTAGCAATGGAGAGAAAATGATTCGCTGGGCCCGACTTAGATCAGGCGAGCCTATGTGCTAAGGGGAAATGGTGGCCCCGACGGCGAAGGGCCACTGGCCGTAGTTCAGTGGTCCAGCGGAAGAGCAAGTTATGGCATCAAGAGCCTGTGGCAGGATCCGTTGAGGTTAAGGGCTTTTTTAGTGGACCTACACGAACATTTGTCTATCGTTCTGGTAGCGTAAGTGGGAGGCACGGTCAAAGTACGTGTATAGGACTGGAGGCGGGAAATTGAGCCAGAATACTCGACGCGTGACGACACTGACGAGCGAGTCGACCACGCAATCTCTTCCCAGAGTCAGTGGGCTTAACCGCGAAAAAAACCTCTTAAAAGAATTTCGATTTGCGCGATCTCAGGTTACCATCCCACTTGTTCAGATTCGGGTGAAAGACGACAGAAGTGTCAAATACTCAACGGGAAGACCTTTCTAGAAGATATATCTACAATGAACGAGGTGAATCGTGTATAAATAAGTTATTTCAAAGATTCCAGCACTTACCGTAACCAGCCTCCATTACTTTAATGAGCCTACTGAGGTACAGCGTCGCATTATAGCCTCTTCAACGATGTTACATAGAACGGTACCTCAGTTACCAGCAGGAATGATACCAGCTTCACCCATGAATTTTCTCTCCAGTATTTTAACTTCTTCCTCGCACCTAGCAATATCCTCCAAACGAGATTTCATTTCCTTCAGTGGATCAACGAATGCCCTCTCCAAGTTAACAAGGTCCTTTTGAGCAATTAGTCTTGACACTTCCCTGGACGCTGCTTTGTCTCCATCTTCGTCCAATCGTTTGCACAAACCTTCCGCATCGGCTTCCCATGTCTCGAACCATGACCTCCCTGTCAGTTTCTCTTTCATATCGTGGAAGTAGTTCGCACTGGTGCCCTTCGGTTTGGCCATCATGGCTTTAACGAGTACGTCCCCGCTCATGGCTGTGTCAGTGCACTCGACAATGCGCTCCATGGCTTGTTCGTAGAGGTAGTCGTAACGGGCTTCTAACGCCTTTTTCCGACTTGCCTTTTGGGTGCGGAAGGTGGTAATATTGTTTCGGACTGCTGTCTTGTAGCCACTTCGATTGGATCGTATTTTCAAAAGATCATTTTCCATCTGGAAAGCTTTAAGCGCGTCGTCCAAGAAGAATTTCTCGTTTTCACGTTCGTGCTTTGCGATTTCATTATGAACGCCTGCTGAATCAATCATTGCTTGGTGGTTAAGCAAGATCGTGAAGTGATATGTTTCTACGTCGCATAAATTGGGATGCAGCTTGTTCTCGGCTCTAATCCGCCCGATGTGATAGGAGACGAACTCGTTATAGTAGATGATGTCTGTCACGGCATCAGGGGAGCCCTCAAGATGCTCTCTGGGACAGAAAAACGCTGAATCAAAATATATAAGCAGAGGTCATGAAACGAGTTAGCAATGTACTCACCTGTTGCCTTGACGTATTCGACCATCCTTTCTCTCAAGACTTTCTGCCTTCTATCCAGGAGCACTTCAAGATTGGCTTTGCTTTCCCTATCCGGCTTTGTCTCCAGAAAAGGGATACGCTGGGCGAGTCGATCTCGAACTTGCCGTACATGAGCCCAGAATCGATCGCGTGATGTGTGTGTTGTCGAGCCTTTGAAGCTCCTCAAGAAGGCTTTGATCATTACGAATCGAAACGCGAAAAATGCTTTGTCATATTCATGATGGGCAGCATTCATTGCGTCTTGGTCAGACTGAGAGTATCGCTCAATCATTATGAATAGTTCTTCGATGTGCTTAAAGCCATCATCCACATTATAAATGACGTTAGGCAACCTAGTCGTATCACCTTTGTCTCGAAGATATTTCACCTGGTCCGATTCTACAATCTTGAGGAATATCTCTATAGAGCTCTTTAGCTGCTTCATATCCTCGCGATCGAAAATGCTGGGCTCTGACCCAGGATCCTGATGCCTCGAGCCTAAGCCCGAGCCTGGAGCTTGGCGAGGATTCTCAGATGGGTGGTTACGTCGCATTTTATTGCCTGTGGACTTTAGAAAATCAATGTATCGGGGAGCCTGTAAAATGCTGTAGGACGGGACAAAGAGTTAGGCCAAGGGGATACCGTTGACAGCGATCAGTAGATAGCAAACGAGTGAAAAATAACCCTTTTCAAAAATTTATACGTTTTCATTAATATCGTCAGTCTTGCTTTGCGTTCTGCAGGAAAACAGGGATAGTAGGAGTTCATAAAATGAGTAGTATCGTTTTCCGGAACAAAAGAAAGCCTGCCTTACCGAGTTGAGTACGAGTCCACATTGCAGACGTATAAAGAATAGATACAGTGTATTGATAAGTATTTGCGTCAAGTGTACGTAAATGGCGAAAGAAACGTAAGAGGCCCAGCTTCGGTTCGAAAAACAGACTGGAATGAGTTTGCTCTATCACCTTAACCTATATCAACGCGGGCTCCTTATACTAGCCAGGCTGTAACAAAGTCAGGGAATTTGCAGTTAAGTTTTGGTAAGGGAAGTGAGAAGGCAGCTTCCAGCGCAAGCGAATACTAGGCTACGAACCTAGATTGCAGATCAATAGAAGCTGGAATGGATAAGCTCATTTCACGTACCCGAACAATGCACTGACGAGTTTCCGCTGTCCTAGCGATAAGCAATACCAGGGTTCATTTTCTCTACGCCGAACATCTGAGGTATAAACATAAGTTTCGTAGACAGACGTCGAGACCCAAGGTGAACGCAATCTTACTCTTGAATTTAAAAGAGTAAGATTGATATGACCGTCGCAACAAGAAACTTGCCGATGAACAATAGTTTGAGCTTGGTGCTCACAGCCGATTGTCGCGCTCCAAAATCTCAGGAGTATCGTGACTGTTTGAGGGTAAGAAATCGGTCAGGCCCCTTACCAGCATCCTCCTTGCCAATCCTCTCACCACTGGTACGACCTCAAATCAGTACGCGGCGACGCAAAAATACACCTCGAAGCCTTCTTCTATCGTAGGTTGAATACAAATTGTCTCCATCGCGGGCTTGTTCCCTAAGTTCCCCTCAGTCTTGTCCAGAATTCTAGCCATTGACTTCGGCAACGACCTCAAGCGTTTTGAGATTATCGACAACCTACTCAGGACGAGAGCCGCCGCGGATGACGGCCGAGGGTTTGCTGGAGACTTAGCCAAGTGCAAGCCGGTCGAGCTTGCAATTGAGGTCTGTAAACTAACATTTTATTCAACGATGCTTATGAAAAGACTAGCTCACCATTTTCAGCAACAGTTGGCAACTGACCGATAAACTCCCCTTTCTTCTTCACTTCTTTGGAGACACCTTTAATTATATCCTTGAAGAATTAAGCATGGCTTCCGAGACGCGATCCAGCAGGTATGTTTCTGCTCGAATATTTACTTGTGGGAGGTAAGAGGCGAGAGCAAACCAGACGGTGGTACCGATGCCGCATTTCGCGTGGATTAGTCTTGAAGGAGGATTAAATGCATGGTAGAGTTTGCGGAGCCGGATGAGTCGTACAAGTACTCGCCTTCGGGCAGTCCACGATGGATAATGCTACTGTTGCTAGTACTGCTCACCAGTCGGAGGAATAAGGGCCAATTTATCTACGATATGGAAAGAAAAGTGGGTAAACCCAACATCCCATTGTGAATTTCACAGTGGAGATGTACGATAGCTTCCTCAATCCCACGCGCAAGCCACTGCGAAGTTGACAAACAAATGCTTGGTAGATCAATATCAATTCTATATTGAAGATACAGGCTCATGAAACGCACCCAGCCATTCTCGATTACAAAGTTGAACGTTTGGACGACTTCTTAGACGGAACCCGGACAAGGTCAGTTTGGGGTCAATTTCGTCTCAAATCAAACTGAAAAAAAATAGTCGAAACCCGTATGTTCGGTAACAGTAGAAGGCATAGAAGGGAGTTTTACGAAAGACGAAGTATAAGAGGCGTACCAGTTCTGTTGGGCCCATGCGGGGAAAAAGTCAACATAGTCCATCGAAGGCGATTTAGGGAGTTTCTAGTGCCTTCAATGATGCTTCAAGGACGTTGGGAGCGTGAGTATCGACTTTCTGCGACCAGTGACGTGAGATCAGGATGAAGCTGATCTTAAGGTGTTTCTTTGCTATTTCGCTCCTCACTGTTTGACGTTCCGACAGAAATCTCGGTGGAGGTAATAGGCTCCTCGTGAATTAGGCCGAGGTCTTCGATGGCATTGCCCCTGTCAGCCGTCACCCATCGAGCTGGCAGCCCATAAAATATATGCAGGAAGAAGCAATCGAACGCAGGAGGGAACTGGCACACCGTCACCGTCTATGCATACACCTGAACAATGAGCAGAAGTGTACATCTCAATGTCGGACTCACCACGCTCGTAACTGTCCGCAGTGTCGAACATGATGATGCCGTTCTTGAAGGGCAGCTTTAACGATTTCCTATAAAGCGCATCATTAGTATGCTCAAAGGTTCTGGGTAAACAACAGCACACGATCGAACCTTGACATGAGAGTATTGAACGGCACCGAGCGTCATTACTGGAAGAAGCAAAGATTGTCGTCAATGAATCAAGGGCAGTCTGCGATGCAACTTGTTACTCACATCCCATACGTAATCCACCGAATTACGATTCCAGACGGTATAGAACCATATTCTCAGCAAGTACCGTCGTAGATGCCTTCCGAAAGGAAACCTTGAAGAAATGGAGGCTGGCGGACATCATGAAGCTCAAGACGAACAGCAGATAGTTATCGAAGAGCCCCCCATATACGTATCCCTGCCTCGGGTTCAAATTTGTTTTCCGCTCTACAATTGGACTTTGCCACTGGGGTTGACAAGAGTCGACGTTTTTTCCCCTCCAAAGGCAAGGCAAACTACGTGAGCAAGAACCAAGTGTGCGTATGACCGCCCAGTGACCACTAGTACTGGCCCCGGTCGAGAGTTTCGTCCTCGAAACTTCAAATCCGGACGAATAGGCAGGTTCTAGCCACTTTCGAACAGGTCACAAGGCTCGAACTGCCATGGGTTCGATTTCGGTTGGCTTTTCCCTTTATCCTTCTGAGTGTCTACGATAGACGACAGACGACAGCAGATAGCAGATTCAGATCGATGTGTTCATCGGCCAATCGCTGGGTATTTCAGGTGAGACACCAAAATGAGATGATGGGTAGAACTCGTCAAGAGAGAGAAACGCGTTTGAGTGGGCTTCAAGTCGAACCTTGACGCGGCGCGCTTCGGCGCGCGCAATCGTCTGAGTCCCGACATATGGCAGAAGCTCCGTCGTATGGCGCTTGTCTAAAGCACCAGTTCTAGTGTTAGTGTCAGAAAGTCACTATTAAAAACTAAGGTAGTCTGCCACTGCTCGAATGTACAGGCTCGACAATAAAAAGCCTGAGAAATTTCGAGGAAGGTAGCTCTTTCCTCTTCACCTGAACTAATGGTCCATTTCCCCTTTTACGTTGATTACCGTCCATGATACTTTTAGTTCACTCATTCTCAACACTTGAACATGCGAACCGAAAGGAAAGAAGTGTAAGGACCGGGCAGTAAAGTGAGAGTAAAGCCACACTAAGACGATTTGATTGGCAGCAGTTATTAGCTGGGAAACCCCTGCACCGGCAACCATAGGAATCATAAGTCATCGAAACCGGTACCTCGACTCCAGCTCGGATTAGTTTCGCTATCGGACATAACAATGCACACACGCCAAAGAAATTATATTAAAGGAGAGGAATAGTCAAGCAGGTCATTCCCGCGTTGAACAACATAAGAATCAACAAACACTCACGCGAACCCAATGAAAAAAAAGAAAATCACACACACGCGACACTACGACAGCCACGAGGTGGAAGGGAAGAGGGTGCAACAGACAGTCCGAACAATTCAACTAAAAAAAAAGGTACGAGACGGATGCAAATTGTCTGAATTACGATGGTGCGTCCATGGGAAATGCAAGTCATGAATAAAGCAAAGAGGCGATCACAAGCCCGGGAATCGGGGAGAGAATCAAGAGAACCTTTCTCTGTCCACTAAATTTTGAACCCGTTCGGCCCATCTTCTCACGAGAAGAGTGCCTCAAATTTAGAAGCCAACGAGGCCAGCACCGGCAAGTGCGGCGCCAGCTAAGACAGCGAAGCCGGTGACAACAGAGCGCGAGACGCCAAGTTCAGCTGCTCCGCTGAAGGAGTTCGCAGTGCTGGAGCTCGAAGCAGACGAGGACGCGCTCGTACCCGTTGAGCTGGAAGCAGAACGAGTAGTTCCTGAGGCGGTGGAGGATGCCAAAGAGGATGTGCCAGTGGTGCTAATAAAAATAAAGATAACAGGCATTGAGTTAACATGCGAGAGAAACTAAGTTTCTGTTTTTGAAAAAGCTTACCTTGCGCTGGAAGAGGCCGATGATGATCCCGAAGTGGAGGAGGTGCTGGAAGAGGAGGATGTGTTGGCGCCGACGGAAAAAGAGCCCGTCTCCGCAAAGACAGTGTTGATATCACTAAAAAAAAATTAGCCACGCTGGCCAGCGGACACAATAAAAATAGCACATACCCGACTTGCGTGAACTGAAGGGTGTATCCATCCCTGCCAAAAAGAAGTCAGATCACAGATCACGCATTTCAAATAGAACATCTGACTCACTCAACAGGGACGACAGGAAGCGTCAAGGTGATGGTAGACTGTCCAGACTGAATGTTATTGGCAAGCGCAAACTGTGTGTTGAAAGACTCGTTGATAAGCTCGATATCGAAAGATGTGGGGTCGTCTGTAGTAGCTGTCCATGTGATAGTGACAGGATCAGCGCTGGTCCAGTTATCAGGAGCGTTAATGGTCAAAGCAGACACAAGGCGCGCCAGAAAGGCGAGAGTGCTGAAGAGACAAGGTCAGACCGGTCGATAACACGAAAAGAACGAGAGAAAAAAGGCGTGTACTGCGCGCCGAGGCCAAAGTGAGGATGAATGAACTTACGCAAGTTTGGCGGTGAACATGGCTATTGTTTTTGGATATGAGAGAACAGTGGGTATGCGATGAGTAAGGTGACGAGGGCGACGAGGAGAGAGGGGGTAAAAGAAGGAGAGTAAAGGATGAGAAGGAAGAAGAGGAAGGAGGGAGACCTGGAGAAAGCCGCCGAGGGCTGACTTGGACGGTCTTTATTCCTACGCGTGACCGTCGGCATAACCTTCCTTTTCTGGAATCCTGAACTTCCCGGAAGGCACATCATAAGGGGATAACTACCCGCGCCTGCACAGCTCATCAATCAAGTGGCGGGCTTCCCAAACTTTCATTAGAATAAGTATTATAAGAGTCAGCCACATAAGTAGTAAGTCTATTATCTAGTAAATCTGCAAGTTGCGACGAGAAAAGAGATGAGAGGTTTAAAGCATGGGATGAAGAGGAAGGACGAGCCTCATCGAACGGTCGGGTATCGTTGAAACAACTTTCCCATACTTCATTGACTGCCCGCTCCGCCTCCTCACGACTAGAGCAAGCTGGGTTCGACTGAACCGATGTGACTGCCCTCCGTCGGACACATGCCTATTCATGTCCGAGCCGCCAGCAATTATATTCGGGTCATCACCCACCAGCGACAACGAGCATCGCATTGCAATTTCGGCATTCCGAAAACAAACATAAGCCAGTCAGCCCTTGCTTTGCGCTAACGGATGGGCGAAAAAAAGATACGGACCTGGTGCTGTTTGGAGAAGTTGAAGAAAAACCGTCGGACTTCCCGCGCCCACTTGCAGTCCCCGCCAAGGCTGTTGGCTCGGATCTGGTGACCATGACCGTGAATTAGAGACATCTCGAAAAACAGATCTGAACGAGAGACTCGGAGAAAGGAGACCGATGAGTTTATGAACTTCTCGTAAGGTGAGATGAGCTTCCAAAACATTTCAGAACTCGCTCCGCGCGTTCGTCACCATTCAATTCAGCCCAGCCCGACCGCTCTCGCGTGTTTAAGAACACGGGCGTAGAGTGCCGCTATCGTAGAAACCCGGGAAATGCTCACCTCGCTGCAGGCATGATGTCTGAGGTTAGTCCAGTCCACCTTGAACTTGCTGTGGTCGTAGAAATGAACAAGCTCATGCGCCAACGTCTGCTCCATGTGCTTCTTGCTCCAATATCGACCTTGACAAAGCACAACGCCGCCGTAATCTTGCACGAACCCTCCCTCACGCCCCTGGTCGCATGGCAGACACAGGAGGTGCTCCGTTGGATTGACTGTGACGCCTGTTTCCTTCTTTATCCGATCGAGCATAAATACCACGATAGGACCTAAGCAAAAGTTTGGCTCTTAAGTTCCTCCTATCAGAGCTTTTTGACGTACTTGTTTTGACCAGCTCGTCCCTCCACTTCAAGCACCTGTCTCGCTGTACCCTTGCGATCGCATCCGCACATTGCTCCGATGTCAGCCCAATGCAAGTCATTTCGCTAAACGTCCGTCGCCATCGTTCATAGAAGCGTGTATCCGGACCATTCAATCCTGGTTGAGAAGGACTCGAAGATGAGCTTGCAGAGGGTGAGGATGCCATGAATTGTCTGTACAAAAAGTCCAACTCGCCGAGCGCGCGGAGGGGAGTAGGCGTGCGACTTTACGACCGCATTCAGAGCTGCATCCACCACATTCATTAATATTAATATTGACAATCATCGTCATTGGTGTCAGGTTGACCCACAATTAAATGGAAGTCTCTTTGAGTCAGTCAGACTTTAATGAAAAAGCAGTCAAGTGGAATTGAGGTTGTACATGTATACAATGGGTTTCTCAGAAAATCAAGCGTCTAGTTGTCTATGAATTAGTATTTATAATGATTCGGATTCGCTTACTAGTAGCCTAGTAACAACTCTCTGGGTCGCGTCTCGTTAGAGAGATCAACCTGAATCATGTTGAGCCATTTACTGACTCGGACCAGAAGCACCCTTCCGGCCCTGAGCCAGCTGCTCCTGCTCTAATAGATTAACATTGTTCTCGCATCGTCTGATGTCCTCCAACAAGGATTTAATCTCCCTTAAAGGATCAATGGACGCTCTCTCCAGTATCGCTACTTCCCTTTGCCTGCTGAGCGAACCCACATCCGCGGCCTCTTTCTTATCCCCCTCCTTACTCAGCCGCGAGTACGTAGCATACGCACCGGTCTCTTTCTCCCAGTCTGGGAACCAGTCTCGGTCTGCCATGCTCTTTTTCATCTCTTCGAAGTGACGATTGGCAGCACCCTTAGGATGAGAAAGCATTTCATCGATGGCATTCTCCATATCCAGACCCTCCTTAGAACGCTTTGCTAAAAACTCTCGCACTTGATCGCGAAGGATTTTCTCACGGGTGCGCAGCATATCTGTACGCTCCTTGCATCCGGTACGAAATTCTGAGATGACGTTCCGGGTTTTTTGTCTAAGGACCTTACCACTGTTTGCTCGTACTTTTACGATAAGAACCTCCAACTGAAAGGCTCGTAGAGAATCTCCCAGGAAGAAGCCTGCGTTTTGAAGTTCGTACTTTAAATTCCCGCTATCGGAAGCTGTAGATAGCGGTAAAGCTTGGAGGCTATTAGAAATCAAATCGTGAAGCACTTCCACGTTGGGCAGGTTCGTATAACCCCTGCTGCCTGCTATGAATTTCTCCCTCCAGAAGGAGACAAATTCGCGGAAGTAGATTGCATCTGTTACAGGATCGGGTGAGTTTTTTAAATGTGATTGTATGCGTGTAAAGTCTAAGATAAAAATGAGCGATTAGATAGGTTAAATTAACGCATTGCTTTTCACGAGACTTACCTGACGACCTGACGTATGCGGGAATTCTGTCCCTTAGATGCACCTGTCTCTCGGCAAAGAGAGCTTCGAGGTCAGCTCTGCTTTGACTGTCATGATCGCTTGTTTTCGCCAGATCATCCACGCGTTGTGCAATTCTATCGCGAAAATCACGGAAATGATTCCAGAACAATTCGTTTGAGCTATCCGCGTTTTTCCCCGTCGTTTGTGAAAATTTCGTGTGATAAGTGTCCATCATCGCAAAATGATACTTGAAGAACGCTTTGTCGTAGATACGATCGACACTAGCCATTGTACTGGTGGAATCCAAGTTGCCCTCGAGATTTTTTCGAATTCCCGAAAACACTTTCTGGATCAACCCGAACGTGTATCCCATCGAGCGCCCGTCATTGTAGATATAGTTGGACAGTGCGAGGACGTTGCCATCATCACGGAGCTGACTCGCTTTGGCTGAGTCTGCTCTCTCGCAAAAGCCATCCACGCGGATTTGTAGGTGCTCTATGTCGTCATCCTGAGGGACTGTGACAGTAGAGTCAGACTCGGGTCCAACGTCCTGAGGTCGCTCGTGAGATTTTGGTCCCGAGCCAGAACCAGGGCCTCGCACTTTCCGAACGCTGCCCTCAGGCGTGTTACGACGTCTTTTATTTCCGCTTGCTCCTCCTTGAGGCAGCATATGAGTAGCAGGATGGACGTAGATCAAGTGTGGCTTGGAAACGGGAAGAGCGGTCGAATGAGATACCGTTGGTTCTAGAGAAAGGACACACCAGGACTTGGACTTGAGTCGGACGAAGGCTATAGTTGCAATGAGAGTAGATAAAATACGAATCGATTATAAGTAGAGCTTCCGGTCCCTTCTTGGTGTGCATTGTGCATAGAAACGTATCGACTTCAAGAGACAGAAGCAAATGTCGAGACTGTGAAACGTAAACCCGTGGAACACTAGTTCTTTTGGATGCCACTTTGTCGGTATTACGCATGTGCAACAAGAAAAAAAAAGCCTCGTTTGCACGATTGAAGGTTCGGTATAAATAGGTTAACCTGAAAATGACACGTAAGAGGTAAGGAATGGTACAAGATTGCACACTCACGGAGAGGTGCCATGACGAGAAGTGCGCGTTTGTCAGAAGTAAATTACTAGCGACATGGCATTCCTTATCTCTATACCAAGGCTTTGCGAAAGCATTGGATTATGTGACTTTCTGGTAGTAGCACTATTGTCTTTAGCCGATACAAGGTGCGTGCAAAAATGGGTCCAATGAATCTGCCGGTGAGAGCTATGATAAAAGTCTATCGAGCGACTGAAGAAGCAAAGTGAAAGAACGGGTCGTCGTTGAAAGCATCTTTCCGGCAGCTGAGAAAAACCTGCCGTAAATGGTAAGATCAACGCAGATGTAAAAACTACCTACTTCACTGAGTCTTACAACCACAACCACAACCTGGCCAACAATTGCAATAGGTAACAAAAGTTTATTGCGAGTAATAAATCAGCTGTGACAAGAAAATAGGGAACATACGATGCCGCACACGCATAGTTATTACACAGTCCGAGCTTGCACCTGCTCCTTTCCAACTTTCCCCTTTCCAATACTTGCCTTACCCCGACTGCGTTTTCTGACACTCGTAGCGTGGCCTCCCTGAGTCTTCACACTTCTTCCCCTCTTAATCGGAGCCCCCGCAGCCGCAGCAGTACCCGCGTCCACTTCAACTTTCTCATCTCCGTTTCCACAGTCCGCATCTGTTCCATCCGCAATCGCCCTGTTCACTTCTGTAACAGGCACGGCGTGTTCCTCCGCCTCATGAATCACTTCCTCAACTTTCTCCGCTGTCCCCTCTCGAACATCGATCTCAGGGTCTTCAGCAGCGGGGCTGCTTTTGTCGTCCGCATCCTCACCGCCAATATTAGTTTGCTCCTCGTCCTCGACACCTCCTTTATCTTTCGCCGCCTTTGCACGTTTGTTCGCTTTCCGACCCTTGGTATGAAGTGTCTCAACATCCGCGGCAGGACGAAGGACCCTATAATCGACGTCGGCAAGATTATATAACCTGTAGATATAGAAAACAGCCTGCTCCTTGTCTTTACATTCAAGCATGAGGTCTAAATGGGGCAGGATCAAGTATCAGATACTCCGCCACCAACAATATATCTTAAATAATGAAGCTTACCCATATCATCTGGCAGGTCGTCGGGCAACTTCGCCACTCGATCACTGTGCGCCCTCCTCTCCATGACGCTCACCGCTCCTGGTCTGGGCTCGCTGAGATGCTGCTTAGGTTTAATGCCTTTGTCATACCAGAGTTGATTTATTTCGGGGATAAGCTCGCTGGGTGGGCGGGAAGAAGGATAAATAGAATCGTGGTGATAGTCAAAGACGATGGGTATGGAGAGTTTGCGACAGGTCGGAAAAAGGTCGTCAACATTGTAACACATCTGAACAGTCGATAAGCAGTCGTCATATCGAAAATCAATAATATAACAAACCTCGTCATTTTCGAGGACAAGCCGACCTTTGACGTTGTCGGGGAGTTTGACGTAGTTCTGCTTGAAGCGTTCGATGGTTGCTTCCTTATCGTTGAAAGTTCCTTGATAATGCAGTACGTTGTGTTAGAAAAAAAAACCCAGGCGGGGATTGACAATTGGACACGTACCGCCCATGTGGATGATCATGATACTGTCTTTGTCGAGGCCCATGCGATCCATCATTTCACAGTGATCTGGTGCCCGTCAGATTTGGATCCTCAAACTGGTGAAATAAAATCTTACATTGTAAATCTCTAACAGCATTCTTTACGACAACATCTCTCGGGCTTCCAAGCTGGGTGAATTGACCCGGATGACTGATCAGCCTCATACCGACCTCCTTCGCTGCATTCCCGGCCGCCTTCAGTTCCGCATCTGCAAATTCCAAGTTATACCCAAGCTCGGGATGCGATGCGAAAGGAAACATCTCGCTACTCATGCGCATGAAGAATATCCCGTTCTGGGAATTCCATCTGATGAGTGTGTGAAGATCACGGATATTTTGAAGACCAAGTGTGCGCAGATGTTGTGGGCCATGCTCAGCGAGCGTTGCCAGGCGACAAGTCCGCGAACAGAATACTGGAGGATCGTACTTGCGCAGAATGGTGTTAAGACACGCGTATCCTAGCCGACCTAAACAAGGATATTTGTTAGAAGACCCTCTTAGCATAGAAGAATATACATATGCCACGTACCTTTAAATGTTGTGCTCTGCACGTTCTCGATAGGTGGAATGTCGAAGACCTTTTCCTCTTCCGGCGTTTTCCTCCTTCGCTTCTTTTTGAGCGGTTCTTCAGGTTCAGCACCATCTTCAGCGATCAAAGCTTTATCAGCTTTCTTCCGATGTTTTTTGGGTTTCACCACCTCCTCGGCAGCGTTGTCTTCGCGTTCTGCATCGCCGTTCGATACTCTCTTGGCCTTGCGCTTCCGCGTACGGGGCTTTGGCGACTCCGAGTCTACCACCTCCACCTTCTCTGCTACCCTTTCCTTGGTTTCTTTTCGTGTAGGGCGGGTTGCTGGTTCATTGGGTAAGTCTGACAGCGGTGAGTCGGATCGTGCGCTCATCGTTGCCAGTCCCGATAGTCTGAGAACAGGAAAAGCTGATAGCGATCGGGTGCGTTTGGAGACAAGAGAGTGTAAGCGACGAAGGAGCATCGAGTAGAGGACTTCATTGTGCTATGGTTTTGTTTTGAATCCCTCCTTGCCTCTCCTCTTGCCTTGAATGGTCTGGAGGTGGTGCCGTGTCGATGGGCGTCCGAGACAGACTAACTGAGGCGGGGGTTTGGTGATGACGACACGCCGATCTTTGAACGGACATCGGAGAAAAGAATACGTCAATAACGACAAACAACACGAACTGCATTCTCTCACTATTATTTTAGTAGTACACTAGTACACTCACTGCCACTAGTACTGCTTACCCAACAGTACATCAATATCTGATTATATCATCAATAAGCTCACGAACACACGAGTTACTTCTCCGATTTCATCATTGCACACGCCAGGTCTAACTTCGTGCAAAGCTCAACTACTCAGGCCGGGCGTTTGGGGAGGAGATAGACAAAGAATACCTTCCGTTCGACTTGAGCATTCTTGATTCAGACTGAGATACCCGACGAGTTTCTCGTGTGAGGCAGTGTGCGTGTGTGCGTGAGGGAAGTATAACACGAGCCATCTGCTTCAGAATCACTATTAGCAAGAACCTGGTTCTATTAATGATGAAAAGGCTTAATGAGATAGGGTAGATACATTTTCCAAATATTAATCTGATATCACAACGAAGAGAAGGAGAAAAACACGCAACGCCCTCCCATGGAAAGTCAACTTGTTCCTTCAAAGTCGTATCACACCATCGTTTGCCATGCCTCGTGGACGAGCTGCACCCCACGCAGCGCTTTCCTCTGCGAACGACTCAGCGGTCCCGTTCACCTCTCGCCTTCCAGAACCATGATCATCTTCATCCTCGCTTTCTTCTTCGTCATTGATACTGAACGGCCTCGCGGCTTCTTCTTCTGCGCTTCCCGGTAAGCGCGAGAAATTTCGACGGTCTCTTCGAGACTTCTTGCCAAACCCAAACCCAAAGCGGGGACGCCAGCTTCTCGATGAGGACCCCTGTGCATCAGAGGGATGGCCCCATGGGTCTTGACCCGTCAAATGACGACCAAGATCGCGAGCCCAGTCAGACACGGAGTTAAGGGCTGAATTGGAGTGTGGCATGGGGACGGGGGCGTAGCCGTTAGTCCCCAAGTCCACAGAAGAAGCTCGGCGGCGTTTTATAAGTCTGATGAAGAACGTAAGGGCCAGGCCAGAGAGGATAAGAGCAAGGAGTCTAATTTTAGGAAGTAAAGAGTATCGAATTAAGCTTCGTCCACGAGCGGCAAAAAAAATTATACATACATGACGATAACCATCACCGCCGTTTTCCAGTAAGCGTAACGGTCAGGGACAGGGCATGCATGCTATTACATGTCAGACACTTGAATAAGAGGGCTCGCTTATTGAGTTTCTCACTTTCGTTTTCCACTCAATGAAAAACGCGCATGATTCATCATCCGAGGGTGGTAGCTGAGCGATAAACTCGGGTTGGCCTATAAAATATTCTTCGTCAGAAAAGAGGCAAACAAATATTATATCATGTTTCGATACCATTTTCAGCTTTAGGGTCGCAAGTAAAGTGGATAGCCGTGGAAGCCTTTAGGTTATCTGACTGCGGACAGTTGGACCCGTCTGCCATGATTAGAACTGGATGCCCCCCATGTACCTGCAAAGTCGTGTTTGCTTTCCTTTTATTTCACACAAATGAGTTCAAGGCATCTTTTAATTATAAGCAGCATGCACACCCAATAGAGATGTCCCCATGAGCACCACGATAAAACCCTCCAACATCTTGAGGCCGGTCAACCTGTGGATTCCAAAGATCGGTTACGACTCTCTGACACACGTTCAGTGTAATATTTCTCCCAGTATGAGTCGTAATCATATAGTCAGAGCTAAAGGGGATAAGACCCAATTGAACAGATGATAGCAGATATCAGTGTAACAATTCATGACATAGAAGTTTAACCAACAATCTCACCTTGAACTTAGTCCGCTCAGGTCATATGTATGAGCGCAGTCGTGTATCGTACATGGCTTCGCATCATCATCTGCAGCGCGTGCCGACAGCACTAAGACTGCCAGCAGCGCCAAAGGACGCAGCATTGTCGTCGTTGTCGTTAGTACTAGTGTTGTGAATTCAGCACACGAGAGCTTCACGCAAATGGCGACGGTGACTGCGCCGACTGACTGCCGACTGTCAGCGACTGACGACCATCATATTCCGCGTGACTGTGAGATATACATACTGAATATGGCTACAGCGATCGGCCTTAGGTGAACGAACGATCTTCATTGGACAGATACAAACATCACTACGTCTTCTTCTTCTCGCCGTTGTCGTCGAGCGCAATATCCACCGCACTACAATGGCGTCGATGCTTATGCGACGCCGTCTGGCGTGCCCAAACTCAGCTCGTATATCGTTTTTCAACAGTGCCAGCTCAAGCAGGCGGACTCTCGCGACGACGGCTGCACGGCGACAGGCCGAGCCTGTCAACGACAGCAACGGTTTTGACTCCAGCTTTGCGCAAACGAGAGGTACAAAAAGACTCGTAGAGTCCCACACTGTCGAGGATCTGGCGAACATGTCGGCGGCGGAGGTTCTAGCGGAGACGGGGACCAAGCGGGAGTCGCAAATGCGACATTTCACAGGTACGAGTCTCAAGCGTGCTTGTACTGTTTTATATTGCTAATTCTGGTTTTGTAGTTAACTTTGGGTATGCTTACACTCATTTTGGAGAGGTCTTGTGTTGATGAAATATAGCCCACAGCATCCCGCTGCTCACGGTGTGCTTCGGTTAATTTTGGAGCTAAACGGAGAGGAAATTCTGCGGGCGGACCCGGTATGCCTCTTCCCCATACGTGCAACGCCAAACGCACTTTTCTGACCATCTTTTCTTCTTCTATAGCACATCGGACTACTTCATCGAGGGACGGAAAAATTGATTGAATTCAAGACGTACACTCAAGCTCTGCCGTATTTTGACCGTCTTGACTATGTCTCCATGAGTAAGCCATCATCGGGTTCACTCTTTTATCGATTCTGATGGTCTGTAAAGTGACCAACGAACTCTCCTACTCTCTCGCTGTTGAGAAACTGCTCAATATTGAGGTACCGGAGAGAGCTAAATGGATTCGGACAATGTTTGGCGAAATTACCCGAATTCTCAACCACCTCATGGCCGTCCTCACCCACGCTATGGATGTTGGTGCACTAACACCCTTCCTTTGGGGCTTCGAAGAGCGTGAAAAATTAATGGAGTTCTACGAGCGTGTCTCTGGTGCACGTTTGCACGCTGCGTATGTCCGTCCCGGCGGCGTTGCATTTGACCTTCCCCATGGTCTACTCGAAGATATATTCAAGTGGGCCACCCAGTTCAGTTCGCGTGTTGACGAAATCGAGGAAGTCGTGACTGGTAACCGGATCTGGAAGCAACGAACAATTGGCATTGGGACGGTCACTGCGAAGGAGGCCATGGATTACTCGTTCTCCGGTGTCATGCTTCGCGGAAGCGGTATCAAGTGGGACTTACGGAAGGTTGCGCCATATGACAAGTATGACGAAGTCGAATTCGATGTGCCGATTGGAAAGAATGGTGACTGTTACGACCGATACCTGTGTCGTGTCCAAGAGTTCCGCGAGTCGCTACGCATCATTGATCAGGTGAGTTCATCTTGAAATCTACGAAGGTCTTAAGCTTTATTAACTCACCTTTCTAGTGCCTCAACAAAATGCCAACCGGTGCGATCAAAGTTGATGACCATAAACTTGTACCTCCACCTCGTGCTTCCATGAAAGAGAGCATGGAATCCCTCATCCACCACTTTAAGCTCTTCAGCGAAGGGTACTCCGTCCCTCCTGGTGAGACGTATACAGCCATCGAGGCACCGAAAGGCGAGATGGGTGTTTACCTCGTATCGTACGCCCCTCGTTACATGTGCCTTGTTGGTCTAACGCTGATGCTCTTGGCTACCTAGTGACGGGTCGAACAGGCCGTACAAGTGCAAGATTCGTGCACCCGGATTTGCTCACCTTGCTGGTGCTGATTTCATCATGCGTCACCACATGTTGGCCGATGCTGTCGCGATCATCGGTACCATGGATCTTGTCTTCGGGTGCGTTTACTCAAAATGTTTTCTATCTAACGAATTTGACGAATTAAACCACTTACACGTTATTTGTGCAGCGAGGTTGATCGGTAATAGAAGGGAAGCTCTACAGGAATGTAAATTATACCTGATGGCGTCCTATTCTGACGAATACAGTATCTCTCACTTTCGAACATCCGTTGGTACGGAAAATATAGAGAAGTCCAAGTGAACATATTGCTCCTGGGCGTCTTCTTCACGTCCTGATTTTTATGGTCCTTTAACATGAAGATCCAGTCTAATTTATCTTCAATGACGCTCAACTGGCAAGAATGCGGGCTGGGCTTCTAATATCACGATGACTATATGATGATGATGAAGGCCGGAACTTCATGTAGTCACAATCTTGGACAGGTTATCACCGTCACATTGCACTCTTCAGCATTGTATTTCATCTTGCTTCCCTGGGGTAAGAATGTTGGCAAACTACTCTTTTATATTAAGCGTCTTGATCTAGCATAATTGCATCAAAAGAATGCTCTAGAGGTATATGAAGCCCCCTCTTTTCGTTGAGCAAATGAAATCGTTGGTAAGCTTCTTTGCTTAATTATGGCTTAAAGGTTATTTATATCGTGATCAGATGTCTCTTGCCTGCCGGTTCCCCCATCCGACTATGGCCTCTTCAAACAACGCTTTCACTGCCAGTGACGAGTCTCTCAATCCCTTACCTGTCAGAACTCTCGACGAGACATTCTTCACTACGAACAACATACCCCGCCCCGTGGAACCGCAGCATTCTCATGCTGCCGACGACACACAGAAAGGCACATTTGACTCCTTCAACGCGGAACTCGATAAACTACATGCCAAAGAGTTCGGCGAAGACGAGGAATTTGGAGAGCCTTTTGTACAATTGGGTTCGAAAATGGCGTCGTTGCGGAAGAAGAGAACCACAATATCAAAGACAAACAACGCGACTCTCCTTGAAAAATACGACGTCCTGCTCCATCAGTGTGCATTGCTGTCCTGCCTTAGCCAGCTGCATGTTTATTGGAAGTGGCTATTTACAGAGAAGGGTATCGCAGAGATGAAGGAAAAGGGAACTGTGCGGAACAAGAACTTGAGACTACGACAGGTAGGAAGGAAGTTGGTGAGCGCTAGAAATGAAATGGAAGTACTCGACAACTGCGAGGGATTCTCCGATTCTTCGATTCGAAAACAATTCGACGACATCATAGCGAACTACCGCGTGTTGGGCTTTTTTATTTTTCCTGTTACGGTGGGATACGAATTCGACTTTGTTAAAGCGTCACATGCGACGACGAGCAGCGGCAAGCATGCAAGGGAAAGTGACGATGATCAGCCTGGCCCGTCCAGTCAAAGCAGGCGAGTTAGTACGTAAATACTAAACTTTGCATTAAGTGTTAGGATGTCTTTTTATACAACGAAGTTGCAGGACTACTATACACTTAATTCGCCCCACTGGCACTTTCTCTTTGCTCATTCAAACGTAAAAGTATACTATGAAAGTATGCAGTCCTGACGATTGCTCTGTGTCTCTTCAGCACTTTGAATCCCCCCGTCAGCGAAGGATACTTGGGGCACCGATTGCGCATATCTTTCGTACTTTTTGTCGCGACTTCCATTCTCTCATTCTGGTCGAGCCGATGTCTTCAAACGACGCTCCAGCCAATGGCGGCGACGCCCTCCCTCCCTTGGTCGTTAATACAAATTCTGGTAGCGGCACACACATTGTTACAGACTATACCATATATCGCTCTGCTCCACCTCAGAAAACTCTTGAGGAACGAACGGCCTCCTGTCTCAAGAAGCTGGATGATATCTTCAGTGAACTGAGTGCCAAAGAGTTCCGGGACGACGAAGACTTCGGGACGCCGTTCTCGCAGCTGGGTCCATTGCTTGCAGTTTTGACTAAACAGAAAGAAGAGGCATCTGAGGATCCCGGCGGGCCAGAGTCACTATTGGTTTTCTATTAGGATTTCGTGGTCCACAAGTACACTTTCAAGTCCAGTATCTACCAGCTGGAATATTACTTTAAATGGATGCAGACGCCTAAGGGGATTGAAGCCGTGAAGGCAGGGGGCCCGGCGATGAAGAAGAATCCTAAATTGCGACGGGTTGAAATGAAGTTTAAGGATGCACGCATAGAGCTTAACACCCTAAAGAAGTTCGCAGCCGCCTCCGAATCCGAAGTGGCAGAGTTAGAGCGTCAATACGAGGAGATTCGAGACCGTTATTGTGTATTGGGTAAGGATACTTTCCCAAGCACGGTAGGCTTCAGCTTTGCTTTCTGTAGGGACATTGTTACACAAAGCAACAAGAAACATTCACTGCCTGATAATTCGGACCAGGCAGAACCGTCCGGTCATAACAGGAGGCTTGTTTAGCTAGCTGTACTTGCGATGCTCCTTCTCCCTTCTTCTCAACTAGTACTTGATTCACATTAAGCACCTTATCAGTAGAAGCATATGGTGTAGCTCCCGTCCAATCACCTACTTCGTGGCTTTGACGTTGTTATCGGACGAGAGTTCAAGACTGCCATTGGTTTACACGATGGATGAGGAGATGGTAACGGTGAAACTCATAACATGATGAAGATCAGTTGGTCGAGCAGCCAGCCAGCAGTGATTGGTCAGATTGATTACATAATCATAAACGATTATTTGCCTCGCAACTGCTCCTGCTCGTTTTGTTTGCCATGATTCCATCCTCCGAGTCATACTATATCCATTCAACTTACTGTCATCTGGCGATTGCAAGCTCGAAGAATCTCGCGTTTGATACAAGAAATACCTGTGTGATATCAAATTTTACTTCGAAATTGTCGGAGTCGGACGTCTTTCAACTTGAAGTTACTCTCGCAAACGTGGATTTGAGGCGTTGACTCACATGTTCGACATTTATCTCTACTTCTGGGTCGATGGGACGGTTGAAACTCTATGCACGAGGTCAGCAAGAGCTTCGTCGGTACGGACGATGGTCACATTGGTCGCTGGCATGAGATATTTCCACCCTATCGAGTGCGTTTCACGCACGTTGCTTGATGAAGTCAGTATTGGCCAGTAGACGACTGAATTGGTTATTTAAAGGGTTGATTTGCAATGGTCCTAGAGCGCCTCTCTTCGCCCCCGTCCCTGGCCAGAGGCTATAAAACCGAAGACGATCATGATGGAGACAAACCAAGTTCCGTTTGTTAGAAGCTTCGCCCATGGAGATGATCATCTTTCCGACTCTCCTCTTCTCCACCATCCATGCCAGCTTCGCCGCGAACGTCAGTCTTGGCCCTTCGGAATTCACTGCCCCAGGCGCTTTCCCGACGTCTGTGTACAGCTCTTACTACAATGATCCAACACAAACGAGTGCCCAGGTGCAGCCCGTGATTTCAAATCCAGTGACGGTGAGTGCACTCGTTGTGCCGGTAGTCTTGCATATTTTGGATTTGACTTGTATAAAACAGCATGAAATATATCCGCTCAACCTGACGAGCCCAGACTCCATTCCGTTGGTACGTCATTCTCTGCGCCTCCTAGTGTTTATCCTTCTCAAAATAGCATTGACCGTTTCTTAAGAACGACACGGCAGACCCTCACCCACTACCGCCAAAGGCTTCTGAATCGCTCATTTTCGAGAACGCGCTCAGGCAGATTCAACTCATAGCAGCACCAGACTCGTCCACTTCACCCTTCTCTAACGATTCCTGTGCCGCCTGCCAGACCGCACTTCTCGCAGCCAAGTTTGTCGCCCTCGCAGCGCCAGACCAGGGTCCGGCCGCAGTCGTCGCACTTTGCAACGCTCTTCAACTAGCAAGCTCGGACGAGGCTTGCGCGACGCAATTTGGTCCTTTGGCGCTGGGGAACGTCGTCACGCAGGTACTTGCGAATGCCGACGTGACGGGATATGACGGGCAGTCTATATGTGCTCATTTCGTTGGGGCATGTCCCATACCGCCGACAACACCATTGAATCTCACGGGCTGGTTTGCTAAGCCAAAGCCGGATCCGCTTCCCGAGCCGAAGACTCCCAGTGGAAAACGGCTCAAAGTACTGCACTTGTCGGACTTTCATATTGATCCCCGTGAGTTATTTTTTTTGAGTACCTTGACGCAGTGTCTTTGCTCATGGGTGAATAGGATATACGACCGGTGCGGAGGCAAACTGCACCTCGAGTTTGTGTTGCCGTGAAGGCAATATCGCGACTTCGAGTCCGAACGCGTCTATTTTCCCGGCTCCTAGATTTGGAGCTTACCGATGGTACGAATGCTTGCTTCTTATTGAAGTAAAATTAGTTATTGACTCGACTCGATGCTTTTTTTAAAAAACAAATTCAGTGATACGCCATTCGCACTTGCTCTTGCAGCTCTTGAATCCATCCCAGTCCTTACCGGGACACAAAACTTCGGATTCAATTTCTCCATTTACACAGGCGACCTAGTATCTCATGATCCTGATAACCAGCTCTCGCGCGAGTACGTCGAATATACGGAAGTGAGTCAGAATGGTCTACTTTTCCCACGCAGAAAGAAATCACTAATCGAATTTTGAAAAGACCGTCCTGTACGATTTGTTTAAGCGCATGTTGGGCTCCGGCCCCATGTATGTTGCTTTGGGAAACCACGATACTCATAACGAGTAAGCCCATATATCCGGAATGTCTAGTCTGGAGGTTCGCTTATGAATGCCTTCACCGTTTAAGGGCTCAAGATGCACCTCATTCCCTCGGTGGAGACCTCGCGACGCAATTCAGTTGGTATGCACTCTTTCCTCCCGCCCTAAATTTGGCACGCTTCCCACCCCTGACTTTCATTTTCGACAAAAGGAATTACGACCATGTTGCAGGGCTGTGGCAGCATGAAGAATGGCTTCCCGATGCTGCAGTTGCTCTCGCTCGCGCGCACTATGGCGCATACAGCGTTCGACGAGTAGATGGGTTGCGCCTCATCACGCTCAATACGGACTTCTGGTACCGGGATAACTTCTTTAATTATTTCAATATGACGCAAAAAGACACGTCGGGCATGCTTCGGTTCTTGACCGATGAGCTGCAGGATGCTGAGGATAGCGGCGATCGAGGTTCGTGTCTCTAAACTATTAGGGTTTGTTGTCGTTTTTCTTCAGTGAGCTGATGATCGTGCGTAGTTTGGATTCTGGGGCATGTTTTAAGTGGATGGGATGGGTCGAATGCGATCGAGAACCCAACTGACCTTTGTGAGTAATAATGACATTATCAATTTCGTATCATTTTTTCCTCATGGGCTCATCGATATCCGCTCCTAGTTTACCAAATGTAAGCTCTTGAACGATCCAGAGAAACTCATCTTAAAATCAACATAGAGTTGATCGTTTCTCTCCCCATGTCATTGCCAGTGAGAAACGCTCCCAACTGAACCATACCGATACATAAATTCACGGATTCATCGAACCTTCAGATATATTCTGGGGCCATACACACGAGGATGAGCTGTCTGTGCGTAGCATTTGCACGTTCTTGTACCAGTAGTGGAATTACTCATGCGGATTCGGTTTTAGATCTTCTACTCTAACAATGGTACAAACATGTCTGCCGAGACGGCTCAGGCAGTATCTTGGGTCAGTCTTATTTGGTTGACTGATACCTGCTTGCTGGCGCTCAAGGATATTGCAGATCTGTCCTTCAATCACGCCGCTTACAAACCTCAACTCCGGTTTCCGGATGTACGAAGTCGACTCAAACGTCTGTCTTTCACTTTCTTTGTGCCTTTCAAAGGAAATCTCCTCAAAACCAACGCATTCCGCCAGACCTTTGACATCGTCGACGCTTACACATGGCGCGCTGACGTCAATTCCTTCTCTTCTCTCGACAACCAGCTTGCCGACGGACCAACATACGCGTTTGAGTATGACACCCGTGCGACGTACGGCCAGAACATCACGGGATGGGGCCCAGAAGATCCATTGAATGCAACTTGGTGGCATTTGGTCACAGAAGGTCTGTTTTTTCTTTGGTAATTTTTAGAAAGTAGGATAGACTCAATGGTGTTGAATAGCTATGGAAGCGGACCCGTCGCTCATTAGTGTTCGTCCTTTTTCTTCATTCTTCCTAGTCTTCGAGGATATATATTCTAATGTTGGCGTTTCCTTTTTTTTTCCTGTCCCGATTATCAAGTTAGAGAATCGGTTCCAGGGTAAAGAGTCGGTTTTCACCTCGGAATGCACGGGCGAGTGCTTTACGTCGAGAGTTTGTTTTATGAGAAGTGGATCGGCCAGCATTGGAAGACAGAACTGCAACCCGGACTTTGCTTCGGTGCAGTGATCCTGCTGCTGGGGCTTTCGTCTTTGTACAAAGTATTTAGAGAAATAGTTATTGAAATGAACAATGGAATAAGACTATGCAAACATAAATACACTGTGTAATGCATGCTTTAAAGTGTGTTCGAATGGGATAAGAGAAAGAACAAACCCGTCTTTTTATAATGCAACGCCGGGTTGGTCAAGAACTTCCCATCCGCTCTCCATACCTTCGACGACCCTCCATCTGGAGCTTCCCATCCATTTCTTCACCCTTTCATCATCCTTCTCCTCGGCCCCATCTTCTAGTACATCCATATCTCCTTCACCCCATAACGATAACACCGCCCACCCCACAACCAGCAGGCCCGGCGGCCGTTGTTCGCCCGAGCTCTCCAGTGCTTCCACAATTGAAGAAAGGCGCGCAGTGATGATCCGTTGGTCAGGCATCGATGCGCGTTCGATGATCGCAGCGGGAAGATGAAATGGGTACCCAGCGCCTTGAACCATAGCATCCACGACACCCTGCAGTCTTGCAACGCCCATAAGTAGCACAACAGTCCTAGACCGTTCATATACCGGCACCTGCCCCTTCTTCCCTCCCTTTCCCACACCCGTACACATCACCACACCCTCCGCCGCTCCTCGTTGCGTTACAGGTATCCCAGCCAACATCGGCGCTGCAAACGCCGAGCTGATTCCCGGAACCACAATCGTCTCGACTCCGTGCCGTCTTAACCAGAGCACCTCCTCGCCCACGCGGCCGTATACGCCAGGGTCACCCTGTTTGAGGCGCACGACCGTCTTTCCTGCGCGTACGCCTGCAAGAGCGAGAGCGAGAAGTTCTTCCTGCGCGCCTTCGGCGTTACCAGGGAATTTGCGGGCGATGTGGAGTTCGGTGGTGGGTGGGATGAGGGAAAGGATGGGTTGGGGGACGAGCTTGTCGGAGAGGATGAGGGAATTTGGGCCGAGTTTGGTGAGGGCGTTGTGTGCGGCGAGGGTGAGGAGGGAGGGATGGCCTGGTCCGGAGCCAACCAGGAGGACGCGGCCTTGGGAATGGTTAGGCGACAGGCATTGAGGTTGCGATAGTATGAGACTGTGTTGTGAGAAACTTGAAGAAAGAGGATCGAACGTTCCGGATTGGGGGGACTCGAGGTCCATCTCAAGGAGCCGTAACATGTCCTGCTCTTTGAGATTCGCAATTTGCGGGAATGACCAGTACTCGCTGACTTGAGCTACCCATCTCATCCTTCGTACGGTACGTTCTGCTTCGGTTTCGTTTGACTTCTCGAGTGAGCGCTGTTCGACTGGTCCGTTCGGCGAAGATACAGTCACCTCCTCGTTAAGTTCATTTTCAGCCTCAGCTACTTCACATCCATCCGAGCTTCGGTGCTGGTCTTGACCATAGCCCTTCGCAAGTTCCCTTAACCTGCCCAACTTTGCAACAGTAGCTCCTGCTTCCGGTGCTAACTTCGACGCAATCTCCCTCCGAAGCCTTGTACCCAGTCTGCAGCCCCTCCCGTTCGTTGTAACTGCGACCTGCAGAGGACTTACATCGCCCGTTTCTCTATTAACGGCACGATGAGTCGCACAAACGGTAAAGTCGCAGAGATCCGGCATGTCGGTGATGTTTGTTGGGATGTTGTGATCACGGCAGATTTGATAGAGTAAAGTCGCTGATTCCTTCGATCTCTTCTCATTTGCATCATGGCCCGAGCCAATCAGAGTATCAGTTATGAATATCAGCGAGATGTCTCCAGATTCTCGAGTGTCTAGAAAATTTCCGAATGCCGTGGCGTCTGCATCGAGGTCACAGCTCATGGAGGTGGAAGCCTTGGTAGGCATAAAATTGTGCAAGTCCAAGATCTCCAGCTCCTTTCGTTCCGCCCGCCATCGAATCTCTTCGCAAACCGTTCGTATGCCACCTTTGGCGATTACTACAACTTCGGAGTCTGCTTCGAGAGCGCCGAGAGCACGAGATGCTGCAAGCCGGTTTCCACCAATAATAACGGTTCGCCTTGGTCGAAAGGCAAGCATGAGAGAGGCTCCGCGCCTAGGCGACGAGAATGCACCGGAGCTCGTCATCGTGGATAGAGATGAGGATATGAGATCCAAGCTTGAGGGCTACCATGCTTATGAACGTAGACGTACAGTAATGGAATGTGAATTGACAACAACGTCGCGCCATTGTTGCTCACTTTCTTCTGGTTCTCTAGTTTCTCTTCAACTCGTTAGTGATGACTCAGCTAGTGATCGACGCTGAATATTATATTCATATACGGGTTTTCGACAGGTACGCCCGAACGAATCGGGTCGCTGCTTCTTTTGCATTGTACGTTGACCACTGATTGATTGCAGATAGGTAAGCGGATGCAAACGTGCAAAGGTGATGCATGGGGATGTAATCTCACTGAATCCCAAATCTCCGAAGACGCCGTTGCTCTCTTTTATTCTCCGATGGGTCGCACCGTTGTGACTTGATTCACAACATTGCAGTTTCGTGAACATGCCAAAGAGACTAACGGAATCGGTGGATACTCACAAGTTACCGGATGAAAACCTTTGACCTTCCTGTGGCAAGCTTAGGCTACTCGCCACTCGCCACTTCATCTTCCCTCCCATGAGGCTTTACTAACGGACGAAAGCATGCAAAGGCTATTGACGTGCATAAAAGCAAGGATATCCCTCTTTCGCCCTCTTTTTAGCTACAACATCGGTAAGTCGAGCTTTCAGAGTCGCCCGCCGCAGACCCTTTCACTACCGTCTAGTTGATCATTCTATTCTCAACACCTCGAATGTCAACAGGAAGGACACCTCAGGACCCGTCTCGTCCGAGCAACGACCCTTCTACTCGATCAGCCGCCACATCAGCGGCGAGCTCACACCGAGACCCCCCAGTCAGTGGGGCCGGGCGTGGTTCTTCCCAAGGATCGAGAAAACGGTCTCAAGAAGAGGCGTTAGGAACGGTCCCACGCCGCCGCCGCAATGCCTCCCCTCCACGAGAGAAAGATGATCGTAAGGCTCGCTGGGGAAAGGAGTTTTACGACTGGGCAAATAATTGGACTTGGGAGGATGCAAACAGACACCTTCATTCCCAACTTTCCAAACTCCATAACCTCGATCGCCACCTTGGTCTGGCCATTCTCCGTTACATGGCAACTCATAGCTTGCCAATACCTCTGGTACACATGTTTCCTGCTCCTCCTTTGGAAGACACGGAGGAGAGGCTACTTGAACTAAAAGACTACGAGAGGCTACTCCACTTGAAGCGTATCCAATGGATGCTTTACCTTGAAGACGGTAAAGCGATACTCGATGTTTTTTTCAATGTGCTCAAAACCCCAGAGCTCCGCTCAAGCCTCCCTCCAGACCAGTTGCGAACGGTCATCGAATCTTCGGAGAAGGTGATTCGTGCGCTTCATACAGAGCAGCAACAATCAAGTAAACGAATTGAGGTCTTGCGCTCCCAGTTTAAGACCGAATCCGGTAAACCCGCGAATCAGCAAGCCGAGATGCGTGTCGAGTTCTTGAAGTCGAAGAAGAAGGATGCCGATGATGAACTGCGTCGGATCTGTGACAATCTCTCCGCGGGAAACGTATGGGACTCAAATGTTGTCAAAGGATTGTTTCATAGATGGGAAAGGAAGGCCAAGATGTTCAAAGCCATGGAGTGCCTCAGCATGTCATTCTTACAGCGACACTTCAGCGGAGACGCAATTATATCTCACGGGCTCGATCACAAGGCTCTTTCGGACATTCTGGAAGCAAAGGTTGACTCTGGCGGTTCCAATAACAAGAAATCCAGATCGGATTCGATTGTGGAAATGTATTTGAGCCGTTACATTGATCAATTTTGCTCTCTCAAAGAGTGTCTCGGCTTCTTTCTCGAGATGGAACGCGCTAATGCGGATACCGACTCAGGAGCAGGCAATATTTCTGATCCCACCGTGCTGCAACGACCAGTCTCTCCCAGTCTCTTTGTATCAGAAAGAGCCAGCCCTGACATAAATTCTGGCCCATCCGCATTGGATGTCGACTCTGTCACTTCTCTTGACCGTCTAGTCGATCTTGAAGCAATAACAAAAAAGTTGAGTGATAAGGCCAGGACGATGAAAACACGAATCACGACGGAAGAAATGTACAAAGGAAAGATGTCCGAAGAGCAACGTGCGCTACTTGTCCTCGGAAGGCGACGCTCGGAGCCTGAGGACGCCAGTGCACATTTCATTAGGTGGAAAGAGCTCATGGATTCATGCGGTGCAAATAAGCTTCCTGCTAGATTGGGGTTGGAGCAGTTGGGGGAGTACAGGCATCATCCAGCATGGAACCATGCGCAAGTGCTGAGAAGGCAACATAGTCGTCGCCTTCAAAAGTACCAAGAGCAGCTTCACATGACGAGCGAGGAGGCAAAATGGCTTGGTGTTAACTTTCGCGAAACACAAGACGAAGATGCGCGAAGGCCAGCCGTTCCAAAGAACTTCGTGTCATCTTTGCGTTCGTACACTCGCATCTAAACCCTTCACAGGGATTCGATCGTTAGATCGATCATGCACAGTACGTGCAATACGGCTAGGTTATTCTACTTGCTGCTTGACCAATACCTTTTTGAGAAGATGCCCAATCAATGCTATAATATAAGAACTGTTTTATCCCTCCTTCTCTTCCCCCGCACGTCCTTCCCGACTATTCATTATGATTAAGTGTCGTAACTTGCCTTCATATATGGGTTCCCTGTAAATCCCCAATATGTATAAAGTATGTTTCATTTGTTTTCAGTGAGTGCAGTTTGCCTGTTTCGTCAAAAGAAATACATAGAAATAAAAGTATATGCTTTATACAAAAACTTGTTGGTGAAAAGTAGCATTAACCCTACTAGGCGTTCGGCGTGGCACAAAAGCTCGTCAACCTCCTTCCCAGCTGGGATCCCCGAAGTTCTCGTCAAATTCCATGGCGAGGCTAAGGAGTTCCGCTATTTCTTCGTTGCTAAAGAGTGCAGAGATACCTGCCTTTATATCCACATCCATTAGGTCCTTTGGTTGAGGGGGGAGAAGGGGAACGGGAGATGATCGGCTTTGGGCTGATTCACCCACAGTGACGAGGTCAAGTCGGGACGGAGAAGGATGACGAGAAGGCTTTGGAGGATCCTCCTCCCCGCCAGTGAGGTCCGCTGAGAGTCGAAGATCAGCTACAATAGTATCACTTACTTGCAGAGAGGCGGCTGGCAGTTGAGACCCTGCATTATTCAGAGCCTGTCGTATGTCCCTACGCTCCGCTACATACGCGTTCCGTAACACTTGGATGTTATAATCCACGGATGTATGTGACCCCGTACTTTTTGTCCGTGACATAAAACCGTTTTGGTGGCTCAACTCGTCTCTTTTCCGTTTGAGACGAAGCATCGCATTCGCCACATCCTGGAATCCATGAATAACTTTTTCAAATGCGAAGGGTTTTTTAATTTGAGAGAGTTTTTCTTCGTTGTATTTAAGCCACTTTCGCTCGCGCTCCTCCGCATTCTTCAATTTCTTCCAGTCATCTTTGATACCTTCGACCGTGGAAGCTTCAGACATGAGAACATCCCAACGTGCTCTATGAATGATATCAGCCTTCTCAAAGCGATTCTTGATGATATGTTCCAGCCGCTGCTCTACATCACGTCTGCTATCAACGTCAAGGAGCTTCGGTACTGTGCCTTTCTTGTTCTTCAAAAGCGCAAGGAACTCGTCTAACTCCGTATCCGTTGCTTTGTGCTTCTCTGGCATACCGCGTACGGCTGGTAAGATCTCGAGGGCTTCTTTCATCGCCTTTGCTAGGTATTTCCGTATCTCCCACATTCTTGTCCTGACGACTTTACCTTTAAAATCCCTCAGGTCTACCAAGCGACGCGCGAGTTCGGAAACGAGTTTTTGATGATAGGCAAGCGACTCGCGGCCGTATTTATCACGGAGATTCACTTGAAAATGCTGGTGGTTGAACGAAGGGAGGTCCCTGCGTTTCAGTTCGCTGGACGTGGCAGATCCGGTTTGACTGGTTGAGGTAGAGGCGACGCTGGAGTCGCGTTCGACGTCTTTGACTTTGGTTCTCTGTCGCTTTCTTGATCTCGATGAGCTACCTTCCGGCTGCTCTGAGTCTGGCACAGAACGAGGGATCTCAGAGCGACCAGGAGCATTCGAGGAGTCAGCCTGGGAGTGCATCTCGTGAACGCGCTTTGAGGATATCCTCGTTTGTGTAGCAAGGGACAAGCTCGGGTTTGGCATCGGAGGCTCTGGACCAGGAAATGGCGGTGGAAATGGTGGACTCATGTGGCGTCGTTTATTCCCACGGGGAGAAGCGTCGCCCGTAGTGTTTTGTCGTGGAGGAATTATACCTGGATAGGCGCTGAGGTTAGCATTGAATAAAATGAGGGAGAAATTCTGCTTACTGTGAGTGATATACTATTTACGAGTTTCGTTGAGTGGAATGAGCTTGTAGAGGAGAACAAACGGCAAAGAAATGTCGCTTCCCGGTCTGTGCTTAAATACCCCGCTGCGGAGACGAGCATTGCAGCACCCAAGATTCGACAAGCGAAACGTAATGTTCAAGCGAGCAATGAGGATAGAATAGAGTTTGCACACAAGAGGTGCCACCAATTGCCAAGACAGCTGATGCCCTGTGGAAGAATATATTCCTATGGCCTAGGATGTCGTTAAACGGACATAAAAGCAAACATGATACGCTGGGCGCTTCGTCGAGAGAATATCGCTACCTGCAAGCCTGTCACTCGAAAGGTTTTCGGCGATAGTGTTTGGTCAGCATTGTCGAGACTGAATCAAAGTAGTGAGAATGTGACTTTTAGGTCTTTGCATTGGGAAGAAAATGGTGATGAAGGAGGGAAGAAGAGTTCAAAGCGTATACTTTCCTTGGCTTGGTATTGTGAGTAAGCGAATTGGGTTATATATTCTCACAATCACGAGATTCTTCGTGCCATTTCCAGGAGAATACCCGGAGATATACCCGGTCGGTCCTAAGCTTTAAGCTTAAGCCTAAGCCTGAAACTCAAGCCAGCGCCTCTAATCGACTGACGAACTCTGAAATAGCATGGCAACTCTGCCGGAGGACCAGCTCCTCGAACTCCTCACTCAACTCCAAAAGACGACCCCGGACCAATCGCGCGAAATCCTGAACAGCCAGCCCCCCATCGCCTATGCCCTCGTCCCGCTCATGGCAAAACTTGGTATCATTAACCCCGACGTTCTCCATGTATGCGTTCTCTTCATTGCATCGTAAATCACCGGTCAAACGTCTGATTGCACTATGAATGGACGAATAGAGTACATTACAAGCATATGCAGCTTCCTCTGCTCAGCCCAACAACTTAAACGCCTCTACAACGCCCATCCCCCAACCTCCAACTGCGATCCCACCACACATCGCCCAAGCAGCCTCCTATATCCCTTCCTCACATACTCCTCCTCCTCCCACGGGCACACCTTCAACAGTAGTTGCAGCATCGCACATACCTCCGGGATACCCAGCGTACGGAGCCCCACCAGGCTCATACGGTAGTGGATACCAGGTTCAACAGCAGGCGCCGCCGCCCTACGGGACTGGATCGGTGCCTCCTCATCCGATGCAAGCTGTGTATGGCGCGCCCTCTGGGACTCCTGTAGCGGCGGCGGCTGGTGCAGTACAGCAGCAGCAAGGAGGCTCGGGATCGAACCCTGCCGTGCTGGGTGCCTTGAGTAACTTCCCTGATGACCAAAAGGTACGCGTTACTCCGCCGGTTTTGTCAACTCGTAGTCCTTCTCACAAACCGAAATCTCTTGAAATACACTTATTCACCAACTCGATTGTAGGAAATGATCATGCGCGTCATCCAAATGACTCCTGAGCAGATCCGGATGCTGCCACCCCAAGACCGGGCTATCACTCTACAGCTGGTACGTATTTTCTTCTCTCTTTTCTCCGCGTATTATTCTAGTCACACATTTGGACAAGTTTTACTAAAATACATGTTGCAGAGAACGACATTGGGGTTACCAGCGGAGTGATGGTTCTCTGAGCAGAGACGGAGGGAGAAGATAAATAAAAGAGTATTGGGAAAGGGTATGGTTGCAAAACGACTCTTGGAAGATGGCTCGAAAACCAGGTCGGTCCGTCGACGTAAGGGAGACATACGAAACGTCCTCCATAGTTTAGTCGACCTTGACGCCTTTCATCCGCAGGTCGTTCTTTGCCGTCGCGATCTCCTGTAGAAAAGAGACGTATAGTTAGTTATTAGCTACTCCACCAAACGGTAGATCACCCCCAAAAAGACCGTATGGCCATTCACATTGTAAACGCAGACGCGCAATCAGATATGAGTAGAGTATCCATGTAACGTACCTTCATGAGCTCCTCAAACGCCTCCGGCACGTCGTTGAACGTGTACAGCCCCAGTCCCATCTCTGTCAGCGAGTACGAACCAAGGCAGACAAGCAGCCACCAAGGTACCTACACCCGGCCATTCACAAGTCGCAATTCACGAGCCGTCATATCACAAACGAAGTTTAAAGATAACGTGAGCCGTGATTGAAAAGGCGGAGGAGGAGGAACACGCACGACGGGTAAGAGCTGGTCCACGACCGACTCGTCTATGAGAGGGACGGTGAAGAGCTTGAACCACGCAAGCGCGTACGCGAAGGTGACGACGCCGGCGTAGGTCGCGAAACGCGTTGCGCGCGTCATCTAGTCTAAGGTCGTCGTTTTTTTATCGAATGTTTTGAAGGGACTTTGAGTGCTTTGGACCCGGGATGGCGGGTTTGGGAGGTGGGTGGTTGGCGAGTTGATATTAATATTGGTCCAAGACGTGGCCGCTGCAAGCATCGCGTGTCATTGGTGAGCGATCGGCGGTTGGAGACAGATTCGGCAAACGCGTTTCTCTCGGGCAGAGATTAACGAGTTCACGAAAAACATGCATGCAAATAGCTAAGAAAAGTAGAAATACATTGGTTTCGAAGGTCACAAGCAAGCGTCAGGGTTCGTCAGATATGATACATAGAGAGAAACAGAAGAGGGAGAAAAACAGAATCAAGAACGAGACAAGAATAAATCCTAGTATCGTCATCTGTATCAAGAAGAAAAAAAGAGAGAAAATTTTATTAAAGAAGAAACACGAAAGCTTTCCGTGAAAAGTTCCCATCAAAGAGAAAGGCTGTGAAAAGAGATCGAGGAGTTCCTTAGGTAGACGCCCCATCTACCTCCACGCGCATCGTCTCAAACCGTCTCGATTCGCCTTCCGCGCGCGCCACCTCCCCCACAAGCCGGTTCTCGCGCTCTTGCATCCGTTCTTCCCTATTAAAACAATCTCCATCAGCACAGCACCCAAAACGTAGAGAAAGAAAGGGAAGGGGGTCCTGTAGGTAAATAAAACGCACATTCCGATAATTAATGCTCGAATTTGGGCGATTTGGGCGAGTGCGGTCTGCGCTGGGGCAGAGCCTTGCTGCTGGGCTTGCCTCGCAGACGCAGTCCCCGAGGTCGAAGCGGAAGACTGCTCCCCAGCCCCATCCCTTCCTCCCTCGTTCGTTCTCATACCAGATGCAGAGGCGGATACTCTCCCACGATGCGGCGGAGAGCCCAAGAATGATATCGACCCAGCAGGGTCATCGATGGCAATGGAGGCGTCGGAGGGAAGAGGGGATGTACTCTCGGCTTGGGGCAGGAACATGGAGGTCATGTCTGCGCTTGACATACCAACCCCAATAGGGGCAATAGGCCCGAGGAGGGAGCGCGAAGAGAGGTTGGTCGTGTTTGCGGGAATGTTGAGAGTTGTCTGTTGAAAAGATAAATTGTTTGATAATTAGAGCTCTGGGTACGATATTCGCGTGGATGAGAGCGTACGCACTTGCCAGTTCTCGCCCGCTAGTTTGGCAAGCTCACGCTCGAGCATCTTCTCCCGGCTCTTCACTCTTCGTCCACGATGATTGTTAACCCCAAGTTTTGCTATACCGTGCACAGGAGACATACCGTTCAAGCTCAGCCATGCAACGCTCGTTCTCCCTCTGCGTCCCAACGAGGATAAGCTCCAAGTTCTTGTACTCGCGCTCCAGCTCCTGGATATGCTCGATTGGGGGACGCTGCGAGAGCGCGTCTTGTAACGAGAGGACCTGAGCTTTGAGCTGACCACAAAAAGGAAGCACAAGTTAATCCAAAAAAACACACTTCTCGTTTATATCCGAAGCTCAAGATCACCAACCTTGTCATTTTCGCGTTCGGCATCCACGAATTGACGAGCAAGGGCTCCTTCTGGCGATTCTTCCCTGGTACGGTCCTTAATGATGCCTAGGTCATCTGCGTTTGAACCTGAGGCTGAGGTGTTTCTGAGGTGCTGATTCCTGAGCGTTTGCGACTTGCGCATGGCCTCTCGCGTTCTTTGCGCCCGTGCTCGTGTGCACTATAGATAAGGCGAAAGGCAAAGGCCTGAAAGCACTGATAGCCCGGATTCACGGTTATGTTGAGATAGTTGTTGTGTCGATCATCGGTTCCGAACTCCGATTCCAACGTTCCAGGGGAGGGGGGGGAAGACAGGGCAAAACCGTGACTTGGGCCCGCTCGACGACGTCATGAATGTGCTTGTACTTTGAGCTCATTGCCAACAACGCACCTTTTGCTCATTAACCACCCAACTTCGACGACAACGACGGCGACGAACAGGGCACAGTAATACACAGATGGGCTACGTTCCAAAGCACGCTCTCCAGAATCTGGACAAGTACCAGTATAGAGGTGTCGACAAGTTGCGTTATGTTCTCTTCTTTTCCATATGCGCTTTTTCATGGGAAAAAAAAACTCACCTTCTGCTAGATCCATCCTCTCAAAATATGTCCTGAACCCATACTGGAACCAGCTCGTCAAGCTATGGCCAAAGTCTGTTGCACCCAATACCGTACGCCCAATCTTTGCTGGAGCATTTGTCGGCCCAATCAGATCGACTGAGTTGAAAGCTTTCGGTTGTAGATAACCTTGACGGGCCTCTCTCTCGTTTTCATGAATTTCCTCACGATGTTGTACTACGATCCGAACTACTACTGTGTAAAACACGGGGTGGTCATGCCTCAGTGGATATATTTCACGTACGTCGTTGACCTCGGGTGCCCTTCCTTCCTTTTCTGTTGTATGTGTTGCATTAATTGGCGACAACTACTGATATGTGGGTTGGGTATAGGTGGGCTGCAGGACTATTTTTGTACCAAAGCTTAGATGCAATAGATGGGTGAGTGGTTTCTTTGTTATTTCCGGCATTCCTCTGCGAGGTGTTCAAGACAAAACGTTTTTCAGAAAGCAAGCCAGGAGGACTCAGATGGCAGGTCCTTTAGGAGAAATGTTTGACCACGGTTCGTTCGCATACACCCTCATAATGATTTCGTTCTTAATCTAACCTCAAACACCCTTCTTAAAGGTTGCGACGCAATCAATACCACCGTACGTCACTCCTTTAAATTCATCATCGCTTTCGACTTACCCTCCCCCTGTACGTACTCAGCTCGAAGCTATCCTAGCATGCTACGCCCTCAACCTCGGTCGCTCCTGGTGGACGGTCGCGTCCCAGACCGCCACTCTCGCCAACTTCTACCTCACCACCTGGGAAGAGTATCACACCGGCCAGCTCTTCCTTGGTGTCTTCTCGGGACCCGTCGAGGGTATACTGATGATCGTGGGGTTGTACGTAGTCACTGGGTTGTACGGTATGTTCCTTTCTCCCTACCTTCTTAGCCTTTATACTCATCTTCGCTCTCCTGACAATGGTGATTTGCTTATGTGGTAAATCTGCGATTTTCTTTGGACGGATGGACGCTCTTTGAAGGCCCGACGTTCTGGGACCAAGACGTACTCTCCTTCCTTGGGCTAGACCGGCTCAAGACTACAATCCCTAGCGCCCCCCTCAACGTCACATTCATGTACATCGGCGGATTCGGCCTCCTCTTCAACATCATCACCTCCATTGCCAACGTCCGTACCTCCACCCACACCACCGGTCCCTCCTCTCCCCAATCCCAACAACAGCCGCAGTCGACCTCCCGCCTCACGCGCATCAAACCCCTCCTCCGTATCCTCCCCTTTCCCCTCGCCACCCTCCTCCACCTCTCCCTTCTCTCCTCCCCAACCCCGACCACCTCAACCATCCTTCATTCCCCGCTCTTTCTCCCCTTCCTCGTCTCGTGGGGCCTCCAGTTTGCACACCAGGTCGGGCGCATGATCCTCGCGCACCTAACACAGAGACGGGATATGCCGTTCTGGGAGTGGGGCTGGGTTCTTTTGGGGGTTGGGGGCGTGGATTTAAACGCGAGGGTTTTGTTTGGGAGGTTCGTACTATGATACTTTTGCAATTTCCTCCTCTTTGGCCCGCCCTCTTCTCCGTTCCCCGTTTCTGTGACCCGGTCCCAACTAAAAGGCATTGGACGTGCACTGACATCTCACCTCTTCTCTTCGTATGCACAGAGACCCTCTCTTGCTCTCTACCTACCCCTCCATCCGTATCTTCGTCTACACCTCTCTCATCCTCTCCCTCGCCTCCTACGCCCGCTTCGTCTACCTCGTCATCGGCGACATCACCAACTATCTGGGCATCGCATGCTTCACCGTGCGCAAGAAAGGGAAGGATGGTGTGTGGCGGAGCGCGGTACCTGGGGAGAAGGGAGAGGCAAAGGAAGCGAAGCGGAAGTGAGTGTACGGGTATGGGATGCTGGGTTTATGTTTGGAAAGCAGAGAGGAAGGTATTGTGGGGTTGACTGTGATTATGATAGGATGGACAATTGTTTCTTTGTATCAAGCTCGACTTTCGTCGACTTAGGTATCTATCGTCACACGTTCCATAGCAAGCCATATTTTATATTATCAGACGTTCGAAACACAAAAACCAGACCACGGACACGAACACGGAAACGCATTAAACAGCACGCCCGTTTCAATCATACAGAAAGAGTACATATAAAAGCTTAGAAATGAAGATAAGACACAGTCGACTTGGGGCATGGGGGGTCCTGCCATTATAAAGGCCAAAAAAAGATTTCCTAGGCGACGTTGCGAGTGGCCGACTTAAGAGGTCCTCTCGCCACGGAGGCGACGGGCAAGGACAAGGTCCTTGGGTTGAATAGTCACACGCTTGGCGTGAATCTATAACAGAGCATTAGAACAGTAGACAAGTATTTTTATTTCGACGGGGATACGCACGGCAGCCAAGTTGGTGTCCTCAAACAAGGAGACGAGGTAAGCCTCTGCAGCCTCCTGAAGGGCCATGACGGCCGAGGACTGGAAGCGCAGGTCGGTCTGGGAATGACGAAAACCGAAGAGGGAGGATAGAAGACGATAAGTGTTGAGTTACCCGATAAGGAAAGTTCAGACATGCTGCGGCTTACCTTGAAGTCCTGGGCGATCTCACGGACGAGGCGCTGGAAGGGCAGCTTCCTGATGAGAAGCTCGGTCGACTTTTGGTAACGACGAATTTCACGGAGGGCGACAGTTCCGGGCCTGAAACGATGAGGCTTCTTGACACCACCAGTCGCGGGCTGTGTTGCGACAAAAGGGAGTCAGAAAATGAACATGAGTCAGACAATGCAATAGGGATGACGCGCGGCGCAGGATATGCGTCTCGAAATGATGCATTGTTCCGTCGTCGTCGCGCGTCTTTAAGGGAAGTTGAGACTTACCGCGGCGGTCTTACGAGCAGCCTTGGTCGCGAGCTGCTTACGCGGGGCCTTTCCTGAATGCAGAAGGCGATGAGAAGGGCGAAACGCAAAACGATGGTAGGAGCATAGACGAACCTCCGGTGGACTTGCGAGCAGTTTGCTGTAAAGGATGACACCAATAAGTACATTAATCTCTATCAGAGATACGAAAGAATATACGAGCCTTTGTGCGAGCCATTTCTGAGCTTGTAGGTTAAGTGTAAGTTGTTGTTGAGGGTGGCGAATTCGAGAACAACGATCAGGCGACGACGATGACGACGAGAACGATTGAGATGGTGGTGGTCAGTAACAAAGGAGCGAGCGGGGTTGTTGATGGGCGCGGCTCGATCTGTCCACATCCATTTGCTTGTATTTGTTTGGCCATCTTCTTTATTTGGAAGGTAATTTACGTAATAAGTTACCCCTCTCGGCTCTTTGCCCCAGCTCTCTCTTCGATTCCTAGTCGCTCGTCGTTGTCCTCGTCGTCGTTGCTGTCGTCTCATCTCCTATTTGCTCGCCGTCCTCGCCGCTACCACGGAAAACTCATCCACGATGTCGAGTAGCAGCAGACAGGCAGAGAGGTTTCCGCCGTCGAAGCTGGGAGAGTACAAGGTCGTCGATGAGATCGCGGAGGGCACTTTCGGCAAAGTCAAGAGTACGTTAATCGTCCTAGTGCACGCTCAAATTACTAATTTCGTGTATTTTTGCGAATAAATCCTCTATTTGACTACTCTAGTGGCATACCACACCATCACTGGACAGAAGGTCGCCATGAAGTTCCTCTCCAAGGAGGCCATCGTCGCATCCAGGACAAAGACTCGCGTCCAACGCGAGGTCGACTACATGCGCATGCTCCGGCACCCCCACATCATCAAACTATACGAAGTCATCTCAACCCCGACAGACATCATCATCGTACTCGAGTATGCCGGTGGCGAACTCTTCAAATACATCGTTGACAATGGCCGTATGCCTGAAGCTCAGGCCCGCCGTTTCTTTCAGCAGATGATCTCAGGCATTGATTACAGTCACAGGCTCAAGATCGTCCATCGCGACCTCAAGCCAGAGAATATCTTGCTCGACGATGATCTGAATGTCAAGATTGCGGATTTCGGACTGTCGAATGAAATTAAAGATGGCGACTTTCTCAAGACGAGCTGTGGAAGCCCGAATTACGCCGCGCCCGAAGTCATCCGAGGTGCACTATACACTGGCCCAGAAGTCGATGTATGGAGTAGCGGTGTCATCTTATATGTGATGCTCTGTGGTCGTTTACCTTTCGAGAATGAGGATGTCGGTCGACTTTTTCAGCAGATCGCTGAAGGCGTCTACTTTCTCCCCAATTACCTCTCGCACGACGCTCGATCCCTTATCAACGGCATGTTACATGTCGACCCGGTGAAGCGGTTAACAATTGCGGACATCATGAACCATCCTTGGTTCACGGTAGACTTACCTCGGTATCTTACACCTCTTCCGCCTCCTCCCGGGCCGGTACTGGGTATGCTCAATTCGCTTGTAGCAGCGCCCAAGCAGCTTGACTTCGAGATGATCGATGGCTTGGGTCGCATGGAGGAAGGAATCGTGGAAGAGCTTGCGCTGCGTATGGAAGGCGTAAGTATAGACGAAGTTTGGGAAGCACTACGTCGCGAGGACGGACCGCAGGGAAACGCAGTGAAGGTAGCATACTTGCTACTCCGTGACAAGCGACGAAAGGGGAGGAATTTGGCTGACTTTGAAGATCAAGAGCGTGATGCGCAGCTGGCTATTTTAGACGTGAGTTCCTTTCTTAATCAACCCTCCATGACATTTCAATACTGATACGAATATGCTCAGCCCGCTAATATGGTTTCTCCACCCGCCATTTCACCAAACGGAAACAACGAGACCGAACAAAACCCCTTCGAATCTGAATTTATCGAGGACGAAGAAGGCGACGAAGACGATGAGGATATGGGAGACATGGACTTCTCCACACCCTCCAAGCCCGAAGAGTCAAACTTTGCCGTCCTCAACAGTTCCCTGCCAGGCGACCACCGCGACCGAGGAAGTGACAAAGGGAGCGGTGGCAGTGACCAACAACAACCACACCACCTCGCAAGCTACGCCTCCGCGAAACGTTCCACTGTCGGCAACAGCACCCCCGGCAAGAAAGAAAAGCAGCACCGGACACGTTGGCATTTTGGAATCAGGAGCCGCAGTCCGCCGATGGAGGTCATGTCTGCGATCTACGCATCGCTCAAGTCCTTGGGGATGGAATGGAAAGAGAAACGGGATCTAGGTGGATTGTGTGCGATGCATCCGCGTGCTCGGGAACATCAGGCGCAAGCTGACGGCGCCGACGCTGCGAATGGGAGTGGGAACAACAACCCAGTCCACATCGAACGTGCACGCGAATGGGACGGCCACGGCCACAGCGGCGCGGGCGGCCGCGTTGACCTCCGCGCTGCCTCCTCGATCTACTTCGTCGAGACCCGCGCACGGCACGACGACGTCATTGTGTTCATGAACATCCAGCTCTACTATGTCGACGGCGACAATTACCTCGTCGACTTTCACCACAAGCATACCGTGCTGGCGAGCGCGGAGCCGGGCGCGGGGAAATGGGATGTCGCGGGGCCGATTGTGCCAAGTGCGAGTGCGGCGAGTATAAATGCGGCTTGGAACGGGTCTGGAACAGGAAATACGAATAATGGGAATGGGAGCGAGACAGGGAGTATGTTCCCTGTGGACCCGCATGCGAAAGAGGAGACGGTCGTCAGTCCGTACATTTTCATGGACGTGGCGTGCAAACTGATCTTGGACCTTGCGGGTGGGGCGGACGACGGTCGATGATTCCTAAACTTTGCTGTGTTCGTCGTCGCTTTCTCTTTGATTTTTCATTCATTCTTTTACTAGATCTACTTTTCTCGTCGTGCGTTCCCGTTCGTCTTCGTTCTTGCCTTCCTGATATCCGCATTGCATACCGTGTTACAAACCTCTCTTCCCTTTGCCCCCGCCTCCGGGCGGCGGCGCAGTGTCCTCCGTCAGCTTTCTCCTGCTCTGATCTGATCTGTGCCCCTCTTCTTCGCGTTCTTCGGCCTCCAATCTTTCTCATTTCTTTTTTTCTTGTAGTCTAAGATATATCCTTTTGTTGTACGCAAATGCAAATGCCCTACCTCTTAACAACGTTTCGCTCACCCTCACCTCAACCCACTTCAGTAGATTATCATGATCCTGATAGTTGTTGAGGCGCGCGTTCAAACACACTTCATATCCCTCCCCCTTCCCCCCCTCTTTTACTTGCTCCTTTGTTACTTCTCGAATTATCGGATCGTTTGTTCCCCTCGGGAGTTAAGCACAAATCTTGAATCCCAAAGCTATGGCTAACCCAGATGTGTACGTGTACGTCGTTATGTCTCCCGAAGCTCATGTTGTCTCCGAGTCCGCTTTCGTTTGATTCCGTTTCATCTCGTGATAAATGAGAACCTGAAGAACGATATCGTATGATGCCAGGATCCGTCCCTGTTAAAGAAGACTTCATTTTGACCGTGGCCATGCCCTATTCGTGGCTTCCGCGTTCGAGCGGGTTCGTTAAGTAAAATGCCATCCATGTAAAAAAAGAGAGAAAATTTGCCTGGCAAGTTTCTATTAGCTCTCAGAAACCATTCGAATTATCAATGGATCCCACTCACTTCAACTTCTCACTCTAACTCCCTCTTTACTCTCTTTAGCATCCTGAAGAATTTATAACACATATATATTGTTGTGGTACAATTACAGGCATCTCAAGTATTGCAAAGTACATCTATTCTCGCGTACCTTCGCGGTGCCAAGCACTGAACGGTGGACTGGAAAAAATATTCTCGGCTAGCGTTTGCAAAGTAATAAGTGACAAAGGAGGAAAGATACAAAGCTCACAAGAAATACACGTAACACTCCTAGCCCCGCCGGCTCCTTTGGCCCTCAAACAAGACCATGTCCTCTTCTGGGCAGAGAACTTCCCGCTCACTTGTACCTCAGCCTAACAGCCCGTCCAAAAGTAGCCACAAACGCAGACGCTCCTCTGGCTTGGATGCACAGCCGAAGTCGAAAAGCTCTTCTTCCCATTCGATCCGAGAAGCACCTGATCTCTCAGGAAAGGCTGGTGATGGGAGCACTCGCAGTGCCACTAAGCGAATGAGAAGAGTCACTCCCGAACCTGAGCCCGCGCCTTCTTCTGAAGCATCATCCAGGACTATGTCTAGGAAGCCACCTCGTTCTCCGACTCCTGGTGTATCGTCAAGAGGTGCTGGGGCGAGCACTCATGCGGAGCATCGCCATACCAGTAGCAGCGACACCAATATCCATCAGCTTCCAGGGAGAAGTCATGTTGTTGCCAGTGGATCTTCCCGAAAGCAGGACTTCGAAGGCCTCAGCCTCGCCACGCTTCATCGGATGTTCGCGAACCTCGTAGAAGATGTAAAAGGCAACGTCGACTTCCGCGAAGTTGTGATGAAACAATTCGCTTCTTTCGAGATTGACGAAGCCAGGGAGGTATTTAAGATCAGGAGGGAAGAGATACGGGAGCTTGGCGATGCTCTACGGGCGAAGCTAGGCGCACCAGACGCAGAGGCCAAGGTAGCCATGGATAGTGCAGTGGGGGATGCATCGCCTTCTGACGTTCCCTCCGATTGCAAGCTCCAACTTCGTGGCCCTCTCGACGTCGACATGGCAGAGTTTATGACAATCCGTGCGATGTCCACTTGCCTTTTCAATCTCTGCGTGGGTCTCTGCAAATGGAAGAGGAAGCAAAATATCGCCGTCAGCGCGGATGAAAAGGTCAAATACACAGACTTATTGAAGAGATGTGTCTTTGATCGTTTGAAGATGACGTTCAAGATCATCGAAACAAACCTTACGATGTACGAAAAGAGACTCACCACGGAGATGTTCCACTTGGACCAGTACCCAACTGACAGAAGGTCATTGGAGAAGGGCTTGAGAGAACTAGCGGGGATGAATGATGAAGAAGTGCAAGAGCTCATGATTCACGAGACGGATCTTCAGCTCCAAACGAATTGGTCCGGTTTGTTCCTCGCCGAAGATGGCATCGCCAAGGCAGCGGAGACACATACACCGGTAGCTGAAGTGGAAAACAGTTTGATGAAGATTGACATGGCACATGACCCAAAGATGGGCAATGCAATTCTGGAATTGAAGGCAGATCGTGAAGAGATCAATAGGATGTTGCAGACTTTGAAGGACTTGGGTATTGACATAGGACTTCAGAATATCCCTAAAAAAGGTGACAAAGGGAAGGGAAAATAGTATTGATGAAAGGGAAACGCAACCACAAACGGACACGACTAGGACCGTTAGAATGCAATTGAGATTAGTAATGCTTTTGATATCGTAGTCTGAACTCGTACAATCCAAACGTTCGGATGTATGAAGTAGTCAATGTAGTTAAGCGACAAGATTTTTTTAAAAAAATACTCAGAACGGAACACGATCACTCCCAAATGAAGCGCTGCAGCCTATATGAAGGCTTTCGCCTGGATGTTATGCAACTTTTGGTACTCGCCATTATGAGCGATTAGCGATTCGTGCGTCCCTTGTTCAACAAGACGTCCATCTTTTAGACACCTGATGATATATCATTAAGTATAATGCGCCATAAACTATTGTAAAAGAACTTACAGAATCAGGTCTGCGTGTTTGGTCAAGTGCCCAAAGCGATGAGTTATGAATATAACAGTCTTTCCACCGCTATGCTCTCGTAAGCGCGTGAAGAGCTCATACTCCCCCTCCGGGTCCAGAGCTGATGTTGGCTCATCAGCGACGAGCAACCGGATATTTCCGCCCGAAAGTCTCATGAACGTCCTCGATCTGTTTAAAGATGACTTCAGTCTACCATCATTATTCGCAGAGTGAAAGACTGTGACTTACGCAGATAACCTCTGTGTTTCTCCGCCTGACAAATCCGTTGTCTTCGACAGCTCCTCGCTCAAGGCTTTTATCTCTGAGTTCTGTTCACCAGTGAAGTGTTCGCGAACACCTTTGTTCGCATCTAAAGTTGAGTCCATTCCATCTTTCAGCTTCTGAATGAAATGATGGGCGCCACCCTGTTGGACTGCGTCTCGAACCTCCGAGTCTGTCGGCTCACTATCAGGCAAGCCGAAGGCGACATTCTCCCGCAAGGACAAGGGGAGCACCGGATGATCCTGACGGAGAATGGCGATGGAGTTTCGGATATCATTGAGTTTGTATGAAGGGAGCGGCTGGCCGTCGAAACAAATCTCGCCGTTCGTCGGGTCGAATAAACGGGTCAGAAGCTTGATGGTGGATGATTTACCACTGCCGTTTGTACCAACAATCACGACGAGTTGGCCGGGTTTGATCACGAACGATATGTCGGAAAGAGCGTCCTTATCAGTACCTGGATAACGGAATGATACGTTTCTGTAGTAATACGTGCCCGTCTTAGTTTATGACCCCGATTAATTTGTAGTTCAACTTACCTGAATTCAACTTCTGATCCAGATTTGCCCTCTCTTTCTACGCTCCCTTTCCTCTGAGGCGGATATGACTGCTCGCCATCCCTGATCTTGTTTTGAACATCTGACAACGTATAAATGCTCTCGATAACACGGAGATGGTCAACAATCTCCTTCAACTCGTGCATGAGAAAATAGATTGCTCCATTGACGTTGGACATAGTCTGTTGCATTAAAACAAGCGATGAGATCGAAAGTCCATTTTTGTTGTATAACGCCATGGAGGCAAATAAAATCTATAATGGCGAATCAACGAGGACGAAGTGAAATTTCGCTAAGGAAGACGTACGGCTGGAAGGTCTTCATGCAGGCTAGTAAACACGTTTAAAAAGTGTGCTCGGCCATGTTTCCATTGCGCATAAATAGAATCCGTCCTAGTGTCTCCCAGTTTATCTTTGCTCCTTTTGTACTCTTCAAAGTCATTTAGGGGTCGAAACAGTATTAAATTATAAAGGAAATTACCACGGAGAACGTAAGATGCCGCATTGTTGTTAAGCAAGTCTTCCCTGCTCTTTTTATCATAGGCTATATCGTGAAGAGAGGACATTCTCGAAAAATGTATGTTGGAACAATGTACGACGTAGGCTGTAACTATATGTTCAGATTCACGAATAAGCAAACAATCAAAACTCACTTACAGAAATCGAATAGAGACCTGTATCTAGCATACTGCATAAAGGGTCTCATCAAGCAAACCAGCAAGGCAAGGAAAAGTGTGGAGTTTCGATGTGATACGCCGATGACTAAGGATATGCTGGACATCACGCGCAAGAGCTCGACAATAATTGTGATGAGACCATCGAAAGTTCCCCAAGCTTGCGCGTGTCCGAACATGATGTCATGACTGTGCATTTCAAGCTTGGTCTCGACTTCTGGATCTATTTATAGAATGAGACAAGACATCTTCATTATTTCGGATACATACCTTTAAGAGTACCCAAGTCGAACCTGACAGCCTCTGAAAATATCATCCAGTCTTTAGTCAAATTATTCAAAACACCCTTGCACACGCACCTTCCAGTACCTTGAGCCGAAAATGCTGGGTTACCTTCTGTTCTAGCGAATGCGACTTGTTCCGGCTGTAAAATATGTTATTTGAAGAAAAACGAAAACAACAAAAAGATACCCACGAGGAAGTTGAAATAATTTCTGTCAAAAAGGCTAAAGAAACACGGAGTGCCAGTGCATACGCAACATTGTAAAGGTCGCAACTCTCGGATCCCAAGCATTGGCTAGTTGCTTCCAGTAATCGGTTGGATGCGTAAAGATCGAGTGTGGTTCGGACAATGGATGCGAAGTTGGACGCAATATACAAGTAGAAAAGCGCTGGGTCGAGAGAAAAAACTTCTTTCATAAACCGCATAAGGTATAAAAAGGAGCTAGGAGGGGTGATGCCGCCTGCGGGTTCGGTGTCAGGCAAACATGTCTTGTCGTCAGTCGAAGGTGAAGCCGAGCCATCTTGACTGGACGGGGTTGCGGCTATCGAGCCCGACAAAAGATTGACACTGTAATCCAACGCTTTTCTCACTAGTGCCAAACCTTTAAGGAGTCCTTCTGTGGGAATGATGGCGTTGGGGAGGAAGGTGACAGTCCAGATACCAAATGTCCGCGTAGCCAGCTTGACAGGACGTGGCATCGTCGAACGAAAACTTCAAGGCCGTTTCATAAGTGAGAAGCTCGTCCTTTTATACAGTAACGATGCCAGACATACCTTTTTCTAACCTGTAGACTCCGACACTCACGTATCCTAGTCCATCATGACTGTGAGCATAGCCTTGCCTGCCGGAAGCGCTGGAGCACAGGCCGACACCTCGTGCTTGTTGTCATTTGGCGCGTTTCTACAACCATCCGTAGTTCACCGATCACTAATAGAACGAAGTACTTGAAGTAATAGCCGTATGAGGGTACAAGGCGGTGTTTACTTTTACGTCGGTGCGTATATGGTCAAAGAGCTCGGTCAACGAGCGTCGAGGTTCACAAGAGCGACTCGAGATTTTCCCACGCGAGAAGCTCTTACACGCCGCAACTTGAGACCGTGAATTACTACCTTTTCCCCGCAACGGCCAACACGATGAGAAGACTGCTACGGATCGGAATACCTTCTTTCGAAACTACAGATGTCTCGCAATATGGGTTTACATTCAACTCCTTCCATAGCACAATCGCTTGCGCGGGAAGGGCTAATACCATGGTTATCGAGTGTCTATTCTCAGTGTCAATAATCCTTCATCATTGATCATTGCTCGATACCTCGTTGAACACTTAGGGGAATCTCTGTGAGCAACTTTTATCCGTGTTATATGAGTAGACAAAGTGAGCCTTGGTGATACCTTTGACGAAATCATACCCAGCTACCCTGGTAGCCGCTATTCGCCATCAACTTTGCTTCATAGAGTTCGCCTGAGAAGGGCAATATGCAATGTTCCTCTGGATGTATAAGAACACACGATTATCGAAGGCATTATCCCCTCCCTCGGAATCGCAAACCCCATCGATAAACCGCTCTTCGCAGTCGTACTCTTCTCAAGTCCCCGTCCTACTGCTATCTTAATCTCTAAACTCAGCTCTAGTAACCGTATGTCAAGAGGAAGAACACCCCACAATGACCCTGTCCCTGACAGAGAATCTTCTGGTGCACCTGCATCATCGATCGTCGAACGCTCAATGGCATCTACTCCTACTGGTGGACGTGGTTCCGCAGGAAGCTCGCGGAAACGGCGTCAGGGAGAGTCTGAGGGATTTCCTCCGAGTCGCAGCCGTCCCCGTCTTGATGCACCGCCTGCTTCAGGAGGCGATCGGTCCGTTCTCAGAGTCAAAGAATCTGGTCCCTGGGCTCAATCCTGGAATTGGTCCGAGTGGGATCAACATATTCAGTCCTTACTTTCCGAGCTCGTCGACCTGAATCGCCAACTGGGACTTGCCATCCTTCGCCACATGATAGAACAAAGGATGCATGTACCACCTGTGCACAACATTCCCCCCTCACAGACTCCGAACTCTGAAAAGGGGTACAAGGAGCTTCTTCATTCGAAGCACATCAAATTGATGATCTTTCTTGAGGATAGCAAGCTAGCTTTGGATGTCTTCTTCGACGTGCTCAAGTCCAGCGAAGTTCGACAGAGTCTCACTGCGGAAGAAAAGGAGGCGGTGACCAGGTGTGCGGAGCGACTAGTCATTGCACTTCATACGGAACAGCAGGAAACAGACAGGAGAGTCTCAGCCATGTGCCGACAATTTATAGATGAGCACGGCAAAGAAGAAAAGGGGCAGGCCGGGATGCGTGTTCAGCTCATAAAGCGATGCAAGAAGGAATCCGATGATGCGCTTAATTTAATCTACCATCTGCTCTCTGCAGGAAACGAGTGGAGCTCTGAGGTTGTCTACAAATCATTCTGCGAGTGGGACTGGAAGACCAAGATGAGCGAAACCATGGAACGCGTTAGCATGCCGTTCTTACAGAAACATTTCACCGAGAATGAGCTCAAAGCACACGGGCTCAACCACAAGGTTTTGTCAGCGATCATCAATGCGAGAGTCGACACAACTGGGCCCAAAAGTAAGGAAGCCTTATCCGATACCATGATCAACAAGCGTTTGCACGATTACGTCCAAATCTTCTGCTCCTTAAAGGAATGCCACGGCTCATTTCTGGAAATGCGATCAGCCGACGAAGCCCTTCGCAAGGCGCATGAATACACACCTGCGTCTGTTGATTTCAGAAAACCGGTAGAGCCTAGCCTCTTTGTAACTGAGGATGACTTCGAGGATGCCGGTACTCGACCCGATTCTTCAGCCATCTTCCCCTCCGGGTTTGCCGAACTAATCTCGCTTGAGGAGAAGATGACAAACAAGGCTAGCAATATTAAAAAGACAGTCACAACGGAAGAGATATTCTCTCGTATCCTATCCGACAGAACGCGCGCACTATTCGTTTTCAGGCGGCGTAACTCGGAGCTCGAGACTGCTGTCGCACAGTTTGCGAAGTGGCAGATGCTCGTACGCGCTTCCGGCGTATACATGCCTGGCGTGAGTGCAACGAGCAAGGAATCAGCGCTACCAAGAACCGATACCAAGTGGAGCCATGCAGAGGGCTTGAGGAAGAGCCATAAACATTATTTTGAGAAATATCAGGAGCAGCTTCGCATGACTCCAGAGCAGGCGAAGCACCTCAAAATCGCATATCGTGAAGTGGTGGATGGGGATGAGAATGCTCGCAGGCCGTTCGTCCCAGTGGACTTCAGAGCGCCCTTGCAACCGCGGCTTGAAATGCGAGATCATGATCGAAAGAGTATCGTCGAGGATCAGTGAATGAAGATGCAATTATTGGACCCAGAGTTTTCTCCGTGTAATATCTCACCAAACTCTGAGGATCACAAGTTGTTGAGCGGTTGCCGTAAGCCGTCGCCTGTTTCCCATTCGGCTCGAGATCTTTCTTCACTCTTTTTTTTTTCAATGCTAGTCCTCGCCAGATAAGCTGCGTTGCAACTTTATACATTTATATGGGGTCTTCAAACTGTATTCCATGATCCTTGACCAAACATTTCATTTTGATTGGTGTCGTCATCGTCTATTAAATTTTTCAAAACGTCGCCTCGTAGAATAGAGAATGATCAAATCATTCCACTTGATTAACTCCCCATTTGAATATAATCCACAACTTAAACATCCAGAGGCGAGCGATATTCTTCATCCAGCTCCGCCCCCGTTTCCGCGATTTTCACCTTCTGGGACGCTAAAAATATCAATAAAATCAGCATCAGACCGTGTTAATTCTCCGGTGTCCCGTAAAGGCTCATTATACAAAGCAAAAAAACGGAAAGCAAAAAGAGAATAGAAAATGAAGCTGGTCGACTTACTGACAACGACGAAGTATACTCGAGCCCATTCGGTTCCTTCGTTGTGCCATCCATGAATTGTACCGCGTTGGACAATGATGTCACCTGCTTTGAGGACCCTCCGTTCGTTATTGTCGAGGTAAAGAGTGATCGAACCGTGTGTGACGATACCAAAGTCGACAGTGAGCGTACGATGGAAGGGCTGCATATGTCGAAAACAACCCGGGCAGAAGGGTCCGGATCCAGAGTGAATGGAATAGAAATAGACAGTAAGCGATGAGAAGAAAGGGAAATATATCTGCAACGAAAATCCAGAAACGTACAGATTTGTTCCCAGGTGGGGTGTCCACCACCTTGCACGTAACCCCGTCCTTTCCCACCAGTTCGTTCGCATGCAACTTCGTCTTGTCATCGAATTGGGTGCCCTCACCCTCATCCCCACTTCCATTTTTATCACTCAGGTCTGGTTTGCTCTCATCTGACCAAAAGACGTCGTGGAAGGGTACACGGCCATTCTTGAAGAAGTAGGGAATCATGGGGGCGTCCACAAGGACGGTCGAGTCGTCTTTAAAAGTGTGGCCGGTGACGATGCGACGGATGGGTGGGAGTGGTAATGACCCAGCCTGACCTGCTGGGATCGTGGACGAGCTATGGTTGTTATTGGCCGGTGAAGACGACATCCTTTCTCAGCGAATTATCTATGAACTTCATTTAGCTAGTAGGAGTTGCAAGAGATAGAAAGCACTGACCTAGGTTTTGGAGCGCTTCAAGCCCTCTGGCCTCTACGAAAGCTATCCTTTATATACTTCAGCCGGCCTTGTTTTTGATTCTGGGACATTTCCCCCACTTTTCGTTCGCCGTCGGCCAAACGTTCACGCTTTATCATCTTCGTAGAAACGGATAAGCATCTTTTGTGCGCCATCTTCCGGTGCTTCACTTTATTTTGCCCCAGTAGGTGTTTTTTCGCCCTTCGCCATTGCAAATCGTTCGCTCTATGTCGCAAAAAGATGCGATCAAACAAATAAAGCTGTCGCAATATCGAGAAGATGAGTGTAGCCCTAAGGAAGGCAATACTAGTAGCTGGTCACCGTAACGGTTGAAGTGTAAGATGACTGAGACCCAAGTCCCAAGCCGTGAGAAACTTCCGAGTCCAACTCCCCACAGATCCGCAAGTCGCCGCGTGAGGTTCTGCGTTCAACTACGATGTTTTGGCAATCTTGGAGAGCTATCTATGCACAGCGAGGACTCGACTCCAACTCATCAAAGTCCTACTAAGCCTGTTTCGGGCAGAATACACCTAGGTACAGCACCCTATCCGCTTGACTTTGCTTCATCAGAGCTGAAAGGAGACATCTCGGAGCCTGGCGGGTGCAAACTCATTCCAATACAAACTACGTCTAGGAGTGGGTAGCTCGAAGTAATATGCGGCGGAAGTCGACAGTTCCTTTCCCTCCTTGTCTCTTCCCATTCATCGTATTTCACATCTCTCAGTGATTTTGATTCGGCGACGATAAGTTTAAGCTTTCAGCGTCAAGTAAGTCCCTTTCATTGCTGTATCGAACGCATTCATTAATTATGTTTCTCGGCTCTTTTTAATTGCGAAAAGTTGTCCCTCTCCTCATTTAGTACTAGGTTAATCATCGTAGAACTCAAACATGGCTGACAGAGATATTGCTCCCGTACCTTCCAATACTGCGTCTAGTCAGGCCAAGAACCAGAGCCGGAGTGCAGGCTCAGGTCCAAAGTCTCGGAAAAAGGTGCGCCCCTCTAGCAAACTTGCAGGGGGGACGTTCTCGAACTGGACGGAGGAAACAAGGAAGTGGGCAGAACACATGCCTCTAGATGATTGGGACGAGCACTTGCGACAACTCGTTGATGTCATCGACGAGTGCCATGCAGAAATAGGCGTCGCCGTGCTCGAGGACATGCAAAGGAGGCATCTCCCTACTCCAGGACACGAGTTTGCCCCACGTCATTTCTCTCACTATGACCCTTCTCTGAGGAAGGGTACATCAGGTCCGCCAATGACTATAGATCAGCTTCTTCAGAAGAAGTGGACTCTCTGGATGACTTATCTGGAGGATTGCAAGCCTGCGTTAGACACATGTTTATCAATACTCAAGCCTGCGAATTCCGACGCTCAAGTCAGTTCAGAAACTGACAATCACGGCATCCGAAGCTTTGCTGAGAATATCTTGCAAGATGTAACTTTCGAGTCGAACTGTGCCGCAAGCAGGATCGAGGACCTCCGTCTTCAGATGGATTTTGTACTAGATCCTCAAAAGAATCTTGATGAGAAAGCCCGGGCTCGCTTGTGGATTGAATTTCTTCAAGCAAGAAAGAAGGACGTCGACCTTGCGTTTGAAGCCCTTTGCAAAGCGCTTTCCGCCGGCCAGCTGTGGGACTCCGAGGAGGTTGCTCCGTTATCCCACGACTGGGAACAGAGAAGCCGGATGTTTCGTTACGCTGAGATAGCCTGCATGTCATTTTTGCCGGATCTTTTCAGTGGAACTGAGGATGAGCTTCGGGATCAACATCAGCTTGATCCAACTGCACTTTCCAGTAAAGTCCACCGGTCTGCCGGTAACAACCATGGCAATACGTCGGTTGATCAAATGTCACTTGAAGAAAAGAAGCAGCGCCTTGAAGAAAGCCTTTGGAAGTACCTTTGTCTTAAAGAATTCCACGGTATGCTTGGCGAGCTCAAGGACGCGATGGACAAAGTAGGTGAGGTGGCACTCTCTTCTGTCGAATGGCAAAAGGTGGAGAAGGCCCAATACACGGTGTCTAGGAAAGCCTCTCAAGCCTCAACGCGCTCCATATCAAAGTACTCCAGTGTGCTCAAACCCCGGGATGCTGCTCTACTTTCCTTGGCACGTCGCCAATCTGAGCTGGATATCGCCTTTCAGCAGTTTCTCAAATGGAGAGAGCTGAAAGCGCAAATTAAGAACGCGAAAGACGTAAATCAGGTCTACGAGACGAAGCTGCGGGCGAAGGAGGCGGGAAGGGTGCGGGACGTGTACACGTTGTTGTTTGCGAAGTACCAGGCCGAACTGAATGTAACGGACGAGGAGGCGGAGGAACTGCATTTGTCTCGAGACGGTCAGTGCGCGCCATCGAAGGCGCTCGTTGTTCCCTCTGACTTCAAAGGGTTCAAGCGTCCGTATTTCAACAGACCGAAACGGGTTCGCGAGTCGTCATCGCCGGGCGAGGGAGCTGCGGATGCGAGTGAAGTAACGAAATCAGGTTCCAGCAAGCGGAGGAAGTGATCCGGATTTGAAGGCTGGCTCGCGGCAGCTAAACCGCGCTTTTATAGTCGGCGTCATATCGATAGACGCTTCTTCTAACATAAACGCCTACGTTGGTGGCATGTTTCCCGCTTGACCCTCTCTACCCGTCTATTTTCATCATTGCTGTTTGTGCTGTCACTAGGTCTTGAATTAAACTCAAGTTCCCTTTACTAGTTTCTCTCCTTTTATCAAATAGAATCCACTATCATTTTTATCATGTGGTCCTCACCATACGTCTGTCTGAGGTCCACTACACGCAGAAATCATAAATCCCCACTATAGCTTATCAGTTTCACCCTTCTCTTACACGCATGACTTGGTTCGCTACCGCTGCGGCGCGAATGTTGCGTCATCAATCCATCCGATACTCGCCAAGAGTCGACTTTGCGCGTAAAAGCAATAGTGGGGTCAAAGACTTCAGAGGTAATTGGATGCTCGGATGACAGTATTTGATAATATGGAATATCGGGCTTCAATGTTATCGGTGCTCTATTTGGGTATACAATATATATAGTGGTCGTGGTCGTTCGTACGTGCGTGGTCGTCGACCTCTTAAGCTTTGATGTGAGCATTAATGTTGACTTTAAGGACGTCGACTCGGAGCTTCTCCTTCATCGACCACGAGATCTTAATTGCATGCTAATAATCACTGCGTGCAAGGCCCGTCTGGCAGAGGGTCTGGCAGGTCGGAACAGGTCCTGTCAGAGGGCCTGATCGACATGCGTCAGGCCACCTGGCACATGGGTCTGCCAGGTTCTGGAGAGGTACACTTTCAGCACCTGTACAAACCTCATCCAGGTGGCCTGGCAAGAGCTCGTGCCAGGTCTTGCCAGGTTGCCTGCCCATACCTGACCACACTCTCGTGCGAGACTCCCTGGCTTGGGCTGGCACGAGCTCTTGCCAGGCCACCTGGACAGACCTGGCTTGCCCAAGACCAGACCACCTGTTCGAGCCTGGCTTAGCCAGGTTCAGGCTCTTCTTTTTCTTCTTTATACCGTATTCAGACGCCTTTATCCAAAAAAATTACTGTATTAGAGTAAAATATAAAATACATATTATTGTTATTATTATAATTTGCTGCATATATGCACCGGCCTTGCCCGTGCTTTCACCCACCCATTTCCATCCACACAAAGCCGATATGAAAGCCAGCGCTAAGGTTTATAAATTAAGAGCCGAGGAATCTTAATTACTATTGAAACAGCTAAAAAAACGAGTCTTGAGCACATGAAATTAGAACACGGCAAGAAGGAACTCACGGTAACAGTACCAGCCAATACCTATGCGCCCTGGTTGGGGGCCATTGACGGTGATAAGTTTGGGAGGAACCTGCAAACGCGTGAGTATGTGTAGCGGCACGTCAGGCATTTAATTAGGTAGGACTGACCTTGTCGAGCGAGTTGCGAACCTCGCGCTCCCTCCACATCTTGCGGTTGCCATAGGGGTCGGACTCTCACCTCGCCGATCGTCCGATTCGACGAGGGCGCTAACAAGACAGTTGAGCGCAAGGAGGGGACACTGCGAAGAACGTTCCTGGCGATCCTGGGAAGGTGGCGAGGCCGGCCATGCCGAACTTTAACAACGGCAATCCGACGCAGAACGGGGGCGTCATCCTGAGCGGGAACCCCGTATCGCACCATTCGAGCAACCAGTCCCGCCGCACGCCGATCGTATTTCCCGCCCTTCTCTCGCGCGTAGCAGAAGCGTTCAAGGAGCGCATCAACATCGCGGAGAGCGCGAAGGACGGGCTATCGTACAAGGACACATTTGACGGCCTCCCGTCCGTCGACAAGATCGCGTACATCATCAAGGTATGAGCATGAGCGCCAGCGTCGGTGTTATCAGAGAGGTCTGGGTGGCGCATGACTGGGGTACAACGTCGTACTCGACGACCTCGAGAGCGAGACGACGAGGTAATCCCACCCCGATGCGCTTGGAATGTCACGGTCGCATGGACCATATTGGGCGTCCAAAGTGTCACTCGTCCATTCTGGTGACCTAGACGAATCACTACCGAGTGACTATCTTAAGCCATTGTAGCGCATGGCCAGTTTTGTGGGATGCGACGACTTGGCCTGTGGACGTGTCTTAGTATTTGAGGTGCCCGGCGTTACCAATGCTCGCTCGGAGCCAGAGAAAGGG